>CAHIKZ030005131.1:1327500-1362500 GCA_903632075.3 Acanthosepion pharaonis
TATTGTATTTATTTCTATGGTTGGTCGGCTCAGAAGATTTTTGTGGCCTAGCATATGTGCTGATTCCTTAAGTTTACGAATTTTCCAATGGTGTTCCCTATCTATGATCTCAACATGATCCCACAGGGGGCGGTGATTTCCCTTCTCTCTCCATATGTGGTCAGCCACGCCTGATTTTTCTACTTCCCCTCGCGTTACAGCTTTCTGGTGTTCTTGAAGCCTTACCTTGAGGGGGCGGCCTGTCTCTCCTTTATATTCCTTTCCGCAGCTGCATGGGATAGCGTACACACAGTCTTTAGTCATGTTCCTCTCTATGGGGGGTCTCACTCGTGAGAGATACCTGCGAAGCGTACAACGGCCGAAACGTTGTGACAAATATGGCGACAAAGATGAGGACAATAGTCCGACTAATGTAAATACTGTCCCTTGAAAATATTTATAAAAAAGGCAGAAAAAGGTTATGACAGACAAAGAGATTGAAGCCGAGATGCCATGTCTGGACTGATAACATTGCGGATTCTTTTTTGGATTTCTTAAAGACTATCCAGATGTATAGATGCAACACCATACCAGATGTGGCAGCAATATTCAATGCATGGGTGTGTGGTAGAATGATAAAGTTGCAAGTTAGATTTTGGTGAGAGAAATTGTCCAGCATGATAGAATAAAGCATTTTTCTGTGATAATTTGTCTTTATAAGAGTCAGGTTAGACCAAAAATGGAGTATTGTTGCTATGTTAGGGCTGGCGCTGCGCAATCTTTAATTACCAGCCTTGATCGAGACCTTTTACCCCGCTTCATCCTTACAAAAGTCAGATCAGACCAAAAATGGATTAGTGTTGCTACATCTGGACTGAAGTTGCCAATTCTCACTTTCCAGCCTTGATGAAATTCTTCTACTCCGCTTCATCCTGACAAGAGTCAGATCAGAGCAAAAATGAAGTATCGTTGCCATATGTGGGCTGGAGCTGCTCAGTTCTTGTTTTACCTGTTCAAAAGCATCTACGCAGCCTTGTGGGCGATTAATCATTTTCCCGCCATAGACAAAACGTCACGAGCTTATCGCTAATTTGTCGCTGTTTCCATGGCAGTGTTCTAGCGAGCTGCATTCCTTGGTCCCATCAGACGTGTCCTCTACAAATTGGACCCGTAATGCCACTTACACAAGTGTGAATTATCCCTCATACACTTGGTATTCCATTAGTAAGGAGGAAGTTAAATTCGGACCTATTCTTACCACGAACTGCTGTTGTGGAAAAAAAACTCCTGGTAGGATGAGTTTCCGATCACTACAGAAATGACCGCCTCAAGGCTAGAGTTAACCGCTGTCATTCCTGCATAACCCCCATGAAATTCAGTTATTGAGTGGCCCTTGGATTATGTACTGCGTGAACATTACTATGAAAAAGCAGAATTAGAAACTGACTCAGTATCTTTATCACTGAGCGCATTCCCCCTCTGTGGGCACCACTCACCTCCATCTCACAACTGGCGTCCCCACCATGTCAATTGAGGTCACCTCCATTTCACAATTTCCGTCCCCCCAATCTCAATTACGGCCCGGGCATCTCACAATTGCTGTCTCCACCATCTCAATTGCGGCCCCCTCCATCTGACAATTGGCGTCTTCTACATCTCAATTGCAGTACCCTCCAATTCACAATTGCCGTCGCCTCCATATTAATTGCGCCCCCTCCATGTCATAATTGCCGCCCCACCATCTCAGTAGAGGTCACCTCCATCTCACAGTTACCGTCCCCTCCATCTCAATTGCGGCCTTCTCCATCTCATAATTGCCGTCTTCTCCATCTCAATTTCGCACCCCCATGTCATGATTACCGCCCCCCATCTCAGTTGAGGTCACCTCCATCTCACACTTGCTGTCCCCTACATCTCAATTTTTGCCCTATTCCATATTACTATTGCGGACCGCTCAATTTCAATTGCAGCCCTAACTTCCAACTAACACTTGTTGTCCTCTCCATCTCAATTTTGGTCTCGTGAATCTCACAACTGACGTCACCTCTATGTCAGTTGCAGTCCCCTCCATCTCAATTGCGGGCCCCCTCCATCTCACAATTTCTGCCCCCCCAATCTCAATTGTGACTCACTTCCATCTCATAATTGCTGTCACCTCCATCTCAATTGCGGGCCCCCTCCATCTCATGATTGCCGTCCCCCCCATCTCAGTTGAGGTCACCTCCATCCCATAATTGCTGTCCCCTCCATCCCAATTGCGGCCCCCTCCATCTCACAATTGCCGTCCACTAAATCTGAATTGCGGCCCCCTCCATCTCACAATTGCCGTCCACTAAATCTGAATTGCGGACCCCTCCATCTAACAATTGTCGTCTTCTTTATCTCAATTGCGGTCCCCTGAATCTCACAACTGACGTCCCTCTGTCTCAGGTTACAGTCCCCTCCATTTCATAATTGTGGTCACCTCTATCTCACAAATGCCTTCCCCTCTATCTCAATTACGGCCCCCTCCATCCCACAATGGCCGTCCCATCCATCTCAATTGCGTTCCCCTACATCTCAAAATTGCGGTTCATGTTAACATTCAAAACAAAGTAGTACATTTATTTGTAGTTTCCTTTTGCACTTGGAATGTTGAGATTGCCCCGTCCCCTTGAGGCAGTTATACCCCATCAACCACAAGACCAAGATCTTGCTCCCTATCGCGTCTGCGGTGTCACCCCCTACAAGATTGCGCAAAACGAATTGCCGTGTTTTTAGAACGAAGGTTTTTTTTTCCAGCTGACTCTCATATTTTCAGAGAAAAGCTAAGCTTTACTAACGAAACTTTTAGCTCAGTCACAACTCCATAAAAATAAAAGCTGCAGCTATTTTTTTTTGTTTTTTCACAGCTCTCGTTGCGAGAACAACTCATAAAAATTACACATTCCATGGCTTTATGAAGGGCTGATGCATAAACGAAAATATAAATATTTATTATCAGGAGCAGTATACCATTCTTCGACGCAAAATATCCAGTATTAAAAATCTCTGTTCTCTTATGAGATCCAGTTCGCACTTCTTTACATCCTCTTAATCTCGTTACCCTAAAAAAGAATTGAGCATTTAATGAGATTTAAAACCACTAACCATGAACTTCGATGTTACACTTTGCTATGAACGATGTTTGTACAAAAAATATTCGTCTTGAAATCTTCAATGAAAGACGAATAAAAAATCCCCCGCAAAAGCGTAATTCAGAAAAACGTAATTTTAAAAATATGATATACAGATGACGGCAGACACGAAAAAGAAACTACAAAGCCTCTTACTGAAGGTAGCGAAGGAAAGCGAGAAGAAAGGACGAAGCATAATCTACAAGACAGAATGCATAGTTATCAGCCAAAAGGCGAGCCCAAAATGCGAATTACAGGTCGGGAATACGAAAATCAAGCAGGTACAGAAATTTAAATATCTAGGAAATATTCTAACAAAGGACGGAAAGTGCGACACTGAGATCCGAAGACGTATTGGGATGGCCAAAGATGCTTTCGTAAAGCTAACCGCCCTGTCGGTTGGAGCTGTAGAATACGCTGACTGTACCTCTGCAGACGGCTAAGATCACCCACCCAATGGAGCGTCCCTGGTATGGCGATAAACTACATCCGCGTCCAGAGTAAGACAATAAACTACGTCTAACAACAAGGCCTCTGGTAAGGAACTTTTGAGAAGCGTGGAACCACCAAATTGCTGGTGTTCCCAGGTCCACCCTGACCCGGGGTGATAGCACCTGTTAGGGTCCCAGCTATGGGCAAATAGTTAACCCCGAAACTGAGGTAAAATGCATTATGAAACTGTAAAAATAGGTTTTAATACCAGAAAATAAATTTTTGAAGAACATTATTACCAGAAACTAATTTAAATAAAAACCATTACCAGCAATACGTTTTTGAAAAAAAAAATTGCCAGCAATACATGTGATTGTACTCAAAAATATGAGTAAATGAAAATTGGTTCAAATATATATGTATATATACACACCTTTTTTTTTTTACCAAACTATCGCTATGTATCCATTTCAAAAATTTTGTTGGCATTAAATGACCCACTGAGGTTTTGATATGCCATAAAACAAAACAACCAAAATAACCAACCAACCTAAAGCTAAGCAGAGTATTAAGAGACAGAAAAATTTCCTTGGAAACAAATAAAAGAGTACTAAACTGTTATGTGATATCTGTCCTCCTGTATGGCAGTGAATGCTGGACAATCACCTCAAAGAAGAAGAAGAGGCATGACGCAACAGAATTGTGATTCTACAGAAGGATACTAAGGATACCATGGGCCGAACATTTGAGCAACGACGAGAATGGAAGCAAGGAGAAGTTCAGAAAATATTTATCCCGTGGAATCTTTAAAATCGTATTTTTTTCCCAAAAGTCACCTTGTTTTTCTCTCTTTATTTAACATCAACATCAACTGCCGCCAAGCCAGGTTTAATAACCTAAAATGAAAATTACATTAAAGAAGAGCTATACGACGCTTCCCGAGAACTAATTTTGTCTAATAAAATGGCAAACAGACATACTTCATTTTATTTGTATAGAGTACTAGAAGGCTTCGACCGATCGCTATCGCTTCGCAAAGATATATTCACTGCTTGAAAACTTTGAAACAAAAATATTAAATGAATATTTCATTCATAAATTGGCTTGGTATAGTTAAAGAAAGTTTTACAAATAGATGCCAACTTGAGGAAGGCCACGTAAAATGCAAATTTCAAACACTTTTCTGCACTACATAAGATGATATTCCTTAAGAGAATTATTTTAGATTTGAAAATCAAAGAAATGCTCCAATAAAAGAATAATAATGAAAGACAGTTAATTAATGAAATGATTTTTTAAAAATCAATATGCAAATTAGGTAAACCTGAAGAGAAGTAGATAATATATAATGCAGATATTGAGCTCTTAGCGTGTAAATCGCTATAAAGTAATTAGCGGGTCCCTCGGCGTGGTGTAATGGTTAGCAAGCTTGTCTCGCTAGATCAGTTACAACTTTCGGCATTGTGCCACATCTAAGCTATGCTTGGAAAATAACTATAAAGTTATTTGTACGTATTATTTATCATCTCTCAGTTGCGTCTCTGTCTTTGGGTAGAGTACACTGAGGGGCTTCTCTACGAAAGGACAGAGTGGCAACTGAGAAATTATACTTAGAGGTGCCCATCCCTGGAAACAGCTGCCCGAGCGGGAGGGATCAGTGTTCGCACCGAGGCCACTGCAACTGACGGTTGCGGGGACTGTTGACAAGTTTTGTGCCTTGCCCTTGTGTACGCGCCTGGGTTCCCACTTTAAAAAGACCTTTTGTCACATCTCGTCCTCGTGGGGGAACGAGTAAACACTGTATAAAGTATGTCTGGAGTATTTTAAACTCAGAATTCGTGGGAGAATTGAGCATAATTTTGCATTTATTCATATAGATTACATGAAAATTAGCTGTTATGTTTCTCTAACTTTTCAAATGTTGAATGTATAACTAATTCTAATTTTCTATTTTCACATCGTCACACTATATTATCTTTATCTTATAAATTGTCCACTGTTCTGTCACCCATGAAATAAAAATAATTGTTTGTACGGAAAATATGGATCTACGTACATCAAATCGTCTTTAAATTAAGTGGCAGCAGAAGAATTATCGTTGAACTTTTAAAAGATAAGCTTAAACATTAATTCAATGCTTAAATGCAGCGATCAATTTTGAGTTCTTCTGTAGTTTATTAATGCCTATTGCATCTACTCCTCCCTAGCTATTGTGATAATGGTCAAACCAAGAGTCCTCCACAGGAGCTACCTTAAATGCCGCCCGATATTTTGCTTAAAATTTTCGCCAGCTTAAAATTTTAAAGTAGCTGAAATTTTGGATACAAAGGGAAAATAATAATTACTCCACATGAACCATGAAAGCAACGATAATAAGCATTATAATGAGCATAATATAACATATTAATATATATTTTTAACCTCGCATAATCTCGCAACCCTGAATCTGAGCTCAACGAATATCGTTTATCCGTGCCTAACTTTTCTAAGTCTTTTGAATGAGCTCTGAATCATTGAAATCGGGCCAGTGGGAGCAGAGTTGTTTGGACACGCACAAACAAGCATACACAGTACTTTATATATAAGATTAAAATGACAAAGGGAAGTAACCACGCATTAATTTACAATGAAAAATTTATTTACCTCCCTTATCATTATATATTTACGCGAACGCTTCTAACTATATTTATTTTTAATCATTCTTAATCATGCAAGATAATAAAGCCACTAAGACGCGAGGCTTTACTGAATTTGAGAGAATATGAGAAAAAGAAAAGATATTAAGAAAAACAATAAAATAACATTAATTAATAAAATAGTAGATAACAATTGATATTGAATTTAAATCTTTGAAGATCAACATTGACTGGAAAATAAGAATTTGAAAGAGATTTCTATAAGCAAGAGATGCGAGAGAAGAAAAGTTTAGCAGAGAACTTCCGGTTACATTTAGCCATTTCAACCGTAATATGATGAGACCTCTCCGCCAATCCGGTATTACGCTTAATTTCATAAAGATCTACGCACCAAAGGGGAAAGCTTTTGGAAGAAAATTATCATTAAAGTATTTATGAAAAATA
Source organism: Acanthosepion pharaonis (assembly GCA_903632075.3). Classification (NCBI taxonomy): domain Eukaryota; kingdom Metazoa; phylum Mollusca; class Cephalopoda; order Sepiida; family Sepiidae; genus Acanthosepion; species Acanthosepion pharaonis. Next base: position 1,334,147 of record CAHIKZ030005131.1, read on the forward strand.
GCATACGGAAGCTAAGTTACGAGATGCCAGATCAGGAACAATAACATTGCAGATTCGTCTTTGTATTCGCATATTGATACTTAATACCATTTTTAACCAAATTCCGATTTGGTTTGAAAAAATTGTCAGATTTTAAACAATCATTTTAGATGTTAAAACAAAGCTTGGGTTAAAATTTTAAGTATTATCTGTTATGAGACCTTACCCATAATAACATAATGGACTATTCCATACGTAATAAATACTGCACCTCAAGAGGAAGGGGAGAGGTCAGTCCAAACTCGGGCGACCGGCTGACTGGCTGATCGGTTGAACTCTCTGCCTTCGGGCGGGGAGGAACCCGAATGAGGCTACGCCGAAGGTAAACCGACCCTGAACCCGTTTATACGGGTTCAAAGGGCATATTTTTGGCCGAGTGCACGGGCTCGGAGATCCCACGTTAAGCCGGCCTTATGCCACAGGATGCCCTCGTGTCGGGGGTGACTAAATACTGTTCAGTCTGAAGTCTGGAGTGAGGTCCGTCAGGAGTCTGTCAGTCAGTCAGAGCGAGCGAGTCAGTCAGTCGAGTCAGAGGCAGTCCGAAACAGAGTCGTGTTCAGACAATTACTACTAAACTTGACTGTTCGTACTAACACTTTCTACTTCTCTGTATATATTCCTGTTTGTTCCATATCCGTGTTCTAGTTCTTCTTTATTGGTTCTACCTTCGACTATCACCGTGGTACAAGGAACCGGACCATAACATTATCAATATGTTTCATTGAACTTCTTTGATGTATTATAATAACGGCCGTCTGAAGTTGTTATGTAAATCTTTTATGCTCAAAGAATTCCCGGCTAAGCTTAGATACATGAGAAGGAGTATTTTTGTACACAAATACAAACTTCACTTTGAAACTGAATGACTGGGATTTGTACCATGCAAAGAAAGTATTTTTCATAAAATCGTAAGAGTTAGCACTGTTTATTTTAACTCATTTATCGACTTTGAAGAGTCCAGTAATGGTTTGATCGACAATTCCAGCATATATCATAAGACTACCGCCTGCTTGTTGCCTTCTTTTAGTCAGAGGCATGTCTGAATTAGATAAAACCCATCCTTTGGCCAATCCATTAGGTGCATCAAATTCGTCCTTGAAAATTCGTCCTTGAAAATTATTTTAGAAAAAGTCAATTTTCATGTTTTCATTATTTTCATTTCTTTGACCAATTTTGAGGCTTTGAAATATTTGCTTTAGTAAGAAGATGTTGCCTTGGTTATATTTTTTTACAGATGCTATTTCACAAATTATTCTGTTGACTTCTTCAATTCCAGCCCTTTCTAAGATCTGAGCACTGGTCAAAAGTGATTGTTTCGCTTTAATTTACGACCATCCCAAGGAAGCAAGTTCCTTAAGCCTTTTCTTTTGATTCGAGTTCTCAACTTATATTTTCAACAGCCTTCTATTATCATTGGATGATCTCTGCAAAGCTCCTTTGATAACTCCAACGATTCCCTCACTTAATAAATTTGTTATTTTCTGTTTTTCAGCACTTGTTAGATACATCCCTTTACATATGTTTCAATATATACGAGGTTATACAAAAGTCGTTCTTTCTCCTTCCTCGAGATGAACGTAAATTAAAGCGATTTAATTTACGTTCATCTCGAGGAAGGAAGTTCTTAAATCATTTTCCTTTGCTTCGAATATTCAACATAACTTCAACAGCCTTCTTCATCGTTCGATGATTTCTGAAAAGCTCCTTTGATATCTCCAAGGTGGACATTCCTTCACTTAATAAATATGTTATTTTCTGTTTTTCAGCAATTGTTAGACCCTTCCATTTACCCATGTTTCAATATATACGGGGTTATTCGAAAAGAATGAACCGATTTCATGACGCACTTCTTCAGTTAGTAAGCATCGTCATGCATCGTCCGCGTAGGTGAAACCTAGGTAGGTTTGCCTGGTTCTTTAGGTTCGTTAGGTTATATATATATATATATATATATATATATATATATATATATATATATATATAGATAATTTCTCCATCTCCATCCGAATAGGTTGGAATAAAAGCTGTTTAACTGGAAGTATACCAAGGAGAGCTCAACTTATAAATGTAAGAAGCAATATATTGATAATATTAGTGGAAAATATACATACATATGCAAAATATATAAAAATACCCATACATGTATATTTTCAGAAAAAAATTTTCCAAGAGGAAGAATCCAGGTAGAACTCAATGTCTAGGACAGAGTAAGGATATAATAAAAAGGCTTAAACACTAATATTCCATGGTCATAATTTATTCCATTGGAATCGTAAGTACGATCCAAATCATCAGACCTACAAATTCAAAATGAAAACAGAAAAATCCACTCCGGAAATCAAAACAGAATTTAGAGAAAATGTAAGTATGAGGAGGAGGGAGATGAAACCTTAACAGAGAGAATTTTAGGAGATGTGGGGGGGGGTGTTAAAAAGAGGAGAGAAAGAAAGTCGACGGATGTCTAATGCATAAAGATATATTTCGTGGTGACATACACACACCATAGACAATTAGAAGTTAGGATAGGAGGTAGGGAAAAAGAAAGATAAGAGGTGGGGGAGAGAGATGGGACGAAGGAAAATAAAAATGTGTTTACTTAAAGGGCCGCTTTGTAATTGAGAAAATTTGACAAATTAATATCGACTACAGGTTAGAAATCAAATATAAATATATGATGATGAATATAACGATTGTCTAATCTAGCAAGGACCAAATATTTCTATGTTCAAAAACACATACTAATACACACAAAAAACATATACAAGTAGGTACATACTTAGGCATGTACTCACACACACACACACATACGTGTACACACACATACATATACACATATATATATATATATATATATATATATATATAACCTAAAAATATAAAAATATATTAACATATCCACACATATACATATTCATGTATATTCATATACACACACTTTTCACATACATATACACGCATACACATGCCCCTATGCATATATTCATACATACATACATACATATACATACACATACACATACATATACACACACATACAAATACATATATATACATATATACATAAATATATACATATATATATACATATACCCATACATACACGTACACACACATACACATATATATATATATACATATATATATATATATACATATATATATATATATATATATATACAAATGCAAATACATACACACCCTTACACATGTATATATACATACACACACATACACACACACACATACATGTATATACATATGTACACATACACACTTATACATATACATACATACATAAACACCTCCATACGTACATATGTACACACTTACATACATACACACATATACACATATATCCACATATACACATACATACATATACATACAAATATATACACATACATACACATATATACACACATATATACACATACATACATATACACATACATATATATACACATAAATACACACACAGATACATATATGTACATATACATATATATAAAAAGTTAAAATCTAAATAAGTGACGATTCAAATATTTGCGCGTGTAAGAAAAAAAAAGTATATATATATATATATATGCATATACATACACATACATATACATACATATACATATACATACATGCATACACATACACAAACATATATAGATATATAAATACATAGCGCATCACATAAACGTGCACAATGATACATTTAGAGATAAACATAATAGTCATACAATTAAAATGTCATGCCCGATGTTATAGGACCAAGATGGAGCTGACATAAGTGACAACATGTTACAAAACGGTGTTCAAGTTTTGAAACGTTTCTTATGTCTACATTTAGAGAATATCTCATTTCGAAGATTCAGCAGCTCATCTCGATTCTTATCTTTGATAATGAAGATTTTTTCCGCCATGCATAGATCACACCGATCGCGGAAGTTATTAGGTGTTCTGGCTCTAGATAGGAATCTCCATTTCAAAATTGGGTTTAATCCCTTATCCACCAGTTCCCAGTAGTGTTTGGATAAGGAAGTTTGTCTACTGAGGCATCTATATCTAAATGAGCGTCTATGGTTGTATGGACGCTGCTTCCAATCACCGGCGGATATACCTATATATCATTTTTTCTCGTTTATATTTCCCTCGGGAAAGATAGTTGCCTCGTATACTACATTTTCAGATTTGCATTTACTCCCGATTGGACAATGGTCTTTATTCCTACAATTGCAGGTAGGGTTACTAGATTGAGTTCCATTACCGTGGTAGTTTCTAAGTATTCTGCAATTATGGGAAGATATGATTTTCTCTATATTTCTAACGCATGAGTAACTAATTTTTAGAGTTTTCCTATTGAAAATTTTACGTAGTGGATGCTTACTGTGGAAATGTTTATCAATTAATTTCAGAAAGAAACTTCCTATATCAATGTTAGAGAGTCTGCAATATGGTGGGTTGAACCATATTACCTTCCTTTTCCTGTTCTTAGTTTTGCTATTATTCTGAGTTCTCCATTAAAGCTTAATTCTTGTCTAAAACCACTATTTTTGAGGGCCTGATTGTATATAAATTTATTATCATTAAATATTTTCTAGCTAGAAGATAGCCTATTTATTCTCGTATTCACAGTTTTGGGGATGTGATCTATCACATGTTTAGGGTGGTTAGAGTAGACGTTGATGTATAGGGGTGTTTGATCAACTTTATGGAAGGGTTTAAAGGTATTATTCGATAGATTGAGTGTAATATCCAAAAAGTTGACTATTTTCAGGTTGGAAGATATTTCAATTTTAAGGTCTAAGTATTTGAAGGCCCTAATTATCTTCTTATGTAAGCTGGAAGTCAAGACCATTGCTATTTGGGACAATGATTAAGCCGTCATCTATATAAATTCCGACTTCGTTAAGGTCAACTATTCTACTCAAGGTGTCAAGAATATATATGCCCACCAGATCTGCAATTTTGGCAGAATCAAAGGCACCCATAGGTACATCGAAACTACCATTATTCTTTTTTACCCAAGTAGCGTCATTGTATGTAAGTATTGATCTTCTAGACGCTAAAATAATGTCCAGATCATTATCCGTTATTTTGGTAAATCCTTTGGCGAAATTGAGGCTATTAATTAATAGTTCCTCCGAAATAGAAGGGTAAAAATCCAAGATGTCAAATTGGATGAAAGTGGCTTTATTCTTGTTAGTGATATTTCGGAACCATTTAATCGTCTCCGCCGAGTCTTTCCAAAGGTTAGCATGATATTTATCCAGGACACAAGATGTTATTTCCTTTAAGATACTCTTGGAAATTAATCCCAACTCAGATTTGGAGGGATTAATTAGACGGGACTGCAAGCTATTGACAAAGTTTGGCTTATGATCCTTGAAGAGAATGTATGCATCTTTCATACCAAATTTCCATTCTGTCAGCAACTCCACATTTGTGAGCAAATTTGCAGATGTCTTCATTGATAGTTGATAAGGTGTTATTGTCTTTGTCTTTTTTATAAGAGCTAGTAATTTTGTCAGTGATGATTTTGTCATATTCAGCAGGTTTAATTTTATAGAAATTTTTGGATTTGTCGGCTTTAATCCATAATTTATTAGATTTCTTTATGTTGTTAATGTCTCTACCAATTTTGGTTTGGAAGTAGTTGTGATAATTCTTGAACTTAATCCTTTTAATTAGATCAATCAAATCGCCTTCGAACGGTCCAAGTAGCTTGTTACACGGTGGAGTATTTTGGGATCTCAGGTTGTATGTTTCAGGATTTAGTTCTTGATCATTTTTGGGATTACTGGAGAAATAGGTTTTCCACCTCATTCTTATAATAAGGTCGATGATCCTGTCTGTAAGATAGACAGAGAAAAGATGCAATGAAGGGTAAGGAATGTTTTTTTAAGGAATAATCCGGAGTTAATTTCTCCATCTCCATCCGAATAGGTTGGAATAAAAGATGTTTAACTGGAAGTATACCAAGGAGAGCTCAACATATAAAGCTAAGGAGCAATATATTGATAATATTAGTGGAAAATATACATACATATGCAAAATATATAAAAATACCCATACATGTATATTTTCAGAAAAAAATTTTCCAAGAGGAAGAATCCAGGTAGAACTCAATGTCTAGGACAGAGTAAGGATATAATAAAAAGGCTTAAATTTTATGGTCATAATTTATTCCATTGGAATCGTAAATACGATCCAAATCATCAGACCTACAAATTCAAAATGAAAACAGAAAAATCAACTCCGGAAACCAAAACAGAATTTAGAGGTGAGTCGGTTGGCTATCGTTCAATCTATTCGACTGTTATATTTACCAGCCTCCGCACGAGGTAGTATGTGGCACAAAGCCAAGTTTAATGTGGGACATTCCGAGCCCGTAGACTCGGCCAAAAATTCCCCTTAGACCCTGTATAAAACGGGGTCGGGTAGCTGTTTCCCTGGACAAGTCTCTGCCCTTCGATAAAGCCTTGTCTGGGGATCCTTTCTTAAATGACAATAAATGCAATGTTTATTGACCTTCTAACGAGGTTAAAGGTTAAATTAAATCAATAATGTTTAATACCAGGAATAAAAGTGACTGAAGTCGAGAGGCTAGGTCAGCACTAATAATATTGCAGATTTTTCTTTGGTTTTCCTCAAGAATCTCTAGAGATATAGCAGAAAAACTATATCAAATGTGAAAATAATATTCAATACATGGACGATTGGTAGACTTATAAATGTGCAAGAGAACTTTGTTAGCTCTTCTTTTCTATCATCCATTTACTCAAACTCTCTAGGTAGGTTATGCATTCTTTTCCCCCTCTCTCTCTCACCCATTCTCTCTCTCTATCTCTCTCTATCTCTCTCTCTCTCTTACTCTTTTCACCCCAAGGCAATAAAACCAACAAGGCGTGACTGAGTGTTAACGTGGGAGAATATAAGAAAGAAAAAATATTATTTACGAGCAAGAGCAACAAAAGAGAAATTGAGAAGACCGAAGACAGATGATTAGCATTGCATTTAAATTTTTGAAAATCAAAGGCAATAAAGCCACTAGGACGCAAGGGTTTACTGAGTGTTAGAGAATATGAGAAAAACTACTATAAATGAGAGGGAAGAATAAAAGAATTAAGAATACAGAAGATAACGATTGGCATTGCATTTACATTTTTGAAGATCAAAGTTGGCTGGAAAGCAAGAAGTCGAAAAAGATTTCCCCAAACGAGAAGTGCGACAGAAGAAACTGTTATGTGGGACCGATTCCCATGATGAAGCTTCCCCGATGGCTATGATCTTACACTTTTCAACAGTTATCTTTCCCCACATGACCTCATAAACAGTGCCTCTTAGTCTATAATCCTCTACTTCGAGAGGCTCTTGGAACATGTACAGGGTGACCTTCTTTGTCAAAAACAATGTTTATCCAGTCAAAGATAGGGTTCGTAATTCATAATCATTATCAGTCTCTTGACTGCTTCAAATCGTCGTGGAGGGAGTCCTAAGAGCAAAAGAAACAGGCATAATCTGTTGACAGTGGCTCTCAGGACTTCCGGTATTGACATATCCGTCCGCTCTTTGATGTTATCTGACCAGCTCTTGCGTTTTTATCCCCCGCTTGCGTCCGCCTTCAACGGTGTCTTGTATGATGGCCTTACGGAGGCTGTCATGCCGTGTGACGTGGCCAAACAATGCCATCTTCCGACACTTCTTAGTGGAAAGGAGAGGTTCCTGTCGACCCCCGAGACTTTTGACCTTTCTTGGTACAGAGTGATTGGTTTTCTTTCTCCAAGTAGGAGATCCGGAAGGGATTTTAACAAGCATTTGTTCTTGAATGCCTGGATCCTTTTCTTGCCTCAATCTGGAGTTTTCAACTCTCACAACCGTGGTGGGGGATATAATTAGGCTTTTATGTTCTCTTCTACTGGTATCTCATTATTCGTCGAGCTTGAACTTGGTATGGAAGTTGATGGTGCTCTGCCACATCCTTTTCAGTCCGGCATTCGCTGCTGTGGCTGTGTCGATCCGTGAGTGGATTATACACGGTGAACATCTTTGTCAAAAAACAATGTTTACCCAGTCCAAGATAGTGTTCGTAATGCATCATCATCATCATCATCATCATCATCATCATCATCATCATCAGCCTCTTGCCTGCTTCAGTCGTCGTAGAAAGGGTGCTAAGGGCAGAAGATGCAGGCAACCTCCTCCAGGATGATCTGTTGGCAGTGGCTCTCAGGACTGGCATTGTCATATCTTTCCACTCTTTGATGTTATCTGACCAGCTCTTGCGTTTCCATTCCCCGCTTGCGTCCCGCTTTCAACGGTGCCTTGCATGATGGTCTTGCGGAGACCGTAATGCCGTGTGACGTGAGCAAACCATACCATCTCCCGACGGTTAATATTGGCGAGAAGAGATTCCAGCATTTGTTCTGCCTCAAGATAGGGTTCATAATTCATCATCATCGTCAATCCCTTGACTGCTTAAATCGTCGTGTAGACGGGGCTAAGGGAGAAGAAACAGAGAACCTTCTGCAGGATGACCTGTTGGCGGTGGTTCTCACGAGTTCCGGCATTGTTGTCTACTCTCAGCTCTTGAGTTGCCGTCCTCGCTTTCATCCGCCTTCTACGAGCCTTGCATCATTGTCTTGCAGAGACTGCTATGCCGTCTGAACTGGCCAAACCATGACATCTTCCGACACTTAATAGTGGCGAGGAGAGATTCTTGTCGGCCCACGAGGCGTTTGATCTGGCTCCGTACAGCGTTATTGGTTTCGTGGTAAAAATAGGAGAACCAGAAGAGCTTTCTCAAGCATTTGTTCTCGAGCGCCTGCACCCTTTTCCTCGCCCCAACTAAGAGTGTCCAAGTCTCACACCCGTAGAAGAGGATGGATACGAACAGCGATTCGTCGAGATTGAACTTGGTATGGAAGCTGATGTTGCTCTTCCATATCCTTTCCAGTCCGGCCATCGCTGCTGTGGCTGTAGCGATCCGTGAGCGGATTACTGCGTCGAAGGTACTATTTTTGACAGGTTTGCACCCAAGTATCTGAAGCTGGGAACTTCCTTTCTGGAATTCCGGTATTGTCTTATCCGTCCAATCTTTGGTGTTGTCTGACCAGCTCTTGCGTTGCCGCCCGCCTTCTACAGTGTCTTGTATGATGGTATTCTGGGGGTTGTTATTCCGTGTGACGTGGACAAACCATGACATCTTCCGACGCTTAATAATAGCGAGGACAGATTCCTGTCGGCTCACGAGCCTTTAGAACATGCTCCGTACAGAATCATTGGTTTCGGGATACCAGTAGGAGAATAGGAGGAGTTTTCTTAAGCATTTGTTCTCGAACGCCTGCACCCTTTTCCCCGCCCCAACTAAGAGTGTCCAAGTCTCACACCCGTAGAAGAGGATGGATACGAACAGCGATTCGTCGAGATTGAACTTGGTATGGAAGCTGATGTTGCCTTTCCATATTCATATCGTAACTTTCACTTACGCGCAAATACCCTTGAGAAATGTATGAATCTGTCTGCTCCCCATCTATGGGTTAAATAGTAGGTATTTTATCTGAAAAACTCATTGTTATTCACGAAAAATTGTCCAACAAAATCAAATTCACGCGAATAGTCTCGTCATCTCCGCTACAGCCAGCAGGGGAGAGAAAGGGAATAGCGGAGGAGGATGACGATCCCAATGCTTGGATACAAGCCGGTACCGACATCAACAACAACAACAAAAGACAGTAAAAATATGTATCATCTTTAAATAGCCCTCAAAGGGTTGGTAATCTGTAAAGCACATCAATGAAAGATCACATCAAAACCTTTTGTGGAGATCAATAAATGTAAGAATTAATTGGTGAAAATTCAGATGATTATAGCGGGGGGGTGGTGCAGAACGATCTAAGCGAGTTGCACAATTTTTCTTGGGTTACTCTTGCTCTATACGACATTGCGTCGTCATGGAGTGACATCATATTTTAATTCACTGTTTATACTGTCGTTGCCTGACGAAAAATTTAGTTATGTTGATGATCTGCCATTTAGAATTAGTAATTAGATAAATACGTCCATCATTAAATTGGATCGACAGAACAAAAATGATTTATTATCCAACCTAACACTCAGACAGATATAAATAATAAACAATGCTGAAGATTATGGCGTCTTATACTAAACATGAAAAGAATGTTCCTTTTGCTCGAGATAATCTCTGGTAATGAGTATCACTTACCTTGCACCGTCATATCAGCCAACTACTAAATCTGTTTAATCCCAAACATTACGCTGCGTTTTTCGATGGAAACGAATTAAAGCATTAGCCTTGGCGCCCACTGTGAATTTGTAACAATAATTACCTGAAGGTATCGCTGGTAATCGAGGCGATCAGCTTCATCCAAGTAATATCCGGTTGTATCAACAAGATGGCTTTGTCACTTGAGGTTCCTCGCCTTTCTGTTCAGTTAGGGCGGGATAGAATTTACTCGACACATCCTTCCCCGTATCGCCGATACGCGACTCTTTGAAGCAATCTCGGAAAAGCGATTAGAGAAATCAGATAGGGAGCAGTGTTTCTGGTCAGGTCCGCCTTGTGTTTGCCGGAATTTAGGAGTAAAGCCGTTTATTTGGTGATCCTTCTATTTGGCAATTATCCTGCAATTACATGCTTAGCATAACGCTGCCCAGATAAGCTGAAACAGAGTAAATCTCTAAGGGCCGCCTGACCCGTATTAGCTTATCTCTTGTTCTTTTCTCACCTTACTCTCCCACGTTTGGAAAGCGAGCGAAACGCAAACACATTGCTCTCCTCATAGACCTCCTCGCAATGATTTGCAGTCTTTGAAAAATTACCGTCTTTCGATTTTCTGACTATAATTCGCGATTTGATTTTCTGTCTGTCTGTGTGTCTGTCCCAGTGCCATTTATTCTTTTAATTTTAACATTTCTCTTTTTCTTTCTTAGACTAAAACTTTTTCTTTTCTTTCTATGTATTTATTATTCTCTGGTATTTTAGAATCTTTCTTTCTTTCTTTCTTTTTTCTTTCTTTCTTTCTTTCTCTCGTTCGTTCTTTAGCATTTATTATTCTCTGGCATTTCGGAATACACTTTCTTTCTTTCTTTCTTTCTTTCTTTCTTTCGTCTTTCTTTCTTTCCTTCTTCCTTCCGTTTTTTCTTTCGTTCTTTCTTTCTTTCTCTCGTTCGTTCTATAGCATTTATTATTCTCTGGCATTTCGGAATACTCTTTCTTTCTTTCTTTCTTTCTTTCTTTCTTTCTTCTTTCTTTCTTTCCTTCTTCCTTCCTTTTTTTCTTTCGTTCTTTCTTTCTTTCTCTCGTTCGTTCTATAGCATTTATTATTCTCTGGCATTTCGGAATACTCTTTCTTTCTTTCTTTCTTTCTTTCTTTCTTTCTTTCCTTCTTCCTTCCGTTTTTTCTTTCGTTCTTTCTTTCTTTCTCTCGTTCGTTCTATAGCATTTATTATTCTCTGGCATTTCGGAATACTCTTTCTTTCTTTCTTTCTTTCTTTCTTTCTTTCTTCCTTCCGTTTTTTCTTTCGTTCTTTCTTTCTTTCTCTCGTTCGTTCTATAGCATTTATTATTCTCTGGCATTTCGGAATACTCTTTCTTTCTTTCTTTCTTTCTTTCTTTCTTTCTTTCTTTCCTTCTTCCTTCCGTTTTTTCTTTCGTTCTTTCTTTCTTTCTCTCGTTCGTTCTATAGCATTTATTATTCTCTGGCATTTCGGAATACTCTTTCTTTCTTTCTTTCTTTCTTTCTTTCTTTCTTTCTTTCCTTCTTCCTTCCGTTTTTTTCTTTTCGTTCTTTCTTTCTTTCTCTCGTTCGTTCTATAGCATTTATTATTCTCTGGCATTTCGGAATACTCTTTTCTTTCTTTCTTTCTTTCTTTCTTTCCTTCTTCCTTCCGTTTTTTCTTTTCGTTCTTTCTTTCTTTCGCTCGTTCGTTCTATAGCATTTATTATTCTCTGGCATTTCGGAATACTCTTTCTTTCTTTCTTTCTTTCTTTCTTTCTTTTCTTCCTTCCGTTTTTTTTTTTCGTTCTTTCTTTCTTTCTCTCGTTCGTTCTATAGCATTTATTATTCTCTGGCATTTCGGAATACTCTTTCTTTTTTCTTTCTTTCTTTCTTTCTTTCTTTCCTTCTTCCTTCCGTTTTTTCTTTCGTTCTTTCTTTCTTTCTCTCGTTCGTTCTATAGCATTTATTATTCTCTGGCATTTCGGAATACTCTTTCTTTCTTTCTTTCTTTCTTTCTTTCTTTCTTTCTTTCCTTCTTCCTTCCGTTTTTTCTTTCGTTCTTTCCGTTCCTTCTTTCTTTCTCTCGTTCGTTCTATAGCATTTATTATTCTCTGGCATTTCGGAATACTCTTTCTTTCTTTCTTTCTTTCTTTCTTTCTTCCTTCCGTTTTTTTTTTTTCTTTCTTTTCTTTCTTTCTCTCGTTCGTTCTATAGCATTTATTATTCTCTGGCATTTCGGAATACTCTTTCTTTCTTTCTTTCTTTCTTTCTTTCCTTCTTCCTTCCGTTTTTTCTTTCGTTCTTTCTTTCTTTCTCTCGTTCGTTCTATAGCATTTATTATTCTCTGGCATTTCGGAATACTCTTTCTTTCTTTCTTTCTTTCTTTCTTTCTTTCTTTCTTTCTTTCCTTCTTCCTTCCGTTTTTTCTTTCGTTCTTTCTTTCTTTCTCTCGTTCGTTCTATAGCATTTATTATTCTCTGGCATTTCGGAATACTCTTTCTTTCTTTCTTTCTTTCTTTCTTTCCTTCTTCCTTCCGTTTTTTCTTTCGTTCTTTCTTTCTTTCGCTCGTTCGTTCTATAGCATTTATTATTCTCTGGCATTTCGGAATACTCTTTCTTTCTTTCTTTCTTTCTTTCTTCCTTCCGTTTTTTCTTTCGTTCTTTCTTTCTTTCTCTCGTTCGTTCTATAGCATTTATTATTCTCTGGCATTTCGGAATACTCTTTCTTTCTTTTTCTTTCTTTCTTTCTTTCTTTCTTTTCTTTCCTTCTTCCTTCCGTTTTTTTCTTTCGTTCTTTCTTTCTTTCTCTCGTTCGTTCTATAGCATTTATTATTCTCTGGCATTTCGGAATACTCTTTCTTTCTTTCTTTTTTCTTTCTTTCTTTTCTTTCTTTCCTTCTTCCTTCCGTTTTTTCTTTCGTTCTTTCTTTCTTTCTCTCGTTCGTTCTATAGCATTTATTATTCTCTGGCATTTCGGAATACTCTTTCTTTCTTTCTTTTCTTTCTTTCCTTCTTCCTTCTTTCTTTTTTTCTTTCGTTCTTTCTTTTTCTTTCTCTCGTTCGTTCTATAGCATTTATTATTCTCTGGCATATCGGAATACTCTTTCTTTCTTTCTTTCTTTCTTTCTTTCTTTTCCTTCTTCCTTCCGTTTTTTTCTTTCGTTTTTTTCTTTCTTTCTCTCGTTCGTTCTATAGCATTTATTATTCTATGGCATTTCGGAATACTCTTTCTTTCTTTCTTTCTTTCTTTCTTTCTTTCTTTCCTTCTTCCTTCCATTTTTTTCTTTCGTTCTTTCTTTCTTTCTCTCGTTCGTTCTATAGCAATTATTATTCTCTGGCATTTCGAATACTCTTTCTTTCTTTTCTTTCTTTCTTTCTTTCTTTCTTTCTTTCTTTTCCTTCTTCCTTCCGTTTTTTTCGTTCTTTCTTTTCTTTCTTTTTTTCTCTCGTTCGTTCTATAGCATTTATTATTCTCTGGTATTTCGGAATACTCTTTCTTTCTTTCTTTCTTTCTTTTTCTTTCCTTCTTCCTTCCGTTTTTTCTTTCGTTCTTTCTTTTTTCTCTCGTTCGTTCTATAGCATTTATTATTCTCTGGCATTTCGGAATACTCTTTCTTTCTTTCTTTCTTTTCTTTCTTTTCTTTCCTTCTTCCTTCCGTTTTTTCTTTCGTTCTTTTTCTTTCTTTCTCTCGTTCGTTCTATAGCATTTATTATTCTCTGGCATTTCGAATACTCTTTCTTTCTTTCTTTCTTTCTTTCTTTCTTTCTTTTTCTTTCCTTCTTCCTTCCGTTTTTTTCTTTCGTTCTTTCTTTCTTTCTCTCGTTCGTTCTATAGCATTTATTATTCTCTGGCATTTCGAGAATACTTTCTTTCTTTCTTTCTTTTTCTTTCTTTCTTTTCTTTCTTTCTTCTTCCTTCCGTTTTTTCTTTTCGTTCTTTCTTTCTTTCTCTCGTTCGTTCTATAGCATTTATTATTCTCTGGCATTTCGGAATACTCTTTCTTTCTTTCTTTTCTTTCCTTCTTCCTTCCGTTTTTTCTTTCGTTCTTTCTTTCTTTCTCTCGTTCGTTCTATAGCATTTATTATTCTCTGGCATTTCGGAACTCTTTCTTTTTTCTTTCTTTTCTTTCTTTTTTTCTTTCTTTCCTTCTTCCTTCTTCCTTTTTTTCTTTTCGTTCTTTTTTTCTTTCTTTCTCTCGTTCGTTCTATAGCATTTATTATTCTCTGGCATTTCGGAATACTTTTTTCTTTCTTTCTTTCTTTTCTTTCTTTCTTCCTTCCGTTTTTTCTTTCGTTCTTTCTTTCTTTCTCTCGTTCGTTCTATAGCATTTATTATTCTCTGGCATTTCGGAATACTCTTTCTTTCTTTCTTTCTTTCTTTTTTCCTTCTTCCTTCCGTTTTTTCTTTCGTTCTTTCTTTTCTTTCTCTCGTTCGTTCTATAGCATTTATTATTCTCTGGCATTTCGGAATACTCTTTCTTTCTTTCTTTCTTTCTTTCTTTTTTCTTCTTCCTTCCGTTCTTTCTTTCGTTCTTTCTTTCTTTCTCTCGTTCGTTCTATAGCATTTATTATTCTCTGGCATTTCGGAATACTCTTTCTTTCTTTCTTTCTTTCTTTCTTTCTTTCTTCCTTCCGTTTTTTCTTTCGTTCTTTCTTTCTTTCTCTCGTTCGTTCTATAGCATTTATTATTCTCTGGCATTTCGGAATACTTTTTCTTTCTTTCTTTTCTTTCTTTCTTTCTTTCCTTCTTCCTTCCGTTTTTTCTTTCGTTCTTTCTTTCTTTCTCTCGTTCGTTCTATAGCATTTATTATTCTCTGGCATTTCGGAATACTCTTTCTTTCTTTCTTTCTTTCTTTCTTTCTTTCCTTCTTCCTTCCGTTTTTTCTTTCGTTCTTTCTTTCTTTCTCTCGTTCGTTCTATAGCATTTATTATTCTCTGGCATTTCGGAATACTCTTTCTTTCTTTCTTTCTTTCCTTCTTCCTTCCGTTTTTTATTTCGTTCTTTCTTTCGTTCCTTCTTTCTTTCTCTCGTTCGTTCTATAGCATTTATTATTCTCTGGCATTTCGGAATACTCTTTTCTTTCTTTCTTTCTTTTCTTTCTTTCCTTCATCCTTCCGTTTTTTCTTTCGTTCTTTCTTTTTTTTCTCTCGTTCGTTCTATAGCATTTATTATTCTCTGGCATTTCGGAACTCTTTCTTTCTTTTTTTTCTTTCTTTCTTTCCTTTTCCGTTTTTTTTTCTTCTTTCCTTCGTTCGTTTTTTTATTTCGTTCTTTCTTTCTTTCTTTCGTTCCGTTTCTTTTCTTTCTTTCTTTTTTTCTCTCGTTCGTTCTATAGCATTTATTATTCTCTGGCATTTCGGAATACTATTTCTTTCTTTCTTTCTTTCTTTCTTTCTTTCAGCCTTCCGTTTTTTCTTTCGTTCTTTCTTTCTTTCTCTCGTTCGTTCTATAGCATTTATTATTCTCTGACATTTCGGAATACTCTTTCTTTCTTTCTTTCTTTCTTTCTTTCCTTCTTCCTTCCGTTTTTTCTTTCGTTCTTTCTTTCTTTCTCTCGTTCGTTCGATAGCATTTATTATTCTCTGGCATTTCGGAATACTTTTTCTTTCTTTCTTTCTTTCTTTCTTTCTTCCGTTTTTTCTTTCGTTCTTTCTTTCTTTCTCTCGTTCGTTCTATAGCATTTATTATTCTCTGGCATTTCAGAATACACTTTCTTTCTTTCGTTCCTTCGTTAGTACTTTAGAATTTATTATTCTCTGGCACTTCAGAATCATTATTTCTGACGTTCGTTCCTTTATTTTTCTTAATTTTTTTGTCATTTTTCTTTTGTTCGCTCTCACTTTCGTTCGTCCTATATTTGTTTCTTTCTTTGGTTCGTTTTTTCTTTCTTTCTTTCTTTCTTTCTTTCTTTCTTTCTTTCTTTTTATGTCCGCTCTTCTTCTCTATATTTTACATCTTCCATTTTTTTTTCCTTTAGAGCAAATTCGTTTACCCAAATTCACTGATCTTACACCAACGTATTTAGTTCGTTTTCTCTCTTTTTCAATTTCTCTCTTATTTTTCTCATGAGTCATATCTCTCTGTCTGTCTCTGTGTCTGACTCTCTGTCTGACGGTCACTCTCTGTATGTCTCTATCTCTATCTCTCTCTCTCACACACACACCTCTCTCACGCACGCGCTGGATTCTTCCGTGTTTGTGTTAAAAAAAAATCAGTTTGGTAAATCGCACTTTCTACACATTTCTAGTTTTGAATGATTTCACAGTTCTTTTCGTTACCTTCTCCCTTTCTGAGTAAATGCACTTTCTTTCACTCTCTTCCCCTAAATATGGATCTGCATGTTTAACATAATTTATGCACTGATTAATTTTTTTTTTAAGCCTGGAAAAATCATTACATTTCTCATTTTAAGTACTTTCACCGTTCTCTACTTTACCATCTACCGGGCTGAATACATGCCTTTTCATTACCTCCCTTTCCCTAAATTTCAATCTGCATGTTTAACATAACTTATTATTAACTTATTTTTTAAGCCAGGTAAAATCACTACAGTTTTAGTTTTGAATACATTCACCGTTCTCTGATTTATCTTTTCCCTGTCTGAATACAAGCTGCATATTTAACATAATTTATGCTCATATTGAGTTGTTTTTTTATTATTTTTTTTGAGCCTGGTAAAATCTTTACATTTCTCGTTTTGAATAATTTCACCGATATCTACTTTACCTTCTCCCTGTGTGAATACATGCCATTTTATTCCCTCCCTTCCCCTAAATTTGAATCTGCATATTTAACATAATTTATGCTCCGATTGAGTAATTTTGAAGGATGGTAAAATCTATATATTTCTCGGTTTAAATACTTTCACCGTTCTTTTCGTTATAATTCCCTCTCTGAATACATGCCGTTTCTTTCCCTCTTTTCCATTAAATTTGAAACTGCATATTTAACATAATTTATGCTCTCACTGAGTTTAATTTAAGCCTGGTAAAATTTTGACATTTCTCGATTTGAACACATTCACCGTTCTCTTCTTTATCTTTTCACTGTCTGAATACATGCCCTTTCTTTCCCTCCTTTCCATTAAATCTGAATCTGCATATTTAACATAATTTATGCTCTGATTGGGTTTTTTTTTAAACCTCGTAAAATCTTTCCATTTCTAGTTTTGAATACTTTGACCGTTCTTTGTTTGCTTTTTCCACGTCTAAATATATGCACTTTCTTTCCCTCCTTTCCATTAAATCTGAATCTGCATATTTAACATAATTTATGCTCTGATTGAGTTTTTTTTTAATTTTAGCCTGGTAAAATCTTTCCATTTCTAGTTTGTATACATTCACCGATCACTTCCTTACATTTTCCCCGTCTGAATACATGCCCTTTCTTCCCCTCCATCCCATTGAATTTGAATCTGCATATTTAACATAATTTTTGCACTGAATGAGTTTTTTTTGTTTTAGCCTGGGAAAATCTCTCCATTTCTAGTTTTGTATACATTCACCGTTCACTTCCTTACATTTTCCACGTCTGCATACATGCCCTTTCTTTCCCCACTTTGCATTAAATTTGAATCTGCATATTTAACATAATTTATGCTCCTGGTAAAATCTTTCCATATCTTGTTTTGAATACTTTCACCGTTCTTTTTCTTTACATTTTCCCCGTCTTAAATCTTTCCCTGAATTTACATTAAATTTGAATATGCATATTTAACATAATTTTTGCTCTGATTATTTTTTTTTTTTTTTTAAGCCTGGTAAAATCTTTGCCTATTTTTATTTGTGCGCAAATATCGTTCTGTTGTGTGTTGATCGAATATTCGATACTTACGAAATAAATATCACCATGGTCTTGTAATTGTTCGTTTTTTATTATATATATATATATATATATATATATATATATATATATATATATATATATAAACAGTTTGCGATATATAAATTGTTGCCCTTTCATTTTTTTAATTTCGCGCTTGCTCATTGTTTGTTTTTGATATATACGACTACATAATATAGTAGCCTTCCTTCGGCACCTTTTTTGAAAAAGAACACCATGAAGCAATTCATATCTCCATACAAATCTGGAAACTGCATGCCGTACTGCTTACCGGAATATCTAATATATTTCAGTGTTTTGGTGTCAATCTGAGGAATTGCAGTTTTCTTCTACTCACACTGGTTATAACCCTTGCCAGTGGCTGGTGATGGTCACCTTCAACTGGCAGTCATTTTAAAGTGCCTCTGATGTATATCCAGAATGTTCTTGGGATATGACCATCCTAGAAAAGATAAGACCAGTTGTCGTTTCGTAGGTAAAATATACCATAATTCTGACAATAACAATTCCTCTGCAATGATCCTTTTTTAATTAATGACCACATTCTATAGCATCCAACACCATACTGCCATATCTACACTACCTCCTTACAAGCTACGTCATAGTACTGAGAACATTTCTACAATTCGTTAAGGCGAGACAAGAAAACACTTCCACTTAAACTATTTTAAACAGCATTCATCTTACAGAGAGGAGAAAATAACGATTATCTTTTTATTACATTAATTTGTGTTCTCAATCGTGTACCATA
Source organism: Acanthosepion pharaonis (assembly GCA_903632075.3). NCBI lineage: Eukaryota > Metazoa > Mollusca > Cephalopoda > Sepiida > Sepiidae > Acanthosepion > Acanthosepion pharaonis. The sequence goes on from CAHIKZ030005131.1 coordinate 1,353,009, forward strand.
TTATTCTCCGGAATTAACTAATTTTCAATATATGTGTGTGTCAACCTTTCCTATTTACGACTCAACAGATATTAAAACGTAGCAGCCATTAAAAAGAAAGCAGAAAGCAACTAAATATAAAATCGATTAGACTGTAACTCGAAGCATCTGGGGTATCAGAAATTTAAAATTTAAATTTTATGTTAAGCGTGCTGGCATCTTCTAAGTCTCTGTAGATGTATAATTTAACCAAAGTTTGTTTGTAATTCGAGCCCTCTCCCCCCTACATATCATATAATAATTGTTAGTGCTTTAATCTGCACGACCGTTACGCCCTGCCTATACCTCATAAATAATGAACTATTCCGTTTTGATCGCGTTTAGAAACAAAAATAATATAAGTACAATGCTTGCTTTCAGTGAGAAAATTAAAGAAAGAAGGGTAGATAGAAGTATTTAACGTCTGTTTCAGTGAAATGGAAAACGTTGTCAATTTTAAATAATTCATTTGTACCCACTTACTTCTTAAAATAACAGACAGCATTCATATTTATGATTATCATGGCAATATTTTGTTAAAGATGTTAAGCTCACAAATTTGACGATACTTGTGATTGGGGAATTTCTACGGATATATTATTGTCGTAGAACTCACCAGGAGTTTATTGTCATTATCTTAAGAAATAAGATTATCAGAATTTTTTATGGATTAAATCTCGTATATGTAATTTTGTTAACCATTTCACCCCAGCCAAGGTAAGAAAGACATCAAGACGCAAGAGGTTATTGTGTGTAAAATAATATAAGAAAAGGAAAAACATTATTAAGGAAGGGGAACAACAAAAGAACAGGTATTAAGAAAACAGAAGATAGCGATTGACATTGCATTTAAATTTTTAAAGTTCAAACTTCGCTGGAAAGCAAAATGCCGGAAGCGAGAAGTTCGATAGCAGAAACTGTCAACATAGAACTTATGGTTACAACTAGGCAATTCAAGAGTAAAATAATGAGACCTATCTGCCAATCTAGTACTGCTCTTAAATTCATAAAGTCTAGGTACCAAAGAGGATAGCTCATCAAGACAATTAACATGAACATACTTATCAGATTAAGAAACTGTTAGTATAGAAATTACGGTTACATCTAGCTATTTCAACTGTAAAATGATGAGACGTATCTGCCAATCTAGTACTGCTCTTAAATTCATAAAGTCTCGGTACCAAAGAGGAATGATCATCAAAACAATTACCATGAACATACTTATCAGATTAAGAAACTGGTAGCATAGAACTTATGATTACATCTAGCCATTTCAACTGTAAAATGATGAGACCTATCTGCCAATCTAGTACTGCCCTGAAATTCATTAAAGTCTTGGTACCATAGAGAAGATATATTAGGTTGTGTCGTAAATAATTTGAATTTCTGTTTATTATCTTACAAAATTGTTTTCGAAAAACGGAAATTTCTTATGAGTCGAACTAATACTACTGTAGAGGTGATCCCGTGGAATAATGACTAGCGGCACCAATTGAGGAATCGGAGAGCCGAGTTCGAATTCCAGTCGGATCCATTACATTCACTTAAGTGCTAATAACCTTGGGAAAGTTACGAATCTATCTCTTCTTCTCTTCCACCCCTAGATTTGGGTAAATAGCTGAACAAACCTCGTTTATAGGCTTGAGTGGCAACCGGTCTAGGAGAAAGAAAAACTTTAAATTCAAACCTAGCCTCTAGTAGTTTGAGCTGTATTGCCCAGAAAGCAACACTACTGCTGTGGTTTCAGTAAATGAGTTGCCCCTACGATCCTGATGAGTTACGTGTCCCAATAAACATTATTTAGTCTGAAGAAGTCCTTTCTGAGGACGAAGCCTGTCATAGCGGATGCTCTTTTCCATTTTGTTATTCAATTACCATTAATACTGATGAGTTACGTGTCCCAATAAACATTATTTAGTCTGAAGAAGTCCTTTCTGAGGACGAAGCCTGTCATAGCGGATGCTCTTTTCCATTTTGTTATTCAATTACCATTAATACTGCCTCGAAATGCTATTTATTTTATGTTTGGCTTTCAGTTTATTTGCAAAAGAATGTACTTACTTTGAACGTGCCCATCTATAAACCGCGCATGTTTGACAGAGTTCAGACATTTTTGCATACAGCGCCACCTATCCATCAACACGTGGAACCACGGATAAGTTTGAAAAGAAATGATGGAAAAATAAGGATTTTGATTTTTAAAGCTCAAGGCGAGGCGTCAAAGGTTAAAACCTTTGACGCCTCGCCTTGAACTTTAAACAAACATTTGAGAGAGAGAGAGAGAGAGATAGAGAGAGATAGAGAGAGAGAGAGTGTGTGTGTGTGTGTGTGTGTGTTTACGATTAAATAAATTCGACTTGAGAAACGCTAGCCATCATATACAATATCTCGACCTCTCTACACACACACACACACATATATATATATATATGTGTATATATATATATATATATATATAAATTTATTATTTTTTTCTATATATCATTTTCGTTAGGTTAACCATCTAAATAGGTCAAGTTCTGGTCACTCCTCCTACCCCAATATAAAGTACACTTGAGAGAGATATGAAACTAGCCCCTCCCTATACTCTACGATGTCCCTTTAACTATCCCTCTCACACCCTCTGTTAAATTACAAAAACTTACACTACCCATCAATTTTCATCTCATTTCTCGTTTCATTTCGTTGTTGGAAGTGCTATCTGATGATCCGGCGTCCTTTTAAAATGACTCTGGTGAAATAAATTATTATAATGGTACCTTAAAGTGGTTTGTTTTTCTTTTAAATATTAGCTCTGGATTTACATTGAGCTCTCAGGATTTCATCCTCCTTGGGTTTACCCACATGGATTACCAAGTTCTCCATAACTTATATATATATATATATATATATATATATATATATATATATATATATATATATATATGTGTGTGTGTGTGTGTGTGTGTGTGTGTGTGTGTGTTTGAACAATAAAAAATATTTCAAAATTAAAATTTTCAGACACACTAGGTTGGATATTATTATTTTTTTTTTTTTTTTGTTTAATTATTTCAATTATGTTACTCAACTAGTTTCGATCAGCATGGTCATCATCAGGAGAAAAAAAAATCCCAGCTTTTTAGAAGCAGTGAACTGCAGGATTGAATAACTGTTTCTGAAAAAAGTGAACTTTATCTATAATTTTCATTTGTTTTTCATCGTTAATTCTGGTCAGTCCTTGTGTTGTTCAAACAGCCTCGTTCAAGTTTTTTTTTTTTTAAGATAAAGGATAGGAGATTCCTGACTTTATCAATACCCCATCCCCTGGGACATTTTGACAATTTTATTTGTTGCTAGGTTTGGGTGTGTGTGTTTTAAGTGTATGCTATCTTTTTTGAGGGTTTTTTTTTTTGTTCCTATGATAAAAGAATTTCAACACAGAGAATTTTACTTAACTATGTTATTAACGTCGACGTATATGTCTTCTAATTAATCCAGTCTGGTCGGTCTCTTACTCCACTGGGGAGTGGTTCAAGACAAGAAAGTAAACACTTGTACATTGTTCGATGGTGAAGAAACAATTCTCTGGAAAAACCTTTCTCTATCATTCTCATTCTCGTTCAGCCAATGAAAAATCGACTTCCTTATTTTGTCTTTTATCTGAGCCTTAAGATCAACCTCAGGAAGTCAGAGCAGAGAATCACTTCCCCTAAAAATAAGAGCATGCTAAATTATTATTTTACGTAATTATTTTTGATTCGATCTCACTCTTGTGAAGATAGAGTATAGCAGGGGACGTTAGATATTTATAGCAGCAATACAAGGAATCGAACGTTTTTCAAGCACTTTTATCAATAAATCGTACATATGACTTCAACTTACATTAGAATAAAATATGTAGCTACGTATCCAATATACAGGTTCAAAGTTCAAAATGTAGTCACAGGTCTGGTTTACGCTAAAGTAAAAAAAAAAAATGTTTACACCAGAGTCCAAAAGTGAACATAGGTTCGGTTCATTTTTTTCAAGTGATTTTTACCCTGTACAGGGCACCAGTTTAGTGCTACAGCGTAAGAGGCACATTTTTTTTTGTGGCGAAGATGACTGTTAACCCTAGACTTGAACAGGTTAAATACTTGTAGTGATCGGAGAAGTATCCCCTTGGGAGCTGGTTCTATATAGCAGCCGATCGCGGAAAGAACCTGTTCGATGGGAACACCAGTTCCTGTCCGATCACCGAAGTTAAGCAACGTCGTACCTCGTCAGCGCCTAGAAGGGTGACTGCTGGAGAATACCAGATGTTTTAAGCTTTGGGTGTGCGCTTGGTGTAAAGGATAGCGACTCGGAATGAAAAATCGGAGAACCGAGTTTGATTCCAAATAGTCGGTTCAAATATCCTTGGTAAAGTTACGGATCAACCTCTTCTTCAATCCAGCTATGGGTTAAACAGTAAAACTTGTATCTGGGAAACATTATTATCCATAAATATTTTTAATAGGATATTCACTCGCAAAAAATATACTTACAGTCTCAAAATTTGTTTCGGTATTGAATAAACTAGAAAGGTTGATAAGCCGTAAAAATGCCGTAATTAAAACAATGAGTCAAGCTGCCGAGAGCCTTGATCTCACACGTCATGAAAGGAAAGATCGTATAAAAGATGAGATCATTTTGATGAGTTAAGATGGCGGCTTAGACGAGACAGTTTTGAGGTGCGATTTCAACCTGACGGGAGAATAAATTCATCGGCTTTCTGTTAGCGGCAAGGCGGGAAATAATTAAAAGTTAATGAATAATTTCGATCCGTTATCAAATACGATATTTCTCTTCATGTTCCTGTTCAACAGAGTTTTTTTTCTCCTTCTGTCAGAAACGCATTATCCAAATTTAGGGTTCCGATTTGATTCTTTGTTTTATGCTGATTTTACTTGGTCGTTTGTTTTTGTCATTCATTTAGACAAAGCCCTAATAAAAGCGGTAACACACAGCAACCCTTTTTGTCAACTTCCTGACAAGGATGAAACTGTTTCTACTCCAGTGACTTCATAAAAAAGAATCGAAAAATATATATATATATATATATATATATATATATATATATATATATATATAAAATGCAAAAAGTTCCATAACAGCAACAGTCAGATTTTAAATTTTAAAATAATTATAACAGAGAGCGTTCCTGCTTGTTTTCAAAAATCGCCATCACAACGATCACAGTTGCAATAAATTTGCCTTTGTAATTCACCCATGATGATGATTTCAGTGGAGATCGAAAGTACTTGGGTAGCAAAAAACTACCAACCCTTCCTTGATGAATTTCGTCTTAATATCAAGAAACTGCTTAGAAAACAAGAACGAATTATTATAAAAATAGACAAAGGTCGGTATTATTCACTGAAACATGTTTCAAAGAAGATTTGCTGCATATATATATATATATATATATATATATATATATATATATATATATGTTTCTGTGTGTGTGTGTGTGTATTGAGGCAGCAATCCTTCTTTCATGCACATTTCATTGGAAACGACAGACAAGGAGCGTTCATTTAGGTTTTTTTTATACAATTTTTCAGGCGATCTAATAATTCTTTTCTTTTCGAATGATAAATTATATAAAAACTGTCCGAATGTTCTTTTTATTCGAGAGTTTTTATATAATTTATCATCCGAAAAGAAAAAAAAAATATTGGATCTCATGAGAAATTGTATAAAAAAAATAAATAAAGCACCTTGTCTGTGAATGAAAAATATATATATATATATATATATATATATATATATATATATATATGAATTTAATGGGTTTGATAAATTGGATCGTGATTACGATTCCAATGTAATAAATTATAACCATGGAATATTAATGTTTGATTCTTTTTATTATATTATATTATATATATATATATATATATATATATATATATATATATATATATATATATATATAACCAAATGGATAAATATTGGTAGGTATGTATTAGTTCTTTAATTTTATTTCATCACAGCATATTTTATTATTGATTTTCACGGCATATTTATTATTGATTTTCACTACTTTTATTTATTTAGTAGTATTAATATTAATGATATTGATAATTACTTTATTTTCATGGAAAAAAACAGCGTTACCTCCCTTTGATTTCCTAACGTTTATTACTCTTTATAATTTCAACGCGTCTTCAAATTATAATTTATAATTCGTATTTCCAACCTTGTTTCCAATCTTAATTGTTAATCTGGGCCTAAATTCAAAATCAAAATTAAAATACAATGTATTTAAATATTTTAAGAACGATAATAACTCGCGATAACAAGAAATATTATGAATCGTTGCAACCCCCTCCAAAATCGTTGCAACCCCCCCCAAAATATTGCAAGCCCCCAAAATCGTTGCAACCCCCTACCAGAAAAATCGTTGCATAAAAATAATCCGTTGCAACCACAGCAAAAAATTGTTGCAAACCCCTCCACACACACACAGAGTTGTGTAATCAATGTAAGTTATTATGTATATTTCTTTATATATATATATATATATATATATATATATATATATATAGAGAGAGAGAGAGATAATATATAAATAATATATAATGCTAATATCTTAAATAAACACTTATACCAAAACCAAAAAAAAATTTAGACAATGAAAAATTAAAAATAAAAACAGATGAAGATAAACAAACATTATGTAACTGTAGAAACCCTCACAACGGTCCTCTACAAAATAAATGTCGCACGGATTTCTTAGTATACCAATGCAATATCTCTTCTATTGAAAATCCAGAAAACATAAAAATCTATGTAGGTTGCGCAAGCCATGATTTCAAAAAACGGTTCAACCAACATCAAAGTTCATTTACGATAAATAAATATAGAAATCAAACATCTCTCTCAAAGTACTTCTGGCACCTAAAAGAATCCAATAAAACACCTACAGTAAAATGGAAGTTAATAAAAAATTCTAGAATATGTAGGTCATTAAATAACCCATGTCCTTTCTGCATACATGAGAAACTATATAGTACTAAGTTTATAAAAAATAAAAATTCACTGAATCAGAGAAATGAAATAGCTATTTTTTTCCGTCATTGTCAATAATTTTCCTTAAATAAGATTTAAAAAGAAAATTAAAAAGTGTGACCTGGTAATATATATACTTATATTTGATATGAAAGAATAACTTTATATACTATAAGTAATTCTATTACATTGACTTGTTGTAAAAAGAAATATAGTCTATTAAAATTAAGAGTGAAAATATTTTAAAATTGTAGTTAAATAAAACGAATTCTAACGTAAACAACTTTATCCAATGACTGTCTTAACCAGGTATCGAACTCAGACTCTTTGGGTCCTGTCACTAACTAACACCTTTATCCACTGTGCCATGGGTCTTTGATATCTGACATCCATTAGACATCGCACGTGGAACTAGAACAGTTTACCCCAGTGAGCGAAATAAAGGTTTCAGTTCGACATTCCAACCACCTGAAGAAGGCCGGAGTGTAGAACCGCTGAAGCGCTGTAATAAACATGGCGACAAAGATGAGGACAATAGTCCGAATAATGTAAATAGTGTACATAATACCTCATCTCAGAAATGTGTGTGTGTATATATATATATATATATATATATATATATATATATATATATTTGATAGAAATTATTAGGAGGATTTGAGATAATTATAATTAAGTAATTCATCGAGTCTAGAAGAAACTACAACAGAATGCAGAAAGCACTGGGCGGCCGTTTAATTATAATTATCTAAAATCTTCCTAATTTCTATCACTTGCATATCCTTGGTTGAACCGGCTTCTAATGCTCTGGATGGAGCGGCTTGGGGATAGTAGTCATGGCTCGGTGCCTGGGAACACTCTTATGTATAAAAGAGAAACTCGTACGAGTTCCACCACGGAATATGTGATCGAGCGGCGCTATATCGAGTCTAATTTGGCAACTCGGCTCGTTGGAACAGTTGGTATGACGTTTGTTTGATAATGTAACTGCCCGGGTTTCAATTCTCGGTAGTGGATGCGCACTGCTGATGAGTTTCAAATATAGGACGAAATGGCCGTCCAGTGCTTTCTCCATTTTGTCGATGTACCTTCTAGAATCGATGATTTACTTTTTTTTTTTTATATATATATATATATATATATATATATATATATATATATATAAAAGAACGTTCAAAACATTAATTTAAAACAGGTCTCCTTGCAAGTGTAGAGAAACAAATATTTATTGTACATTGGAATATGTACGTATACTTTACAAAATTGTAGTATTTACTTCTAGTAGTATTTGTTCTAATATAACTGTATGTAATATATATATTTCTTATACAGTGTTACAAATAGAACATGCACATATCCACTACAAAATTGTACATTTTTGTTTCAACATCAAAAAAGGAAACCTTTTTCAAACGTCTCATCAGGTGGAGAATCATGATAAAAGCTTGTGATCTTTCTGTTTGTTGTTCTACACTTTGATATATATATATATATATATATATATATATATATATATATATATATATATATACGTGAAAATTGAAGTCAACACTTAGAGGCGACAGGCTGTTTCATGCTAGACGCCTGAAACATGAAACAGTCTGTCGCCTCTAAGTGTTGACTTCAATATTCAATTATATATTTACACACGCTCTATCTCTGATATTGAGCACTTTATCCCCAAAAATGCAACACGCCTTAAGAGTATATTTCTTCATATACATACATATATATATATATATATATATATATATATATATATATATATGAATAAAGAGAGAAGAGGAAAACTATTTTTACTAGACGCGTTTTCTTCTCTGAGGGACTTTATGTCGGCTAATTTTCATCAGATTGTGAAGGTAGTAATACTTCCAGGAAGGGTGAGATTGAATTATGGCATTTCTTGTCCCCCATATGTTTTGAATGACCTTTGAACCACCTGATGAATATTAATGAACGTTCTCAAAATTAAAAGCCTTGATAAGCCAATGACATCCTCCCTCTTGTACATAAACACGTACAACAAAATAAATCCTTTATATTTGCCTTGATAAACATTTTAAGATGTCGCAGAATTTGTCTGACAGCCATGACTGGGTTCTCCTGCTTGTGTGGCAGAGTCCTTTTACCAGCACATGTTCTTCCAGCAGCCACCCTCTTAACACACGGCAGCAATACCTCCTAAAGGTACTTGATGTAAGAGTCCGTGTTGTGTCTGAGGCCCTCGCCAACAGATTCTGGAGTTCTTTTCTTACCAGAAGGATCAGATTGAGTTTTTCGAGCTGCCGTAATCACCATTAGACTCGTTCAACTCTTTCCAAATCCTGTGCACCCTAATCGGATTTTCACCCAAAGACTCTGAAATGTTCGTACTGGAGCTTCCAGTGCGAATGCCAAACAGTACAACATGCTCTTTCCAAATTTCTGGCGGAGTGAATTGCGTCATGGTAATCTTTTTCT
>CAHIKZ030005131.1:1367500-1370000 GCA_903632075.3 Acanthosepion pharaonis
AAAAATAGTAAAAGAAAAAAAAAACGTTTTAGTATTGACAATCTCCAGGGAATTTATCCCGAGGAGCGAAATGGCTATATAAATGGGGAACAACTGAGTTTCATTTTATGTAATTCATAATAAATATATATATATATATATATATATATATATATATATATATATATATATATATATATATAGAGAGAGAGAGAGAGAGAGAGAGAGAGAGCTTCCTAAAATTACATAAGTGCCGAATCTAGGTGCGTCTTCAGTGTTATTGCTCCCATGTCACTAGAAGATTTGGGTCTAAATAAACAACAGACTTCTTCAATGTGTGACCCGATTGAATATGATCAGTATTCGGCCCGCACCCAGAGTAAATTTGCTACTAGATTTAGGACGTTCTTTATATAAATGCCCCCCTCCACACAAAAAAAGCAACTAATCAAGTCTGCAATTGGACTATTCAATGTTATAGATCGGGTATGCTTGGTGGTATTGATTTTCCTACATGAGGCCGAGACGGGGTGTTTTTTTTTTTGTTTTTTTTTTTGAGGAAAAAAATAAAAATAAGATCAAACCAATGACTATATATACATTAATAAAATAAAAAAAAATCCGAGTTGTTATATTCGTTCGTCTTATGATTTATTTTTCTTTCTCTTCTTCCCCCTTTTAAATTCTTTATTATTTCTTATTTGTTTGATCTTTTTTTCTCTTTTTATAACTTTTCCTTTTTATTCTTAACTACACTTAAAAAAAAAAAAACGTTTAATTAGATTGATTAAAATGAATTACTCAAACTATTTACAAAAAAACAAACTAAAATACGGTATGAATAATTTGGGACACTGATTGATAATCTAAGAAATTTCGTTTAAAAACTAAGAGAAATAGCATTTAAATAAAATTGCTTAAAATAAATTAATCAAGGTATTTACATGTTGAATACTAGTTTAAAAAAAGTGAAATATATTTTAGTTAAAATAAGTTACTCCTAAAAGTTATCCTTATTGAAAACCGATTGCAAAAACGAGTAAAAAAAATGGCGAGAAAAGATAAGGAAAGATTACGTGTAAAAATATTTCGTGTAATAAAATGAATCTACTCGAATGAACAATAAAACGTAAAGATGAAGTCGTTGGACATGCGACTGAATGTAACTAACGTCATCATGCAACTCGAATAAGTTATTTAAAAACCCTGTCATTTCTCTGAAGCTTCTCGACATCTATATAGAAAATTTTATCATACATATATACAAGTCTATATACCCTTTTAAGCTTTGAAAAATATTTATTGGTGGTATTTACGACGTTTGTTCATCTACACTGGAAACGTTCGTATTTTTAGTAGTTTTGGCTCACTTATTGGCCCTATTTATCTACAACCACCTGGTGGCCTTTTCGACGGACTCCAGGATCATTTGAATCGCCTGCCTTCTTTTTTGTCCAGTCAGCCCTAGGCCAATAAGAGCTCATATCATTGACTGCCCGGTGAACCCCCTACAGACGATCTCAACCCCGAAACAATGGGTACGCCATCCTTTAGTGCTGCATTCGTCTAAGAGTCCTTCATATTTATTGTACTTTTCTCTCAAATGCCTCTTGCATATGCTCCTCCCATGGAACAGTTAACTCCAACAAAATAATCTGTTTCATTGCGACCGAGTAACCGATTATGTCTGGACGGAGTTTGGAGGACGATATATAGGTAGGGAATTTCAATTGTTTCCCAAGATCGACTCGCATCTGCCAGTACGTCGCGGACGATAACAGTGAATGGGATCCTGTAACCTTCTTACTCGGCTTTGAACCTGCTTTAACGAAGCGGATAGCTCTTCTTTCTGCGATGAGTTTATTGCTTTACAAAGCTTCGGCAATATTGAGCGCTGTCTCCTCTAAAACCTTATCATATCCACCGATAGTCAGAGCAGCTCTACACCCGCTCAATATGTGTTGCCGTGATCCCCGGCCCGAGGACACGGGGGCATTTCGGTGAATCTATTTTTTCCCATAGGTGTAGGTTGGTCGCGCTTGGTAATACGTCGTACATCATCTGAAACTAGAATCTAGTTCGGCTGAAGTCGGTGTTCCAAAGATTTAACCACGACAATATTCGCCTATCTACGCTATCCCAACTGGTCCACACACCCGGCTGGCTATAACCTGCCATTTTTGTCATCCGTTTTTCCTCCATTCCCGCTCTTACTTCGTCCTGTGTTAGGTGTTAACGCTCCTTCTTGGTGATTTTTCCGAATCTGTAGGAAGGAAACTGTTTTTGAAACATGTGAACTCTTATGTAGCGGAGGAATCATATTTTTAAATAAATAATTATATTTAGGCTATACTTTTGAATCGAGCACTGTTTTTGGTTTAAAATAAAAATACTAAAGAACTTTGGATTATTTACCTAAAGAGTTCTTTCCTGTTTTCTATATATTTTCACACACACACACACACACACACACACATACACACATACACACACATATATATATATATATATATATATATAT
>CAHIKZ030005131.1:1375000-1412622 GCA_903632075.3 Acanthosepion pharaonis
CAAAATAAACAGCCCAGAATTATAGAAAATAGCATTTACAATATTATTAATATCAGTATTATAATAATATAAAAATAAATATAGATAACAAATAAAAATAAACATTTAAATTAAATTAATAATAAATAAATGAATCGCATTAATTTTGTGCGGTTAAGGTGTTGAGTATTTTGATCGAAGTTGTGGATAAATAGTCTGAAGTATATATTTGGGTATTTTTGTTCAATAAAATAAAATAAATATGTCGTATTTTTTTTGTGTAGCCTCGTTCCCGATAGCCGTTGCATATGACGTCACGCCAGATAATTCCGTATGCCCAGCTTCCCACAGATTACCAAAATGCAGACAAAGGAATTCTAACTACCACAATGACACTAAATCGGTTTTTGATAACGAATGCGAAATATATATATATATATATATATATATATATATATATATATATATATATATATATATATATATATATATATGTATATATAAATAAACAGAAAGAACCTTAACATATATAATCCGGTGTTCTTATAGATATTTTTATTTTTACAAAATAGTGCTCAATGTAAATTTACGGAGCATTAATAGTATAAATTAACTGATTTAAAATATGTTTTTTTGCTTCACAGTTCTAACCATGTTTCAAAAATGGTAGCTAAAAGCTTCGAATTTAATTTTGTAATCAAATTAAAGATATTAGTTCAATTTCATCCTCAAGCGAATTTTGGAGTAACTTAATTTTAAAATTACTGGGATTTAAAGCCACAGCAAAAAAATCATAATTCACGTAAGACTAATCAATTTCAGTTATCTGTTTGGATTAGTCTTACTCGTATGTCCTTCGTCTTTTCATGTTGAATTGAATATAGTCTAATGTTAATTATGTTTTATGAATATGTCCTGAAGATGGTCTACTAGACTGAAACGTCCGACGTTGACATTATATTAACATTAAAGCAGCATAATTGCATATTAGGATTTTTGTTTGTTTTTCCGTATATTTTTTCTTTATATATATATATATATATATATATATATATATATATATATATATAGAGAGAGAGAGTGTGTGTGTGTGAGACAGACAGACAGACTATTGCTAAAATGTTCGGTTAATTTGACCATGATCATTTATTTTGGTTTACACCATCAACTATTTTTTTCGCAAACGTTGTTCATCTGACTTGAATATTTAGGTTACATCTCATATCTTTTCCTCCCCCTTACCACTGGGTTCTAGCCTCAACTGAGTAAAGATTATTGTGTACTTTTAAGGTTGCACTTGACGATGCTGTAATAAGGGGTAGGATTAGGCGACCCAGCATATTTTAATAGCGACAAACTTAGAGGGTAATCCGTACACACTCGACGACCGCTCCGTGTGGCCTGATTGTACGTGAGCAACTGAACATACTCTCGCATCCAGTGACACTGACTAGTGTCTGAAATGCATACATCTCCAGACCCCACCCTCCGAAACACATACAGAAGAAGGACGATACAGCAACGAAAATCCTTTTCGGATGAGTATTACGAAGGGTCTTTTATACTGTTATAGCTTGAAGTCAAAAAGCAGAGAAAAAAAAAACATATCAGACTAAACGTCGATTCCACTTTGCGAGACGAGAGGCCGATACATAAGAGGAAAGTCATAGCGACTTTCACAGTCGGCTGACATAATCTTTTATTCAAAGCAACAAGGCTACAAGCTCGTGGGAAATTATAATAATAGCTTGTCGCTCCAAACCGAGCATGCCTGCCCGCTAAGACGGCTATCCAATCCCTGTTACAAACTCCTGCTCCGGCATATATTTGTTTGTTAAACACCTACATAGCACACACACACACATACATATATATATATATATATATATATATATATATATATATATATATATATATATATATTTGGTTGGATTGATGTGAGTTTGTGACCCTGGGTTTCACACTTTTGCGATCGTCAGAGTTTGTCTGATGATCGCAAAAGCGTGAAACCTAGGGTCACAAAACACATCATTCCAACCAAATATGCTAGCTCTATCTCTGATATTGAGTGCTTTCTAATAAGTACTGCGCATATAATATATAAATAATTATATATATATTTATTTATATTTATATACATACATTTTTCACACACACACACACACACACACACACACATATATATATATATATATATATATATATATATATATATATATATATATATATAGCATATTTTTATTGAAGCATTTTTTAAATAATATATCAATCCTTTCAGCAACACGAATTAATTGTTGGTAAATTCTCTCCGTTTTATGGAAAAAAAGTTTAACATATTGCTGTTTAAAATGCAGTCTGATTGATTATAATTACGTAATCTTTGTTGTCCAAAATTGGGACTATCAGTTTAGTGGGATAGGCTAATGACAACAAGGTAGTTCACAACAACAAAGTTTTACGTAGTTCAAGTATCAGGAATTCTACTTTATTGGACATTAGTGGAAATAGTAAAATATTCAATATTTACCGATTAAATTTGTGTCTGTGTAGAAAAAGATCCTCTTTTTTTCCTGCTATATCGGAATGTGCAAAATATTATAATCATTAATTTTTTATGCAAAATCTTGAAAATCATAGTACTGTGAAACCGATAATTTTACTCTAAATAAATAATCTTACAGACTCCAGTGCGTTTTCAATTTCTTTTCCTTTTATTTTTTTTTTTACCCCAGCGGGCTATATAAACAAAACAACCTTACTTTCGTTAGTATGTATTATTTAAACATAGGCACAAATACCCAAGAAAATTTTTAAAGCGTTTCACCCCAAGCAAGGGGGGAAGCCACTAGCACGCAAGAGGTTACAGAGAGTTGGAGCGAGAGCAAAGAGGAGTGATAGAGGAAAGGATGAAGAGAAGGATAGGGAATAGATCAGGGAATCTGGAGACGTCGATTGACATTACATTTGAATAGTTGGAGATTATAGCTATCAGGGAAACAAGAAAAGAGGAGGAAGTTTCACAGGCGAGAAGTGCGAGACATGAAGATATTGGAGAAGAAGAAACGGCTACATTTAAAAGTTTCGACAGTGAGAAGGGTGAGAAAAAGATGCCAGCTTAGTAGAACGCTGAAATTCATGAAGTCTGCGAACCAGAGAAAGCAGCTTCCCGGAGCAGTTATCGTGAAATTATTTGTAAAAAAGACAGAAGGAGGCGACGGCACGTCTGTGAGAGAGCGACTGCAGACGAGATGCCAGAGCAGGGCCAATTACATTGCATATCCGTCTCTGGATCTTATCAAGAACCTTGAGACAAACAGAAGGGCCACCGGACCATATATTGCAGCAATAGTCCATGCAAGGGCGAATGGTCGATTTGGAGATGTTAAGGATCGACTCCAGCGAGATAAATTTCCTGGGACGTCACAGGGAGTCAACTTTCCTTGCGGTGGACGAAGGTATTGACTCAATGTATTTGTTCCATCTCAGGTCAGCAGACAATGTGAGACTGAGCAGTCGCAAAGAGGTGATCTCCTGGAGTTTAGCGTATTTTCATTTTTTCGTTTGGGATCATATGAAGCCTAGTAAGGACGTAACGTAATTTCAAGAAATAGTTTTCCATTTGTCATATTCGGCAAACTTGTCTGGATTCTGTATCATATTTTATACTTCAGAATTGTTGATTCCTAACTCCTTGAGAGCACCTCGTTACGCCTGCTTGTTCTCACGCTGTCCACTAATATGAGGTGGAATAAATACATTGAATCAATAGCTTCATCTACCGCAAGGCAAGTTGACCCTCTGTGTCGGGCCGGAAAGTTTTTCTCGTCTGAGTCCATTCTTCAAATCTATAAACCATCCGTCCTTGCATGGGATATCGCTGTCATATATGGTCTGGTGCCTTCACTCAAACAGCTTCTTCTCTTGCACTTCCTGTCTGTGGAACTCCCTTCCCCTTACTTGCTTCCTCGAGGACTATAATCTTCAAATATTCAAGCGTAATGTCAATCGACATCTGACATTCTGAGCTTGTTTGCCGTCCTTTTCTGTATCCTTTCCTCAAACACACCTCTTTACTCTTGTTTTCAATCCCCTGTAACCCCCTTTTATAGATATTTAAAATGTTTTATTGTAATCTTCTATAAAAAAAATATTATAACAATATATGTGTATATGTGCGTGGTCTAGAATCGTAATCAGAAGTTTACATAACCCACTAATAATATATATATATATATATATATATATATATATATATATATATATATATATATATACAGTAATTGTATTTATT
The DNA here is from genome assembly GCA_903632075.3 of Acanthosepion pharaonis. Taxonomy (NCBI): domain Eukaryota; kingdom Metazoa; phylum Mollusca; class Cephalopoda; order Sepiida; family Sepiidae; genus Acanthosepion; species Acanthosepion pharaonis. The sequence continues at coordinate 1,379,271 of CAHIKZ030005131.1, forward strand.
GTTATTATCATTCCACCAATATTACTAATCACTTCTATCACTTTAAAATAGCTATTTACTACTAAAATTATTATCATCACCCCCCACCATCACTATAATATCGCAATTACTATTGCCATATTAGTCCGCAATCGCAATTAACACAAATTACTCGTCCCCACCCCCAGAAGAATTAATGCCACCGCATAAAAACTAATAAGGATTGCAAATTGGAATTTCTACCATTTATATATGCGCAATCACCAAATGCTGGCAAATAACGGGCTTTAATATAATAATAAAACAGCCTTAACAAATAAGAGAAATTTTTCGTTTTACACAGACCCCACCATACGTATATACTTGCGTGAGAGGAAGTATTATTCAACGAAAAAATAGAGAAATCGTCTGCGTGTTGACATCGCTACATTCAACAGAATTATTGGCTACACATCCCATCATTGAAATTCAACAACCAAATGCGTACGTATGTATACAACAGCACACATATACACATATATATGTCAAGTCCCATATGTGGGAGCCCTGGTGGGCGAGCTCTTGTGCATGTGTATCTACGTACCTCAATGGGTGTACGGGCGTGCATGTGTGTTTGCGTTAGCATGAGTGACATCACGACGACGATTCCCCCCACTTCTATAATAACATCAATACACGCAATCTACATAAATCCAAAATTAAAAAAAAATTAATCAGTTTGTCTGACGATCGCAAACGCGTGAAACCCAGGGTCACAAACTCACATCAATCCAACTGTATATATATATATATATATATATAATTATTTATTTAAAAATATGATTCCAACTCGCGAATATATTAAGGAACTTTGGATTATTTACCTAACCAGTTCTTTCCTATTTTCTATATATTTTCACACACACACACACACACACACACACACACACACACACACACATATATATATATATATAATAAAAATAAAATAAATATATATATAGTAAAATATTGAACGGCTATTCTACTACATTAATTAAGCTGCATTATTTTAAAAATTTTAAAAAAGGTTCGACCTTCAGTAAAAAATATTATGAAATCAGCTAAGACATTGCTTTAATTCTTGAACCAATAGTCTATGTCACGTCAACGGAAAAAAACATACAATAATAGAAATTATGAATTACTACATTATTACAATTTTCAAAAATCTAGCGTCGCGTTACTGCACGCTCAAAAAAATTCTTAACTGTTAATAACAGCACACATTTTTCAGTAAAACATCTTTCGATAATTATCACATTTCATTTTCGTCTTGTAATTTTACCCGAAATTTCTTGAAAATGATAAAAAATATAAATCTGTGCCTGAGGATGGTAAATGTTTTTACCGAAAGTACTTGCAAGCAATATAGAGCGAACGTAATTCATTGTACAACTAACGAAAAAATGGTTTGTGTCGTCAGCGAGTGTTCAATGAGTTAATGCCTTCTTAATCTGTAAGCGAAGGGAGTTCGCCATTAATTACATTAACTTTATTGATTTATTCTTTGAATGACTATTTTACAATATTAATTAAGCTGCATTATTTAATAATCTCTCTCTCTCTCTATATATATATATATATATATATATATATATATATATATGTTATGGGACCTTACCCATAATGATAATAATGGACTATTCCATACTTAATAAATACTGCGCCTCAGGAGTAGGCAGGGAGTCAGTCAGTCGTTCACCTTTGAACTGACTGTTCGGTTCAACTCTCTTCCTACGGGCGGGAGGAACCCGAAGGAGGCTACGACGAAGGGCGGAGTCTCCTTCGGGGAGGTAAAACCGGCCAGAACACGTTTATACGGGTTCAAATGGGCTATTTTTTGGCCGAGCCTAATGGCTCGGGAATGCCCACGTTAAAAAGGCCTTGTGCCACATGACACCCTCGTGGGGGGGTGACTGAATATCGTCAGTCAGCCGTTCACCTCTGAACCGACTGTTCGGTTAAACTCCCTGCCTTCGGGCGGAGAGGAACTCGAACGAGGCTACGCCGAGGGGCGGAGACACGTTCGGGTACGTAAACCAGCCCTGAGCCCGTTTATACGGGTTCAATGGGCATATTTTTGGGCCGAGCCCAAGGGGTCGGAGAACTCACAATAAATAACCGACCTTGTGTCACATGATGCCCCAGTGGGGCGGGTGACTGAATATCGTCAGTCAGTAGTTCAAGTCGAGTCAGAGGCAGTCCGAAACAGAGTCGCGATCAGACAATTACTGCAAGACATTGGAATAGTGATACTGGTCGAGACTACATTGTTCTCTCTACTAAACCTGATTGTTCATACTAACACTTCTACTTCTCTGTATATATTCCTGTTTGTAATATATCTGTGTTATTCCACATACGTGTTCGAGTTCTTCTTTATTGGTTCTACCTTGGACTATCACCGTGGTACAAGGAATCGGACCATAACAATATATATATATATATATATATATATAGATAGATAGATAGATAGATAGATAGATAGATATGAATGCATAGATAACAAATCAATATATGTGTGTGTGTGTCTATATGACTAAAGTCTAAAATTAGGCTAAAAAATCACGCAAATTGCATATTTATTGAAGCAGGTGCTTAAAATGAAGATGGATGTTGGTAGAAGAAAGTAAAATTAGTGATTGGTCTTTGACTTGCAATGTTCTTGGTGGCACCCACGCCGGAGACTGTTTCACTAATTAGCAGTTTCATAGATATATATGTAGTTTTGTCAGATTTTACGAGAATTTGATCAAATCTGTTAATGACCTTATACAATGTATTCAAGTGCTTCTGAAATTGTTATTTGTTTATGAAAAGTAATGTTGTTAATAATATTTAAGAGATGCGATGATTGGCATCGAAACATAAGTGCATTGATATAGCGGTTTACGTATGTTCGTATGTAATACTTTATAATAAAGGAATATATATATATGTGCCACCATTTCTCGAGGCAAAAAAAAGAAAAGAAAGGAAAGAGAGGAAGGAAAGAAAGGAAAAGAGAGGCGAGACCCAAAGCGTGGATGATAAGTAGGACACCCACGGCTATGGATAAAGGATATTTTGATAAGTAGCAAATGGCAAAAACTGTCATTACAATCGCAGAAAAATTCTAAGTGGATAAAGGAATCGTTGTGTTCTGGCGACGAGCTCTGTTATCGGGGATATATAAACAAACCGCTAATGCGGGAAAACATCTGATTAAGCAAACCACAAACCGACTAGCCAAAGAAAAATCCAATTGAAAATGTTATTTTGATAAGTGACAAGAAACAGGTGAACTACAGGGCTTTGGATAGATATGAAAAATTAATTGTGTCAAAGCCGCACACGAGGTGGCGACTGACCGTTTTCTTTCGACAGAACATCTTTAGCCTGTGATAACAAATTATGTTATCAGTAATGTGCACCAAGGAGTGACTAGAACCATGGAAATGTTTTTTTTGTTTTTTTTTTTTTCTCTCGAGGCGACGGACGATTGTGTTGTGTCAAATAGACCACCCATTCTGATAATTAGCGATAAGATGACCGACGAAGTCCAGGTGAGAACAAGAGTTATGACCACCACCAATCGCATTGTTCTATTTGCGGCCAGAGAAAATGAGAACCGCGATTAAAAGAAAGAAAAGGTAAAGAAAAAGATACGCTACCAAGAAGTGGGGAGGGCACTTCACGCCCCTCTGAAGTATGGTGAGAAGGTGAGAGTAAGAGAAGGCTTCCAAAAATGCAAAAATGTGGAAAATTCCTAACCAGAAATAAAAGAAGTGGATAGGTATTTAGAATTATCGAGGAACCCCCCCACCCCGGGCGCCGACAAACCCACCCCGGTTTTGGTCGGCGTCCATATAAGCAAAGTCGCAGCGAGCGAAAATCAGTTCCAGCAGAGAGTTCCAGCAGAGAGTTCCAGCAGAGAGTTCCAGCAGAGAGTTCCAGCCTCGCATCGGCTGACCAAGATTCGCGCAATTTCCGGATTCATCTTCAATCCAAGAACAATTATTTTGAAGAGCGACTTAGATCCAGACCACCAAAATAAGTTTTTTTCGACTTTCGCCCGAAGACACACCGAAAAAACAATTTCTTAAAGAGCAAACAACTTGAAGTGTTAAAACTCGCCTAACGGAAAACAACGTGTCACAATCCATAGAACGGGTCGGGAGATAGACGCAGTCCTATGATTCCAACAACTAGACGTAAAGTTTGTTATCCTTTTCTTTGATACCTTGAAATTTTGAGTTATCATTTTATTTCTTTTATACATATTTGTGCGATACCACCCCCGCTTGAACCCAACTTGCATACGGCCCTAACGACTGATTGATTTCGTCTGCCTAAGATCAATTCACAACGTGGGCAGGCAGACTGGAGATCAACGCAGTTACTTTGGTAACCAGACGTTGGAAGCGAGTTGGGAACAACGAGGCTGATGTCGAATCTAACCAGATTCCCATCCGAATCACCAAAAGGTTAGAACATCACATTTGGGTGCCGCGACCGATACCAAGCCAGTTGGTCGTCACAGGACGAGACAACAAGACTGACGCGACAGGCGGACATCACGTTTGGAGCGGCGACACCCGAACGAAGCAGCGAGGATCGAGCGAAGGCTGTGTTTAGGGACGTCACATATATATATATATATATATATATATATATATATATATATATATATATATATAGAATATATTGTTAAATCTAACAGACAATGAATGTCTATTATGTGTGGTCATGAGCCGTTCTAATGTTTGTATGTTTGTTTTAATTTCGGGCGAAAATAAAGATAAGAATTTTCCAAAATTTGGCTATTTTTTATTAATTTCTTCCTTGATCCAAGCTTTCAGCTCACATGAACCATCTTCAGAGTGGTTATACGGACATTTTAACAAAGATATTCACCATCGAAAATAATATTTTATTATATTGACATAGAAGATTGCTATGCGATGATAATGGTCGCTGAATATCAGGCACAGATCGTAAGTTAAAGATGTGGTCCTATGACGTCATACCACGCGAGAAATCAAAATATTAACCATATGTTTAGATGCAATGTAATGTGTTGTGACTAGTTTGAAATGTAATTTTATTTAGTGTGAGTTGCCTTGTTTTAATGTAGATGGCCTCCAATATCCGAAGGTATCTTTTTACATGCCTTACTTTAATGTTTTACTCTTCAGGGTAAAGCAGCGAGCGAAATACAATAGCAGGAACCCGGGTAAAATAATACTGATAACAATACTTGATCTAGAAATAAAGCAAAGTTTTAAACTTATATTCTGAGTAATAAAGATGAATACACGATAGACACAATCCTGGTCAAAAATGTAAATAATACCAATATCTGTCTAAACATTCAGACATTAGAGACAGTCTTTTAACACTACGTATAAAGAAGCAAGAGAAATAAGAGAGAAGCAATACATGCCAATAATGATAATAATAACAATGTTTGGACTAAAAATTCAGACTTAATTTTGGCTTTTACTCCAAGGCGGAAAGAAACATGAGAAATATGAGAGAAGAAAAACCTGTCATATAACAATGATAATAATACTTGACCTAAAAATTAAGAAAAGACTTTTACTCTTAACGCTGAAGAAGCAAGAAAAGTATGATAGAAGGAAAACCGGTTAAAAATATATAATAATAATAATAATAATAATAATAATATCAAAATAGAAGGACCTTGAATTAGAAATCTCGAAAATGTGGCATATGGGAACATCAACAATCCCTGTTGTAGTTGTAGGCCTAGGACTGGTTGGAAAAGATTGCAGTAGACTAATTGAAGGGATTCCTGGAAGTCCATGCCTCAAGAAGATACAAAAAATTATTCTGACAAGTACAGCCCACACTTTACGAAGGGCTTTATCTATGTAATTTTTTTTTTTTTTTTTTTTTTGTCAGTGGAAAGTGTCATGACGCCATTTCTAACCTTAGGTCCCTGGGCGGGACCCGGAAAGAAATGTGTAAACGCCAGAAATCAAAGAAAATAAAAATAATAATAATAATAATAATAACACTGGCCACTCGCATTCGAGGATACTCGTCTACTAGGGCGGCTAACCAATCCTTATTGCAGACGCTTGCTCAGGCGTATTTGTGTTTATTCAACATCCATAGAGCCTATCTGTGGTGTATACTGCAACATTGCTGAGCAGACCTTAGTTACAGTTTCTGGGAAAGAGAGTGTTATTTAGCGTTATCAACAATTTGAACAAGGCCAGCAAGCTCAATCCCTCAGCAAAGATAACTTGTGGCTTCGTGTTAGCACAGCTATTGAGGGTTTCAAGTGTTCTGTTTACCCAATTTTACTCACAAGGATTGGGTCAACCCTTGATATGGTTTTCAGGCACTTTCCAATGACACCGCACGCTTGGATCAAACCCCTCCAGTCAGATAACATCAGCAAGTCTGCTTCCTGACAAATCGACCATGGTTATAATAATAATAATAATAATAATAATAATAATATCTAAAAAATTGAAACATAATTTGAGATTTCACATCTAGGAGTAAAGAAGCATGAGAAAAGCGAGAGAAGAAAAACCTCTCAAATAATAATAATAAATATACTTGATCTTTTTTTACGGTATATCAACCTCAATGGGTTATTTAATGCCGACAAGATTTTTTATTGCTGGTAATATTTTGCAAAGCAATTCTGGTATTAAAACCAATTTTTATACATTCATAATGTTTTGACTCCAGTTTTTTTTTTGGTGGGGGGACAATTTACCCATAGCTGGGACCCTAACCAGTGCTACCACCCCGGGTTAGGGTGTACCGGGGAACACCAGTGGTTTAACGCTCCTCAAAACCTCCTGATCAGAGGCTTTGCTGTTGGACGTACTTTATCGTCATACCCAGGACGCGGATGTAGTTTATCGTCATATCCAGGACACGGATGTATTTTATATCTTCATATCCAGGACGCGGATGTATTTTATCGTCATACCCAGGAGGGGGATGCAGTTTATCTTCATACCCAAGACGGGAAAAAATAGAATTCCACTCTTAAGGCTGAAGAAGAAAGAGAAATATGATAGAAAAAATGCTGGTAAAAAAATTGTAATAGAAATGCTTTATGTAAAAATTCAGTCATAATTTAGGTTTTAACTTCTAGACGTAGAAAAACAAGAAATATATGATAGTAAAACGACCTTGTCTGAAAATAATAATAGTAAAAATGCTTGATCTAAACATTCACGCAAACTTCAGAATTTTACTCCTAATTGCTAAAGAAACAAGATAAATTCTATAATATGAATACTGGTAAAAAAAAAATTATAACTAATCGCATTTATAAAAGCCGTTTAGTTTATTTGTAGCATCCAGCCATCGTTTTTGATGAGCTAAAATGTGATTGGGAATATATTAAATGTACACCAATTTCCTACCCAACCGAGAACAGAGTTAATATTTAAAGCGAAACATTGTAATTTCTATAATTCGCTAGAACAACTACGACTGAGTCGTGAATGCGATCCTCATTGGGTGCCCCATATTTTCGGCCTTGTGCCACATCTTAACGTCGCTTACAAAATCACCATGGTAATTATGACGAGTTGTTTTTTTTTGTTATTATGGAAATCGGAAATAACAGTAAATAAATACATAAAAACCAAAAACCCGCTAACAACAATTGAATCTGGATGTCGACTGTATCTAAATTCCCGGGGACACTCCAAAGACTTTCTTGAAATGATCGGCACTTTTATAAATAAAAAGGAAATTGGCGATTTTACCGTTTTCAAAATTCTTAAAGGCTGCCAAGAACTGCGAGTAGAGATTCAACCGACCACCAACCTATAAAACTGGTGAGATGCTTTCCCATAAAATAAATACATATTAATTTAAGCCAAAAAAAAAAAAGAAAGAAAAAGAAAAACGCCCGTAGCTTCTCAGTAATGAACTCCATTGGACGCAGACGATAGCGAGACGAAACACAAAGATTATTACCTTATTAAGTTCGTGTGTCTGACCGACTTTCTTTGCAACTGACATTAACACAAGCACAATCATACTGGCTACTGATAATAATGGCTTTATGAGTTCATAAATGTAGGCGAAGATCAAAATTCATAAGACAAGGTTGAAAAGTCATCTCATTCAGAAAGAATTCACATCAAAACTTCAGCGCTTAGTACCTCTTTATATTCAATACGAACGGATTGTAAGCACTACTCTTTGAGAGCCTGCAGGCTAAATCTCTAAAACATTATTTCTCGTGTTGCAAAAGGCTTAACATGAACATATTCACAATTCCTTTCTTTGTTCAGCAAATAATCCCAGACAATTTCTGTAGAAAAAAACGAACATCCAATGAACAAAGAATCAGGAATATTTCGTTAGAAACATAGAAAAGCGTGCCGAATTGTTTTTGTTTATTTATATATATATATATATATATATATATATATATATATATATATATTGTGTGTATTTAGGCAGCATATTTTCATTTATACACGTTTCATTAAATAATATAGACAAGTGTTGTCTATTTATTTTATGTAAAATTTTCTCGTATCTTCTGATAAGTTTTATAACATTATCATTAACCGGAAAAAAGAAATTCACAATATTTATCCATTATTTTTAATAAAATCTAAGCTGGCTTACTCAAGCCATTATCAAAGATGTAAATACAAACATATCAAATAATATACGGACACGACAGTGATGATATAGTCTGTCATTGTTTTGTTTACATAGTGGATCACTAAGCAACGATGAACATGCACATATAAGACGCTAGAAGCGAAAATCGCACCGCATCTCATGACGTCACACATGACTACACAAGAGTGAATTGGAGAATGAAATAAGGAAAGCCGTTGGTATAACCAATGGCTTCTGTTACCAATTATTGAAATTATAGACATTTAAGAATATTTGTAGAGATTCCATAGTTGATTTTGTTTAGGTTGGGTTTTAACTGTTTGATGTATAATGCTTCAAGTATTTTTAGTTTTTGTCTATTGTTTTCATGTCGAAGTATAATTGTGTTTTCGACAAGTATTTTACGGAATTGTGTGTGCGGGCAGGCATGTTGTTTTAAATGCCTAAAAATGTTAGAGTTTTCATTAAGATGTAGTGTCAAGCGTCGTGAAAGCGAGTTTGTGGTGTGACCAACATAAATATTATTTAATTCGTTGGAGATACACTCTCCCAAAGGGCACTTGAATTTATAAACTATGTTGGTTTTTTGCAAGTCGCTAATCAGGGGAGAAGAATCATTGCGAAGTATTAAGTTGGATATACTAGATTTAGTGTAGTATATGATTAATTTAATTTTTTTGCTAGGATCTGTAGTTGATATATTAGAATTTACTAAATTTTTTAGTATGTGTTCATCTTGTTTAAAATTAGTATGCATTTGATTACGATATAGGAGATTAATATATTTGAGATCAGTAGAAGCAGTATTATGTACAATTTGCTTATTATTGAAATCTCAATAATAAGCAAATTGTACATAATACTGCTTCTACTGATCACAAATAATAAGCACCACAAACTCGCTTTCACGACGCTTGACACTACATCTTAATGAAAACTCTAACATTTTTAGGCATTTAAAACAACATGCCTGCCCGCACACAATTCCGTAAAATACTTGTCGAAAACACAATTATACTTCGACATGAAAACAATAGACAAAAACTAAAAAATACTTGAAGCATTATACATCAAACAGTTAAAACCCAACCTAAACAAAATCAACTATGGAATCTCTACAAATATTCTTAAATGTCTATAATTTCAATAATTGGTAACAGAAGCCATTGGTTATACCAACGGCTTTCCTTATTTCATTCTCCAATTCACTCTTGTGTAGTCATGTGTGACGTCATGAGATGCGGTGCGATTTTCGCTTCTAGCGTCTTATATGTGCGTGTTCATCGTTGCTTAGTGATCCACTATGTAAACAAAACAATGACAGACTATATCATCACTGTCGTGTCCGTATATTGTTTGATATGTTTGTATTTACATCTTTGATAATGGCTTGAGTAAGCCGAAAGCTTAGATTTTATTAAAAAATAATGGATAAATATTGTGAATGTCTTTTTTCGGTTAATGATAATGTTATAAAACTTATCAGAAGATACGAGAAAATTTTACATAAAATAAATAGACAACACTTGTCTATATTATTTAATGAAACGTGTATATATATATATATATATATATATATATAAAGGCTTAAACACTAATATTCCATGGTCATAATTTATTCCATTGGAATCGTATTTGTAGGTCTGATGAATTGGATCGTATTTACGATTCCAATGGAATAAATTATGACCATGGAATATTAGTGTTTAAGCCTTTTTAATATATCCTTACTCTGTCCTGGACATTGAGTTCTACCTGGATTCTATACTCTTGGAATTTAAAAAAAAATATATACATGTATGTGTATGCACCTATGTATATATATTTATATATTTTGCATATGTATATGTATATTTTCCACTAATATTATCTCTCTCTCTATATATATATATATCGAAATAAAAATATAAAATTTAATATTACAAGACATATTAAAACAATATCAAATAATAAAAAAAGCTCAACAACAAAAAGATGTTTTAATATGTCTTTAATATTAAATTTTATACTTTTATTTCGATCATTAAATTTTGTATCTACAAAAATATCTTTATATATATATATATATATATATATGTATGTATGTGTGTGTGTGTGTGTGTATGTGTGTGTGTGAATTATATAGCTGTGAATGCTGGACAATCTCATTATAATGATGAGGTGACTTTTGAGGTAACAGAAATGCGGTTCTACCGAAGGATACTGAGAATTTGTTTTGCGTTAGGATTTGTGTATGCATACGTTACTAAGAATGTCTATGTTGAAGGATGCTTTGGCCGAGTGGTTATAACGTTCGCCTTCCAAACGAAGTTCGATGCTCATCATGGTCGATATGTCAGGGGAGGGATGACTGCTTGATGGCATCGGAATTGGGAAGTGATTGCAGCGCGTGGAACCGCTACAAAACCGTTTAACATGAACATATTTCCAATTCCTTTCTTTGATAATCGAATAATGCCGTATCGTTTCCTAGCGTAACGAACCGCGGATAGAAAACGGATTGAATCGCTAAACAAAAATCAAAAAGGGCGTAAGACAAGGATGTGGCATCTCTCCGGACCTGTTCAAACTTTACAGGGAGATTATTCTAAGGGAGTTGGAGGTTAATTATCAATAAGGCTTATTATCGGGGATCGCAATTTTAACAATATAAGAAAGGCAGACAACACTGTCTTGTTGGCAGTACCAGAGAAAGACATCCAAAATAAGTTAGCAAATGAAAGATATAATAAAGGATTTAAGAAGATAGAAAAAATATAGTTGTCTGCGAGAAGCCCAAGATGCGAGTAACGAATTGGAGTTGTCAGCATCTAACAAGTAACAGCGTTTAAATATCTGAGAATGCTGGACAATTTCACCACAGATGAAAAGGAGACTTGAGGGAACAGAAATCTTGTCCCACAGAAGGATATTGAGAAATTGTGACACATTGTGACTTGTACGTGCATACATTATGATGAGTATGTATGTCGAAGTGTGTCAAGGTTGCTTAGCCGAGTGGCTAGAGGCTTAACATTAACATATTCCCAATTCCTTTCTTTGTTAAGCAAATAATTCCAGACAATTCCTGTAAAAAAAAAACGAACCAACAAAGAACAAAAAATCAGGAAAATTTCGTTAGAAACATAGAAAAAAGTGCCAAATTTTTAAGTATATATATATATATATATATATATAGTCGACTCTCCCGTCGAATTCGACGTATGAGGGTGAAGCAGATCAGTTCCCAGAAAGCCGACAGCCCGACACCAGCACATGAGATTTGATTATAGTGGTGAAGGTTTCGTGCAGAACCATCCACACTTTTTGAAGGGCCGAATTCAGAGACCTGGTGCACAAACGACCCTCCGCAGGTTTTGAATTCAGAGTTGTCCTTCTCCTAGACCAGTTGCCATCCAAGGCTGTTCAGCTATTTACCCATGGCTGGAGGGAGAAGAAGAGGATTCACACCTTTCCCAAGGGTATTAGCACGTAAGTGAATGTAATGGATTGACTGGAATTGAACTCGGCTCTCTCTCTCTCTCTCTCTCTCTCTCTCTCTCTATCTATATATATATATATATATATATATATATATATATATATATATATATATATATATCAACCAAATTGTATGGTTGTGAATGCTGATAAACTTCACTATAATGAAGTAGTGACTTATGACGTAACAGAAATTCGGTTCTACAGAATGATACTGAGAATTTGTTTTGCGTTGGGATTTGTGCATGCATATGTTAGTAAGAATGTCTATGTCGAAGGATGCTTGGCCGAGTGGTTAGAACGTTCGCCTTCCGACCATAAGACTAGTTCATCATGGTCGATTTGTCAGGGCTGTGACTTATTGATGTTATTGAACTGGAAAGGTCAAAAACTTATACCCCGGGTCTACTCAAGTTTTTGTAAGTGAAATTGTATAGAGGAAACTATTCGGAAACAGTCGATGGCTATGCTAACCCGAAGTCAGTGTGACAGCGAGTTTGAATGCTTTGTTCAAAGTTTTCATCATACCAGATTGTCTGCGAGAATCTAATTAACATCTGTTCAGCCTGGTTGCAGTATAAATCACAGGTAGGCTCTGACGATATCGAACTACCACAAATATGCCTGATAAGGCGTCTGTAACAGCCGCCCTAGCAGACAGATGCGCTCGGAAACAAGTAGCCAGCCATTATGTTTATAAAGGGTGTTTCATTAAGACGGATCAAAGTCAGCAGTAAATAAATCAGTGTTATTGGTGAAAGTTTATTTATTTCTCTATTGGGTCATGTTATTTAAGTCATGGCAATTATGTGTGAAAAATAATATCGCCCAAATGTCTACCAAGTCTTCGGCGGCACACCTCTATTCGATGGTCAAAATTTTTGATGATGTCTCTGCATAGTTGCTCATCGATCTCACCAGTATGCCTTATTATCTCATCTTTCAGCTGTTGAATTGCTCTTGGCATGTTGGGATAGACCTTACTTTTGAGATGACCACAAAGAAAGAAATGTAAAGGTGTCAAGTCACACGATGGCCAGTTGACTTCGCTGTTTCAACTTTTTGAAGAGTTTGGCTTTGTAATTTGTTTATAGTTCTCGCAAATGCAGAGTGAACTGGAAACTAGATTCTTGTATATAAAGTGTGTTTCATTAATACGGATTATACATAAGGGTGTTTCATTAAGAGGAATCAAAGTCAGCAGGAAATAAATCAATGTTATTGGTGAAAATTTATTTATTTCTGTATTGGATCATGTTATTTAAATTATGGCAATTATATGTGAAAAATAATATCGCCCAAATGTTTACCAAGGCTTCGGCGGCACACCTCTATTTGATGGCCAAAATCTTTGATGACGTCTCTGCATAGATGCTCCTCGATCTCACCATTATGCCTTACCGCAAATACCCTTGCATAAGGTATGAATTTATTTCTTCTTCTCCCATGTGTTAAATAGTAGAACACACTGGGCCCTATAGCCTGGATTTGGCAACCAGACTACGAGAAGGAAAACCTTGAATTGAAACCAATCTGGAGATTGTTCAGTTTATCGTTAGTTTATCTCGCCCAAAACACACAACTGCTAATCCGGCAGCAATAAAGGTGGTGACCGTACGACCCTGAAATTTAATATGTCACGTGAGATTGAAGCTGATAGAGATGTCAAAAAATCAAGATGGATAAAAAAAAATATGACAATGTACGTAAGATATGGGAATAATAATATATGTGATATTAATTCCTTGTTGCAATTCCTTAAAAAAATAATAAATGTTTTAGATCCGAAATATGATTTCAACACGCCACAGATTCTGTCATGTTCTTTTCAAAATTCCAGCTCTTTGACAACTCGGTTGAAATTGGCGAAGTGGAAACGACAAACGAAGAAGAATGGCGGAACAGATTTCTGCAGTGATGACTACATAGATGCCTGCAAGAAAAAAAAATAGATAAGATGTTAGCATCACTGCAAATCGTTACGGATATTCACATATGGCACCCACCAAAAAATACGTCAAGAAAAGCATACATTAAAAAACACTCAATGATAAGCCCATATCTTACAAGATTTCTAACGCCAACTTCTCATATATCTCATTAACCGATTCTCCGTAAACCTTTTCCCATTAGGTTCGTTGGGACATCACATGTACTGCAGTCTTTACTAGCAGTGAGATGTCTAGGGCATTACTCAGTTATGTGCCATTATGTATCTTTTGAATAGGTTTTATCGCAGTAGGTTGCCATTTCTTTCTGCGAAAGACCAGTTGCCATCCAAGGCTATAGAACCCGGACTGCCCTGCTATTTACGCATAGCTAGTGGGAGAAGAAGAGGATGTTACAGTTTTTGGTGTATATATCATGTAACTAGTGAGTTAGTAAAAATGACTTAACTCCCTTTATAGTCCACCAATAGAAGGTTAACCAATCAGAAGCCGCAGAACATTGTATCCGTCGTGTATAAAGGCGGCCATCTTTGTTTATCCCACCGGAATGACCAGTACCAACTTGTCAGGCGAAGGTGACAGAAGGAAGAACTACGCTCAGTTATTTTGCTGCGATATCCACTGCTAACCTGAACTACGTTTTCCTACTGTCTCAAATATTAACTGCTAACCTCTGGATTCTATACTCGAAGACGACCGTCATGAATTTGTAACAGAGGACTCATACCTTTCACAAGGTTATTAGCAAGTAACTGAATGTAATGGATTCGACTGGATTTCGAACTCGGCTCTCCGATTCAGTGCGATACATGAGTAACGAGGCAGATATTTTTCCCGCGGTAGGTTGCTATTTGTTTTTGCCGTATACCAGTTGCCAACCAAGGCTATAGAACTTGGTCTGTCCTGCTATTTACGCATAGCTGGTGGGAGAAGAAAAGGATCCATACCTTTCCCAAGGGCATTAGCATGTAAGTAAATGTAATGGATTTGACGGGAATTCGAACTCGGCTCTCCGATTCAGTCATTTGCTATGCGTTATGCACGTTTAGGTGATCATGTATCTTTCGATACACGAGTAACGAGGCAGATATTTTACCCGCAGTAGGTTGCCATTTCTTTTTGCGGTAGACGAATTGCCATCCAAGGCTATAGAAACCGGTCTGTCCTGCTATTTACGCATAGCTGGTGGGAGGAGAAATGGATACATACCAAGGCTATTAGCGCGTAAGTGAATGTAATAAATTTGACTGGAATTAGAACTCGGCACTCCGATTCAGTTATGTACCATGCGTGTTACACGCTTAGGCGATCATGTATCTTTCGATAAATGACTGACGAGGCAGATTTTTCCCGCAGTAGGTTGCCATTTCAGACCAGTTGCCAAGGCTATAGAATCCGGTCAGTCCTGCTATTTACCCATAGCTGGGAGGGAGAAGAAGAGGATTCATACCTTTCCCAAGGGTATTAGCACGTAAATGAATGTAATGGATTCGACTGGAATTCGAACTCGGCTCTCCGACACCTCAATCCGAGAATTTTAATTGTGTTAATGTTTTCTTTAGATTGATATTAGTCTTATGAAACACCTGAGTCGTTCCATACAGTTTAATGTTCTAAAACTTTTTTAAAAAATCCAGAGACGGATATGCAATATAATTGGCCCTGATCTGGCATCTCGTTTACAGTCGCTCTTTCACAGACGCGCCGTCGCCTCCCTCTGTGTTTTCTACAAATACTTTCACGTTAACTGCTCCAACGAGCTACTTTTGCTAGTTACCAGACTGAATGAATTTAAACGTGCTACTAGTCCTCAATCCGAGCTGCTATCAATTACTCCACCCTAAGGCTGGTTTTAATTCAGACTATTCCTTCTCTTAGGGCAACAATGAGCCCTTCTCACTTCAGACTAGTTTTAAGTTCAGTGTTTTCTTTCTGCTTGCTACCGAGGCTTCTTTGCTGTTAACTCGGAATTGTGTCAGATTCAGGTATTGCCTATAGGATTCGAACGAAAGCAAGCGCATCGACCTCAGCTGGAATTTGAAGTCGGCAACCCAATCCAATTTTCTACGCTGATAAACAATACTCTATGCACACACCTTTAAAAGAACTCACACAAATATGTGATTATAGCATTTTACTTCTTTGTATCAGTATAACAGTCTGTTGAAATTTGAGTTAATCAATTCAAATATTTAAAAAGAAGAAACTTTTTACGCGGTGGAGGTATTTTATGTGATAAACGCACTTGCGAGGTGATTATTAAATATTTTTCTTCTTTATATATATATATATATATATATATATATATATATATATATATATATATAATATAGATAACTATACTCGTTTGAAAAACCCTCGAATTTTTGATTTGCCAATAATCAAATCAATCTCGAGGGAAAAAAAAAAAAGGTTTTAAAAAAGAAAGAGCTAGAAACATGAAAGTCTATCGAAAAAAATAGCACACATGCAGGTCTGAAGCCCAAAAAAAAAACACGACACGAGTAAACAACTAACTAACAAAAGAGCTCAATACAACCGTAGAGCAGACCTAGATATTTAGTGAGCCAGACAATTTTTAGGTTTCACCTAAATGGATCGTCAGGGAAAGCCGGCTCTTTAGCCAGCTTTCCTGACGATCCATTTAGGTGAAACCTGTAGGTTTGTCTGGCTCACTAGGTTTATCTATCTATCTATCTCTCTCTCTCTCTACATATATATATATATATATATATATATATATATATTCAGTTGGATTGATGTGAGATTGTGACCCTGGGTTTCACGTTATTTGCGATCGTCACAAACTCACATCAATCCAACTAAATATGTTAGCTTAGCTCTATCACTGATATTGAGCGGTTTCCAATAAGTACCGCGCCCATATATATATATATATATATATATATATATGTATGCTATATAATTCATAATTGATACAAAAATAGTTAATAAAAATGAACACGCTACCACCCCTTGGCTGAATGATTGGATTTCTCTGTATCCTTCGAAACAGGGAATTATGAATTTTATGTGTGCGTTTATAACTCAGTAAATTTAAAAATAAGTTATTCCAATATTCGCTTGAAGATGAAATGGAACTAATGCTTCTAATTTAATTACAAAATTAAATTTGAATTTTTTATCTTCCATTTTTGAAACATGGTTATTACTGTGTATCGGAAAAATATTTTAACTCAGTTAATTTATAATATTATATATATATATATATATATATATATATATATATATATATATAAGTAAAACAAAATACGTGGGTAAGTAATGCAAGTAGATCCTAATAATATAAAATATGAAAACTGATCCACAAAAGAAAGCTCATTATATTTTTTATCATAGAGAATATAAAAATGTTATGATCTTTTTTCTTTTTTTTTTGTTCGTTCTTCTTCCTTTCACAAGTGTCGATAAGTTACATTTATGTCAGTGTCCATTTTCAACCTGATCCACTACAACCACGTTAGGTCCCTTACCATTTTATATATATATATCCCCCTCTATTATAGACCAATTCTTACTCCCTCTCGTTTTTTTTTCTTTCTTTTTCTTTTTTTCCTTTTTTCCTTCCTTTACCTTTCATATTTCCTGTGAAGAAACGTGGGAATTTATTCATTTTAATAAATATATTTGCATTGACATCTCCAGGGAAAAAATAGTTTCCCATGGACGAAATGATCATCTGTATGAGGTAAATAGATCTCATTAGTTGTAATTCACAACACACACACAAACAAACACACACACACACACACACATATATATATATATATATATATATATGAAAGTTAAAAATATGGTTTGTAAGACAAAATTAAAAATAACGAATGAGAAAGTGAGAAGATTAGACATTAAAAATAAAAATGGTGGAAAGAAAAATTAATGGAAGAATATTTGGTATAAATAATTTTCAGGATAAAATGAAAAAAAATTAATGAGAAAGAAAGATGGTTAGAGATTAAAAATAAAAATGGCGGAAAGAAAAAATAGTGAATATTTCTTATAAATAAAATTCAAGATAAAACAAAAAAATGACGAATAAGAAAGAAAGAAGGTTAGAGATTAAAGATAAAAATGTTGGAAAGAAAAATTAATGAAAGAATATTTGACATAAATAGTTTCCAGGATAAAATGAAAAAATAACGAATGAGAAAGACAGAAGATTAGAGATTAAAAATAAAAATGGCGGAAAGATAAATTAATGAAAGAATATTTGGTATAAATAATTTTCAGGAGAGAATGAAAAAATAACAATTGACTATGAGAGAAGGTTAGAGATTAAAAATAAAAATGGCGGACAGAAAAATTAATGAAAGAATATTTGGTATAAATAATTTTCAGAACAAAAAGAAAAAATAAAGAATGAAAAAGGAAGATGGTTAGAGATTAAAAATAAAAATGGTGGGAAAAAAATAATGAATATTTGTTATAAATGAATTTCAGGATAAAACAAATAAATGATGAATGAGAAAGAAAGGAGGTTAGAGATTAAAGATAAAAATGTTGGAAAGAAAAATTAATGAAAGAATATTTGGTATAAATAATTTTCAGGAGAGAATGAAAAAATAACGATTGAAAATAAGAGAAGGTTAGAGATTAAAACTAAAAATGGCGGATAGGAATATTAATGAAAGAATATTTGGCATAAATAATTTTCAGGATAAAACGAGAAAATAACGAATGAGAAAGAAAGAAATTTTGAGATTAAAAATAAAAATGGCCGATAGAAAAATAAATGAAAGAATATTTGGTATAAATAATTTTCAGGACAGACTGAAAAAATAACGATTGAAAATGAGAGAAGGTTACAGATTAAAAATAAAAATAAAAAATAACGATGGAAAATGAAGGAAGGTTGGAGATTAATAATAACAATGGCGAAAAGAAAATTAATGAAAGAATATTTTTAACAATAGTTTTTAAAGGAGAGAAAAATTATTAAGAACAAATAAAAGCAAATTTGAAAATAAAAAGAATGTGGAAATATTTTCTAGAGAACAATCAAGATATCTGCTAAGGTGACAGATGAGTTAACATCATCGACCCGATGATTCAAAACCTACCCTGGGTTCTTCCTTTGGTTAAACCGCCTACCTGGCGTTTTTCTTTAGATCGCTGCCAATGTTTTCATTCCCCTGCTTATTCCACGCGGCCAGTTTGAGGTCGATTGCTCGCGGAATGTAAATACAATTTGCGTAGCCATCTTGGTGACATAGTTTCTTTTTTAATTCTACATTGACATTTTATTTCTTTGAACTCATCCGAGTTTTATTTTTGGTCTTTCATTTTTTCTTTTCCACGGCTCCTTTAATCTTTGACGCCTTTAATGATTTTTTGTATGTTCTAATTCTCTATTCTTTCGTCTTATTATTATTATTATTATTATTATTATTATTATAGACAGCTTTCAAACGTACAATATCTGTCTCATTTCTTTTGAAATCAACTCTTATCTAATTTCTTATCGTACGAATCTGCCTTTTCCTTTTAGAGTTGATACCATTTTTCCCGCCTTTTCTTGTTGAGACTTTTTCCTTTCATGAGTCCAGCCTCCATTTTTAATTTATTTATTTATTTGCGACATCTTCTTTTCAAACGCCTCTTTCCTCTTCTACATTTATTTTTTTAATTCGAAATTACGCTTTGGTCTCTCACTCAGAAAATCCGTCGTTTTTATTTTCACTAATTATTACCCTTCTCTTTTTTTTTCTCACTCTCTAGCGTTCGCTTTCTTTTTCTTCTTATTTCTATACTTTTTTTTTATTCTTTGCTTATCAAAATGTCAGACATTAATCACTGTTGCGTAACCCTGTTTCTTTTCGGTTGTGTTTTTTATTCCCTCTTTAAAGTGTTTTTAGATCTCGTTTTAATCTACGTTTTCGGTCTCGTATCCTCGGGTTGCTTCCTAATTTTTTTCTTAATCTATCCGCATTCAAGTCACTTAACACATCTACTCTCTCAATTTTCTCACCCATCTTTTTAATCTGATTTCTCACCAAAACAAAAAAAAAATCAACCCTTTCTGCATGACGCTATTTTTTTCTCTAAAGGCTGTTTTACATTTATTTTCTCTCGTTCATTCCCTTACTAGATTTTTATTGCGCTGGAAATGATTCTAGATAAGAGAAAAACTCTTTAAAAATCGTGCAGTTCTGTAGATTTACCGAATTTCTTTAATTCTCTTGTGACGTATTTTTATTTGGTTTGTGTGTTAAAATATTTTTTTTTATTTCTAATACTCAATTAATAATAGTGAACCTTCGCTTAGATAATGGATGACCCACCTTGAATAAAATGGATGTAATCTGGAAAACTGTTCTACTAGACATCCTGAAACGGAGATTCTTTCGAGCCAAAGTAGAGTGTTTTAATGTATGGTGCCACTGCTTGGACATTAACTAAAACCCTTTAGTCCAAACTTTATGGAACCTGCACTCGGATGTTGAGAGCTATATTTAACATCTCCTGAGAGACAAAATTCAACTAAATTACAGCTCTATGGACTCGTCTTTGATATTTCCGCAAACTTACGTGAACACAGAATACACTTTGTAGGACATTGCTTGTGAGCAAAACAAGAATTTGCAATCTCCTGCTTTGGACAGTATTCGTACAATTCAATGTATATAATACATAATTTGATAGATATTGACTATAGAGAAGACCTATTTATAACTGCAGACCCCATTACTAATGCCACAGTTCTCCTACATCATCTAGAAAATGCTGCCAACGATGTTGGACTCTACGTCAATGTCTCTACAACTGAATTCGTAAGCTCCAACCAGCGCGGCTCAATAAAAACTGTCTCAAGAGAATCAAGACAATCTGTCGAATCTTTTACATGCGTAGGAAGCGAAATAAATTCTACTGAAAGGGACGTGAAAATTCACACAGCTAAAGCCTGGGCCTCGTTGAATAAAATGGTTGTAATCTGGAAATCTAATCGAGCAGACAACCTCAAGCGGAGATTCTTTTGAGCCATTGTAGAGGGGGTGTTAATATATGGTACCACTGGTCGGACATTAACTGAAAGCCTCGAGTCTAAACTTCATGGAACCTGCACTGGGATGTTGAGAGCTATATTTAACATCTCCTGAGAGACAAAGTCCAACTAAATCACAGCTCTATAGACTCATCTCTGATATTTTTACAAACTTGTGAACACAGAATGCACCTTGTGAGCAAAACAAGATCTTACGATCTACTGCCTTAGAGAGTACACGTAAAATTCAATGTATATAAAACATATAATGTATATATAGGCGCGAGATATATATATATATATATATATATATATATATATATAGTCTACTCTCCCGTCAAGATTCGACGTATGGAGGTCAAGCTGATCAGTTTCAAGGAAACCGACAGCCCGACACCGGCACATGAGATTTGATTATAGTGTTGAAGGCTTCGTGCAGGACCATCCACACTTTTTGAAGGGACGAATACAGAGACCTGGTGCACCGAGTGCCACAAGGTTCCCAAACGACCCTCCGCAGGTTGTGAATTCAGAGTTGTCCTTCTCCTAGACCAGTTGCCATCCAAGGCTATAGAACCCAGTCTGTCCTGCTATTTTACCCATAGCTGGAGGTAGAGGATTCATACCTTTCCCAAGGGTATTAGCACGTAAGTGAATGTAATGGATTCGACTGGAATTCGAACTCGGCTCTGCGATTCTTCAATCCAAGCCGCTATCCATTACTCCACCGTGCCTCCTCAGCACCTTATATACTCACGTATCATGTGACTTTTGATAATCTAATTTTGAAGCTAATTTTAAGAGGGTCGCATAGACGAGATATAAAGTTAGCATATATACTACTGGCCCTGGCTACACCGTTGACGAAACTATATATCAATTTTCTGTAGTCAAATTAGCTCCAAAATTAAGGTCGCATAATACACTACTATATAAGGTCTTCATTGTTTGTGTGTGGTACGGTGGGTCACAGCTTCAAACATCAAGTTTGCTGGAACCAAAGAATGTAGCACATCAGAAAATTTGACACGGAAATAACGATAGGATAGCTAGAGTCTTGTGACGTTATACAGGTGGGAAAGTGGTCGTAGTATGAAGAACGATTCATCACCCACAAGGCTACACTGACGCTTTTGAGCTCTATCAAAACAGGGAAGTGAGGACTTGGTAACTCCAATCCAAATAGGGCAGCAATACTCCATTTCTGACCTGATCTGGCTCTTTTAGAGATAGAGAATTGCAGGGGTCATTTACTTACCGGGAAAAAAAAAAAAAAAAAGAAAAAGAAAAAAAGTACACTCTTTTTCCAGAATAATTCAAGAATAGATCATATATACAAGAGTCCAACAAGGTCTGGGGTGAGCTTGTCCCAACAGGCGTGAAAGAGGAGGAGGTTCGTTGAGAGAACTCCCATCGATCATAAAAGGAGAAAATTCACGGTCTGCTGGGTGGTGGCGGAACGTGACTAGGTTGGTTTTGTGCCAGTCCCTCACTCTGAGCGGATCCTCTGAATAACGAGGAAGTTCTAATGAAAATGAAAAGAAAAAAAGGAACTTAATTAGAATCAGAAAGTCTGCTACATATGAAGCGTCGTCGAGAGACGTCAGTTAACGATGCGAAAACACTATAAAATCTCTCATATCCGCCTTAACCAGGGGAAACCTCTACCATTCGCCCGTGCATTGAATACTGTTGACATATCTGGTCTTGTGCCCCTGCTGTACATCTCGAGATTCTTGACAGAAATCCAAAGACAATCAGTTATGTGCCATACGTGATACACGCTTAGGCGATCATGTATCTTTCGATACATGACTTACGAGGCAGATTTTTCCCGCAGTAGGTTGCCATTTCTTTCTACAGTAGAACAGTTGCCATCCAAGGCTATAGAACTCGGTCTGTCCAGATACTTACCCATAGCTGGAGGGGAGGGAGAAGAAGAGGATTCATACATTTCCCAGGAGCATTAGCACATAAGTGAATGTAATGGATTCGACTGGAATTCGAACTCGGCTCTTCGATTCAGTTATGTGCCATGCGTGATACGCGCGTAGGCGATCATGTATCTTTCGATACATGAGGTTACCATTTCTTTCTGCGGTAGACTAGTTGCCATCCAAGGCTATAGAACCTGGTCTGTCCTGCTATTTACCCATAGGTAGTAGGAGAAGAAGCGGATTCATCCCCCCTCACCTATGGGTAAAATCCAAAGAAGGATCTGTAATGTAATCGATCCTGACATGGCATCTCGACTTCAGTCACTTTCTCAATGACGGGACGTGGCTTTCCTCTGGATTCCTACAAATATTTTCATAGCTACTGCTGTAACGAGTTTTTTTTTTTTTTGCCTGGTGTACCAACTACATGAATTTAAGTGCGCTACTAGACCTACATCTTTACTGTTGAAAAATTTAAATGCAATGTCAATCGTCATCTTCTTGAAGCATGTTTATTTTTTGCTCTTTTTTTCTATCCTCAGTGTTGTTTTTTATCACGTTCACTTCCTGTAAACCGATGAAAAGTAAATTGATGAAGATTTTTTTTCTTTTTCCTTTTAACTAATATTTACTCTGTACAATGTGCAAGAGCCACTCGAGGAAGTGGTATAATTTATGGGGACAACAACACTCGAGAACGCGACTTGAGAAGGATGTTTGGCCCTAAAAGTGTTCTGTCGCATTGGCATCAAAGAACATTATCCTAAACTCAGAGTTACCAACAGTAAAAGAAAATAAAGAAATGTTGTATTAATTAAATTAGTAAATAAATAATTAAGTAAAATGAAGAAGGTTGAAAATGGACGATTACTTTCAAAGAGAATCAATGTAACCATCTCTTCTACTCCAACAGCTTCTTCTCTTGCACTTCCCATCTGTGGAACTCCCTTCCCCTTACTTGCTTCCCCGATGACTATAATCTTCAAATATTCAAATGTAATGTCAATTGACATCTGACACTCTTAGTTTGTTACCGGCCCTTCTCTGTATTCTTTCCGTAAACACGCCTCTTTACTCTTGTTCTCAATCCTCTGTAACCCCTGGCATGCTAGTGGCACTCCTGCTTTGCTTGGAGTGAATTACCTTAAAAAAAATTGTTGACACCATGATGCAACAGCCGATTAGGAAAATCAGTGTCCTCTGTTAAGATATACAAATATGTTCATCCTGAGAGCCACTCGAGGTAGAGTGTTAAAAAGTAAGAAGCCCTATCCCAAGTATGTACCACCAAGACGCAAGGGACCACAGTGAATGAAAGAGAAGGAACAAACTTCAGAGGGAACCAGAAACGCAATCCTAAACAGGAAACAAGGAATAAACGTCTACTCCTGTTCAAAAGAACGGGGAGGAGTGTGAGCCGGACGATAGGCAAACCTATTTACTCATGCATCTTTCAGGCGTCCTGGAGAACGTGAACTTCATGAGGAGATGATGAGGCTTACTGGCGTATGATTTAGCTTTTAGGTGTATACATTTTATTCGGCAGCTATTTTACGCATAGATTTTGCTGGGTTCTTTGAAACTTCTTTGTAACTTAGAGCTTTAGGGTATTAACGAGTGCCTCAATTGCCTTTGTTTTTTACCCACAAGGAGTTCCGAGTACTTGGGATACCATTGGCGATGACTTTGTGTATGGAAATGTTTTCTTCACAATGGAAAAATTGCGCAATATCACTTGGAGTTGATTTGATTTCTTTTTCTTGTTTCTTAGATTTTGAAGCAATTTTCCATGTTATTTGGGAAATTTGAATATCTATCTAGCTATCGATCTATCTATCTACCTCAGCCTGTTTATTATCTAAGTTTATTATTTATCTATCTCTGTTTTTGCATTATCTATCTATCTATCTATCTATCTATCTATCTATCTATCTATCTATCTCAGTTTGTTCATTATCTATCTATTTATCTATCTGGGTCTATTCATTATATATCTGCCTATCTCAGTCTGTTCATTATCTATCTATCTATCTATCTATCTCAGTTTGTTCACGATCTATCTATCTCAGCCTGTTCATATCTATCTATTTATCTATCAAGATAGATAGATAGATAGATAGATAGATAGATAGATAGATAGATAGATAGATTTGAACAGACGGAGATAGATAGATAGATAGATAGATAGATAGATAGATAGATTTGAACAGACGGAGATAGATAGATAGATAGATAGATAGATAGATAGATAGATAGATAGATAGATAGATAGATAGATAGATATGCATTGCTCTATCAAGATAGATAGATAGATAGATAGATAGATAGATAGATAGATAGATAGATAGATTTGAACAGACGGAGATAGATAGATAGATAGATAGATAGATAGATAGATAGATAGATAGATAGATTTGAACAGACGGAGATAGATAGATAGATAGATAGATAGATAGATAGATAGATAGATAGATAGATAGATAGATAGATTTGAACAGACGGAGATAGATAGATAGATTTGAACAGACGGAGATAGATAGATAGATAGATAGATAGATAGATAGATATGCATTGCTCTATCAAGATAGATAGATAGATAGATAGATAGATAGATAGATAGATAGATAGATATGAACTGACTGTAATTATTGGCATGGTCATGAGTGCCTCACACTTGTGACCTTGAGCCAAATAATCTCCACTGCTGTGGAATACTTATATTGTATCAACTGCTTAGTCTCCTGCTAAGAAATCGCTTCACTATGTCGGGCTAGACAATTTCTCTCACCAGAATCTATTTTGCGCATTTATAAGTCTATTATTCGTCCGTCTACCAAATATTGCGAACAGATCTGGCCTGGGGTTTCTGCTATATGGCTAAAGATTCTTACCAAAATCTAAAGAAGAAACGCCAACCTAATATTTTCTATAATGATATTATTCTATAACATAATATTTCTATAATATAATTTATAATATAATATAATATATTATAATATAATATTTCTATAATATAATATTTCTATAATGATAAAATTTCCTATAATGATATTATTATTTATTTTTTATTTATTTTTTCAATTTAATTGAGTGTGTAGGTTGTGTGTATGTATATGATTATAGTGTTATAGAGATGTTTTATTTTCCGAACACAGTTAGCACATTGTGGCCGTGTTCGTAACTAATATTATTGTTGTTGACTTTTTTTTATTAAGTGTTCCATTATTTTTAATCTTTTTTTTTACATCTGGATAAGGTTATTATATTTGTATTTTCTACTAATAACATCATCCACATGTAAATAACGATTTAAAATACTGGAAGCCTTATTAATGAAAAAAGAAAAAGTCAATACTTAATAATATTAACTACGAATACGGCCACAATGTGCTAACTGTGTTCGGAAAATAAAAGATCCCTACAACTCTAAATACATAAACACAACCCATACACTCATCTGGAAAAAATAAAATCATCCTTGATAATAGCTGAAAGTATAGCCGAAAGCGCTCGGAATTATAGAATATTTGAACACTTTTTACACACACTGTGTCCAGAAAATAAAACACTTGTTCGAACACAACAATAATTAAATAAAAAGCTTAATCATAGTACCTTCTCTGTCGTCTTTAATGAAACATGTATAAATGAAGGATTGCTGCTTAAATACAATATATATATATATATATATATATATATATATATATATATATAAAAAGAAATATGTTGTAGTGGTTCCAACGAGAGAAAAGTATGTATATTAAAAAAGAAGAGAGGTGCCGCAAACGTTTTTGGTTGTAATGTGGATTTATTTAGAAAAAAATATTATGCTTTGTTTTACATAATTTTACTACGACACGTGTTTCTGGTCTCATGACCGTCTTCAGTAAAAAGTGGAGATTTCTACATATTATTAAAAATAATTAATTTTTCTTCATGTTCAATGTGGAATATTCTCGATATGAGACATTCTGTTTGTGTGTTGGCAATCCGAATTTTCTTTCTAGAATTGTCAATGAAGAGTTCTGCGTGAAGGGTCATAAAACAATTAAGGTTTGTCCAGCGAGTAGTTATCGGCATTTAATCTTTTAATGTTTTAGTGACCTCTATGTGCTCTTCGATCTGTTTCTATTTTGGCGTGTTCCTGTCAGCATGCGTGTATATATGCGTGCGTATATTTCCCCTCCATACATATTGTCTTACTACGAGGAATTCGTAAACTTATTTGTACCTATACACGCATACACACACATATATATATATATATGTGTGTGTGTGTGTGTGTGTGTGTGTGTGTGTGTGTGTGTGTGTGTGTGTATGTGCGTGTATTAATTGTGTGCAAAATTATACCTAAAAACCGGTTTTTCACTGAAAATCATTACACACCGATTATCTCTAAGAATTTCTCCGCTTTGTTTCGCCCAGGGAGATAGAGCGTTTCAACAGTCGTTATCAACCTCATGTCAAATTTTAAATGTCTTTTGAGTAAACAAGCAACTTATTTATCAATGTCAATAAATATGTTCACCTATCGTCCGGTTGACATTCCTCCGCAGGCTTTTGAACAGGAGTAGAGGTTTATCCCTTGATTCCAGTGTTTTGGATTCGGTTTCTGGTTCCTTCGAAAAGTCTACTTCGGCTCTGTACTCCTAACGCTTGTCTTTTCCTAGGCTAATATAAATCTACAGTGTAATCCTCTAGCTTAAATGGCTCTTGGGCGTTGTATTGTGTGAATCTTAGTAAAAAAAATAAATATAAAAAAAGTATATATATATAAATATTGTGAACTTTACACTTACGACTTCTGTCTTTGATTTACCGCCATCTTTATCGTTAAGTTCACAATATTTGTGATACAGGTCTCTTTAGAAATTTAGGCAAGCTATTTATCGTCAAACCAGTAATTCCTCTAATTCCAGAAAATAAGGAAAACATACCTAATAGCCTGGAAGTATTTTTTTAAATTTATAGCATTGCTGTACGCGATTATCTACGCCTATTAGCAAAGGAAAATAAATAAATGAAGCAGAGATCTTACTGACAAATCAAATTATGTTGCTACCGTATTTCTTCAACGTTAAATAGATGTTGCAAAACGTTCTTTTTGGTAGACTCCCCACAAAATGCAAGCGAGACGTTAGTTTTTAAATGTGAAAACACGTTGCCTCCGTGTTCCGTAGGTGATAGGTATGTCCATTAGGTCACGTAAAAAATCGGCATATCACGATTAAAAATGACTCATAAATCAACGAAAACAAAGTTTTGTTTATGTTATGTTTATGTTGTTATGAAGAGGAAAGACCAAAGTATTTTTTAAATATTTTTTGAAATTTTTTACTCCTTTCTAGCACGTAGAAAATTTTGCTTAAAATTATGTTTTTTTTACGACAGCGCGACAGTACTAAAAAAGGTTTGTTTTATTTTGCGCTTTTCCCGCGGAAAACACACGTTAATTAGGAAATTCTTGCAAAAATCAAATAATTGTTGGATTTTAATGAAATTTTCAGGACTTATTCAGAAATGAATGAAATCATTTTGGAATTTTTTTTTTTCAAAAAATCTTGTTAAAAAGAGATTTTTTTAAAAACATGTTTCCACCCACTTACATATTTTCAAGAAATTAAATACGCGCCCCCGGGATTTTTTTTATTAGTTATAAACAGGAATGTTTGTAGAAAGTAAATCACCAGTTTTTTTTTGTAAAACATTTAATTCTTTTATAGAAAATCAAATTTGAATTGTAAAAAAAAAAAATGTAAAAAAAGTATGACATTTAATTAATTAGAAAAGCTTACACCTGTTTTTGTAGATACGTTATACTAAGGACATTATTTTGTGAAGAAATAAAAAATTTTCGATGAATAATGTATTTTTTGCACATTTTAAAAGTTTTTTCATTAACGTCTTAAATACTTCAAAAATCTTTTTAAAATTTTTTATTTATTTTTCACCCAAATAATGCAATGATAACGTTAATGAAAATGTAAATTTACAAATCGAACTTTGAAAAGCACATAACAGTCGTTTACACACAAATATTTTTAAAATAATTTTAAAAATAAATTTTTATTGAAAAACGTTCATAATTTCTATGTATGGAAATGTATACGCGACATAATCCTTAAAAAGGTCACGTGATTTGTGTCGTCTGGCACCTCAGTTATTTCACCTCTGTCCAGTTCAGATACACATCGTTAACGTGTTTGCAGAAATTAAAAAAAAAAAGTTTAAAGAATTATCTAAATAATAATAAAAAGTTTAAAGAATTATCTAAATAATAATAAAAAAAGTTTAAAGAATTATCTAAATAATAATAAAAAAAAAAAGTTTAAAGAATTATCTAAATAATAATAAAAAAAGTTTAAAGAATTATCTAAATAATAATAAAAAAAAGTTTAAAGAATTATCTAAATAATAAAAAAAAAGTTTAAAGAATTATCTAAATAATAAAAAAAAGTTTAAAGAATTAACTAAATAATAAAAAAAAGTTTAAAGAATTATCTAATTTTATTGCCATTATTATAGAGTTTTGTCCCTTTATTCTAATAAAACTAAAAGCGTTCACTCGGATTTCTAATAATTTTCATTTGGGGCCATCCGTAGTAGCTGTCGTCACTCGTCACTCAACACGTAGATCAAATATTGGATAAAAACACCAGTACCAATCGTTAATAATTGGTTGTACTACTTTTTTTTATGCTAGAAGTAAGTAATAATTCTTTTAAATCAGATTAATTTAACATTAAATTTTCTAATTTTACTAAAATAACGTGTCAGAAACTTTGTTAAATATTTTTAAAATCGATAAATTTGTGTTTGTCTTAAAATTAAGAAAATGGCGGGATTTTTAAGAAAATTTAAAATTCCAATACTAAATTTGACATTCCAATGTATATAGTTTCTATCTGAAATACACTAGAATTGTTTACTTAATGGAAATAATAAATTTAATGATTAAACTTTCAATTAAAGCTAAAATGAAATCTTAAAGCATGTTTTTTCATTTTTTTAAATTTATTTTAAAGTTAGGTATCGAAAATTTTGCCGAAAAAAAGTGGAGGTCCCTACAGGTGAGAAGTAAGTTCCATTCGAGCAACTTCCTCCCACGAACGAGTGCCTTGTAGAACTGACTCTTAATAGGATGTTTCGCCGATCACTACAATCTTAACCTGTTCAAGACTAGGGTTAACTGTTATTTTCCACTCTTATACACACGTGGCCGCCTAATGTAATCCTCTACCTGTAGTGGCTCCTGGGCCATGTAAAAGATGAGCCTTACTGCAAATAGAAAGCTGTCCAGAAAAGCTGAACAAAGGACGCATTGAGACAGTATAGAATTTCTTGATCAGTTATAATCACCCCATCGACTTGCAGTAAATATTCACTCCGCTAGCGATTAACCTGACCGCGTAAAAGACATTAATAGCAATATAAGCTGTTTAGGGGTTTACTTGTAAAATCTATGAAAATAACTTGTACTATATCCTAACTCGGACATGGAGACTATAGCAATATAAGCTGTTTAGGGGTTTACTTGTAAAATCTATGAAAATAACTTGTACTATATCCTAACTTAGACATGGAGACTATAGCTATGTAAGATGTTTAGGGGTTTACTTGTAAAATCTATGAAAACACTTTGTACTATATCCTAACTCGGACATGGAGACTATAACAATATAAGCTATATTCTTACACCCTGTCACTTACATAGTAATGAATCTCTTCCACTCCTGCAGCTTCATACTGTGAACCACTGTCTCCTAACCCTCTACCTAGAGTGGCTACGGGCCTTGTAAAGCTTGAACCTCACTTTAAAATAATAAACAAAAAACAAATTACCATAACATTGCGAGTATGTTGATGGGCGATCGGTTAGTTTGTGTTCGGGGAAAGTAGGTCTTTTTTATCGAAATTACCCCAAGCAAGGCAGTAAAGCCACTAAGACACAAGGAGGCATCTTGCAGAAGACATTTTGGAATTCAGAAATTGCTACGACGCCATAAAGCAACTGACGTCTGTCGGGGTGGGAATTCATTCTGCTGGTGTACTTTTGGGCCCCCTTATTCTATAACGACTTCTTCTAATTGGAATATACTGAGATGTCAAGCACTTGTCGTTATGGTTTAAGTGGAAGATGAAAGGCAGGAAGTCTGCATCGCTAAATTCTTTTTAAAAAACAAAGGCTCATTTTAACAAAGCCATATCATTTTTACTTACGGTACATCACTTAAAAATGTCTCGTTACTAACATGTCACAAGGAGTGAGATTGAAATCCAACAACTAACTTACCACTTGAAAATAAAATCTCTCATAAATAAGTAAATGTAGACAAAAAACTCTATAAAATATCTTTTTTTTATTTTTATCTCCCAAGAAAGGTAACAAAGCTACTAAGATGCAAGAGGTTACTGTAAAATTAAGGAGAGAGAAAAATAAAAGAACAGGGATTTAAATGATTTGTTGTTTTTGTTTAGCAGCAAATCAACACCTTTGTGGGTCATGTAATGACGAAATCTAACTATTTTGTAGGGAATTTAAATTTATTTATTTCAATTTAATTGGGGGGGGCGATAATAATGATTTTAGTAATACAAAATTACTATTCAAGCAATAGTTCGGTGAAGAAGATCATTCATAACTTTCTCAAGTGTATTTTTTAACAGAAACATTAAGTAGCGAGATCAATAGTATGGTAATCAGTAAGACAATAGATAACGATTGACATTGCATTTGAATTTATTTTTGAATCATTTCACCCCAAGCAAGGTAGTAATGCCACTAAGACACAAGGTGTTACTATTGTGAAAGAAGGAGAAAATAGAAACATTACAAAGGAGCAAGAACGATAGAAGAGTAATCAGGAAGACAACAGATAATGATTGACATTGCATTTAAATTTTAGAGGCGAGCTGCAATAGCAGAGTTTCAAAGATTTATAAAAGTTTGTATCCTGTAAATAAAAATATATATATATATATATATATATATATATATATATATATATATATATTTGGAAAGTGTTTTAACATAAGATGGAATGTATGACACTGAAATCCAAAGACGCATTTTAAAAATTAAGCATAGTAAGAAATAAAAAAATCACCAGAAAGAAGAAAAAGAATTATTTCTTTCTTTTTATGTGCCATGTCCTTTCAGGGCGTAGGCTATCATGGCTCTCCACCTCCCTCTATCCCTTGCAGCTCTCAATAAGGTCCTTCCTTCTGCTTCCTCCCCCAGACCACGTTCTGTCATCCACCTGCTCAAGCCCGCCAGGTATGTCACGCGTTGTTTTCCTTTTTCTCTCTTTCCCTCTACTCGACCCATGAGTATCAGATTCTCCAGGCCCTCCTTCCTCATTATGTATCCCAGTAACTTCAGCTGCCTCTTTCTGATGCTAATTATAAGCCTCCTCCTTGTTTGCAACTTAAGACCACATCGTTGCTCACACGCTTGGTCCATGATATCCTTAGCATCCTTCTGTAGAACCCCATCTCCGTCGCCTCGCCCAACATTCGCTGCCGTATGTGAATGGGTAATATGGGTAGCAGGACAGACTGGGTTCTATAGCCTTGGTGGCAACTGGTCTAAGAGAAAGACAACTTCAAAACCTGCGCAGGGTCGTTTGGGGACCTTGTAGCACGTAGTGCACCAGTTTTCTGTATTCGGGCCTTCAAAAAGTGTGGTTGGTCCTGCACAAAACCTTCACCACTATAATCAAATCTCATTTTCTTCTCCCTCCAGCTATGGGTAGACTGGGTTCTATATTGGCAAGGAGAAGGTCAACTCCGAATTCAAACCTGGAGTGGAGCCTCTAAGGCGAATGGACGGCACTTTGTGCTACCTTCCGGCCGCGCTGGTACCAAACTGCATTATCATCTCCTTTGGACTCTGCTAGCAAGGCCGAGAGGGGGAACAAGACGTCTGGGCAGCCCTAGTTCTCCATATAGTAGAACCGCGCTGCTCCATTGTCTCTCGGGACGGACGGATGCCGACGACGAGTGTTTGATTATCGAAGCTTAGCCATGAGTTCCAAATAAAAATCTAACATATAAAATCCCAAATCTATTAGATGTTTGTAGTACGCAATGCTACAATGAACTGAAAATGCTAGGTTAATTTTTTTCTTGCTTTAAAAAATAAATTTCTCTTTCTTTTTTATTTATGGTAACTACTTTTCAGCTTTATTTACATTATTCGGACAATTGTCCTCATCTTTGTCGCCATATTTATTACAACGTTTCGGCCGTTGTACGCTTCGGCCTTCTTCAGGTGGTTGAAATGTCGAACTGAACCCTTTATTTCACTCACTGGGGTATATTGTTCTAGTTCCACCTGCCATAGTTAATGGATGTCA
>CAHIKZ030005132.1:0-15403 GCA_903632075.3 Acanthosepion pharaonis
AAAATGGGAATAGATGCCTTCCTCTGGAGGTTAGACTAGTTCTACCTTCGTGGTTAGCATAAATATCATTTATCATATTTAAAGGTACGCATCGAATCAATGAAGCGTTTGATAATAAATGCATCGCGAGAGCGATCGCCTTAGATATCTCAAAGGCCTTTGACAAGGTGTGCCATAGTGGGTTGCTACACAAACTCTCCAGCTATGGCATATTTGGGAGAGTCTTCTCTATTATCAAATCCTTCCTATCAGGTAGGTTCATGAAGGTCGTCGTTAATGGTTAGTCATCTAAAGCACATGAGATTAATGCTAACTTCCCTCAAGGCTCTTTCTTCTTCCCTACCCTTTTCTGTTTTTATTGATGATCACCCTAAGAACATTCTCAGATCATGACTAAATATATATGCAGATGATAGCATGGTTCATGGGTGCACCTCCAAGAACGTAGATGATAAGAGCCTGGCAGCTGATCTCTCCACTGACCTGGCTCGCATAGCTAGTAATGTTTTATTATCACTGAGCAGGCCCTGAATTTAGTCCAGCCCTGATGAATGGTTGTACTATCAATAGGGATCCTTGTCTAGATTGTCTGTTGGGACTAAAGTGCACTCCAAACCTCAGGTAGAACTCATATATGCATACCATCGGTAAAGATGTTGGAAAAATGGTTGATTCCTTGTATCTGATACATTCTGTGTTGTTATAAAAATCAGATCAGACTAAAAATGGAGAGTTTGCTGCCATATGTTTGCTGCCTGTTCAATTCTGACTTTCCAGTTTTGACAGAATTCAAATTCTCACAGACGAAACGTTGCTAGCCTCTCGCTACTTGTTATGTAGTGATTTCACCGTGGAGGTTTGTATTTGTACTAAGTCGGGCCTAAAATAGGTTCGACGTACAAAACGTTAGGAACTTGATATAATAGGTAATGACGCAGAGTAAATCTAGTTGTGGTCGCTGATACTTTAGTATCCGACTAACTGTCGTCCGGCATCGACTGACTGAACAACTCACTGAGCGACTTAGCGACTGACTCGTTACATTTTACTACTCCTACTTATTATAGGTGGGAGAGTCTATTAACTATAGAATAGGTGTGTTCCACTATAACACTACTCTATCACTATTTTCATGGAAAATGTTCAAAATGCTCATTCCTTCGTATTCTGTTGGTAAGAACGAAATTCTACTCATACAGCTTCTTCAGAATTGTTATTCTATAGAAAAGACTCCCAAGATGATGCTTCTTCGCTTATTACGAGCTTAAGCTTTTCATGAATGAGGTCAAATGTTATCCATCCTACATATCCTCATAATGTGAAACTTCTTATTTCCACCATTTACGCCCTTACAACAACCTTATCCAATGACCTTCGACCGTCAGTGATTCTTGGGATTTATATTGGATGAACAATAGTATAAAAATATATGGATTTTTATGTAAGAGACGACCTCTTTTCAACGGGGAATCTGCACTATAGATATGTTTCTAAATTTACATGTGTCTGACAAATAGCAGGGTTGGAAAAGAATCAAGTTGATATCTATATCTTGAAAATCTGCACATAGAAACAGTTTTACTTGTGTTCGAACGCTGGCCATTGATGCGTCAGGTAATTTCACAACTATTTCAAATACCAATGAGATTACCATGTCGTCATCTATGCTATCATCATCATCATCATCAACATTGCAACATTTTGGCCGTTGTGTCCTCTGACTTTTTCAGGTGTTTGTTGATCTGTGTAACCATCAGGGAGTTTCGAACAGAACCCTTTATTTAATCTATATGGTTAGATTGTTCTCATTCTTCTGGCCATGTCTGTGGATGTCTCTTGTCTTATTCTCTTTTTAGTACTGCTCACTTATTGCTCGTTTGTTTCTACTGAGTCTATACTACCTGGACCAAGAATTGAAAATTACTGCACAATTACTATGCCACCAAATTCAAGATCAAAAGAGAACATCAAAAAAACAGGAAATTGAGGAGGGCCATTATCACCCGCGTCCTATATGGGAAGGTATATAAAAATAATGAATGTTCATTGTATTAGTGTGTAATTCTCAAATAGGACAAATATTGATTTGTCAATAAATAGGTTCATAATCATTATGCTTAACTTTTTATATTTTAAACAACAGATCGATGCAAATAACGTGTCTACTTCTCCATATTTA
The DNA here is from genome assembly GCA_903632075.3 of Acanthosepion pharaonis. Classification (NCBI taxonomy): domain Eukaryota; kingdom Metazoa; phylum Mollusca; class Cephalopoda; order Sepiida; family Sepiidae; genus Acanthosepion; species Acanthosepion pharaonis. The sequence goes on from CAHIKZ030005132.1 coordinate 2,180, forward strand.
TAGTTATTGACAATCAATTATTTTTAATCGTTATTACTGAACTCTCCAACAATCAAAACAAAATGGTGACTGTTTCAATACTTGTGTAGAGTGGCAGTCTCATCAAAAAAGAATAGTTTCACTCAGTAAGGTCACGCTGCCCTCTAACGAAAATTATTTTTAATATAAAATGAAAGGTTTACATAAAGGCCACGTAAATAATTCATTTAGCTATCTTTAGACTTTCTATAAATGTAGCTTTATGCGAAAGAGGGGTATGTCCAACGACTATATTCGTTTAATGGATATTTTTTTGTTTGTTGTAGTAGTTTTAAATAAAAAGAAAACAATTTTCATTGGTAATATTTGAAATTGAAACAATTGAACAGTTTTAATTATGACTTTCACTGCTTGAGAACAGTGACTCGATAAAGATATTTATGGCTTTTAAAATGATTCGCCTGGTCACGTGACACTTGACTAACCTGTCTAATCCTGTTTTGTCTCATGGGTCATTAAAAGACTGATGGCGTTTTACCAAGATCTCAGCTGGAGGATATTCTGTTTTAGAGAACCAAAATCAATTAGCTAACATTATATATATATAATATATATATATATATATATATATATATATAATGTTTTAATTATCTTTTTCAAGTCTCTCTTTGTGTGTGTGTGTGTATATATATTTTTATATATATATATATATATATATATATATATATATATATATATATATATATATATATACGGATATATTTCCTAGGTTTCCACGCTTTTGCGATCAAATTCAAACTGGTTTATTTTTTATGTTTAAATATGCTTATTTGTGTTTTGATTTTGGAATGGGACGAAATTTATTCTGTTTGTAAAAATAGACTTTCAGATACATTTTTTTACAAAAATGCATTTTAGTTCGTATCATCCATATAAATAATTGAGGTTAGGCGGTCAATACATCCATGTGTTGTGTATGTGTGTCATTCTATTTGTGTGTGCATTATATAATGTTTTCAAACAAAGGGACAATGAGATATTGGTTACAAAAAAAATTTTTGAGATCGGCTGTTCGCGCCGTCAGATAAGCTCATTTTTTACAAAGTCAGTCTTTTGGACACAGACCAATGTGTGGATCTGTATCAAAATATATATATATATATATATATGTATATATATCCCAAACAAAAACAGAAAATATTTATATACAAATAATCAAACACAAATAAGTATAAAATATATTTTTAAACCAGTTTGTGATGGATGCAATAAAACAGGTAAAATTTGTTACAAACTAATGTCCAAAAATGAATATGTTACCTATGGGAGCCCTTTTTCACGCATCTTATATATATATATATATATATATATTATATATATATATATATTAGTTTTCAAAATCAGCATTCTTTTTTCTTTAAACCAAAACTTTTTTGGTTTTATTTTTTCCAAAGCTGAAAAAAAAAAATAATCATAAATTCGAAACTGTGTGGGGTGTAACCTTTCTTCTTTTTCTTTTGTATTTTGTTTTTTTTTTTTTTTTTCAATGAATTGAATTATAATATATCTTTCGCTTCATTTTTAAAACAATATATAAATTCATATTATAAATTTTTTGTTCATATATATATATATATATATATATATATATATTTCATGGTACAATTTTCATGTAACCATATCATTTTTTTTCTTTAGAAGGGGATAAAATTATATAAAAATTTATTAGGAAAAAATCTCCAATCTTATAGTTAAAAATAATAATTCACCATTCAAATAGAACAAATATTTTTAATTTAAATTTCCATCGGGAATTTGTTTTGACAATCAAAATTCGTAAACAATTTTTGTTTTAATTTGCAACATGTTTGAGAATAGACTGTCTTTCTGACCTATTCTCAATTGTCTCATTGAAATTCTCTTGGACCCTATTCTCTATACTTGTTTCACTCCATCATTCTACAAAAAAAGTTTAAAAATAATGAAGATTTATTAATAAAAATAAAAAAACAACCTCAATAATATCAACTATGAACATCACAATATCTTGACCGTTTTTGAAAATTAAACATTACATAAATACATATACAACAATCTATTTCGTGTTGCGTTAATATATCTCAACCATTGAAAATGGCTAACTGTATGCCCGCTCGGAAGAAAGAACATGCAGACAGTTTTTGAATAATTTTTTTTTTATAAGATCCATATTCTTGTCAAGAACCTTTCTGTCATATTCCTTTGCCCTAAATACACAAATATATATATGAGGAGACATTTTATTCTCGAGATTTTTTTTTCATTTTCAGACGCTCAGGAAAGTTGGTTCCTCGTTCCAGAGTCCATTTCTAGAAATCAACCATCAACTGTTGCCTGGTCTCGCTGTTTTTAAGGTCTTCGACAAGATCCAGAGACGGATATATGTTTTTCTGGCATCTTTTCTACGGTTTTATCTTTTCTACAAATGCTTTCCGACGAGCTACTTTCGCTAGTTCCCGGACTGTGATTTTAAGCGTGTTACTAGGCTGGCATCGCGGTCCCCACTTTCACTGTCGAAACGGTTAAATGTGGCTGTTTTCATCAATAGCTTCATTTCTCGCACCTCCGTCTGTGGAATTCCTTTCCATTATTTTTTTTTAATATTCTAATCTCCAACTATTCAAATGCAATGTCAGTTGACAGGTGACCTATTCCCTGTCCTTCTCTTACTTTCCTTTCTTTCCTAACCCCTTGCGTACCTTTTTTTCCCTTTATTCCATTTTTTTCTTTTCGTTTTGCATTTATATATCGAATCTATCCTTTGACGTTAACTTTTTTTTCTTTAATAGAAGGTCTTTTAAAAGGTCGGTAAAACGAGATGACATATTATATTAGGCCAACTGCAAAACTCATTTTTTCACGCAACAGCGACAAAGAACAGACGGGAAGATACAAAGTCGGTACGGGTAACGAAACTGAAAGAGTACACACGCCAACAGATGTGGAAACTTAAAAAAGAACTTAACGTATATACCCATCATCCCTTTGCTGTTTTGTTTTTTTTTTTGGGGGGTGTATGGGTGTGTGTCAAAATGACCGAGTCTCGTATGGTGAATGGCAACCGATTCTTTGTTTTGTTTAATCGTATTGGTAGAATGACAAAGAAATATTCACTAAGGACAGGAGTAAGCGTGCTAATTGCAGAAGACAGTGACATAATTCGTTCGATTATTATAACGCCATCACTGCCTGGTGTTTTCAAGCAAGCGATAAGAAAACGAAAGACAGTATCCTGGAGATGCAGGAATACATTCAGAAGCCAGCACTTTCTTACTACACTAAGAGGAATAAAATTAAGGAAATAACCTGATGTCTGCGGGAAGGATCACGGGCCGTATTTTTTTTTTTTTTTTTTTTTACTGAAACCAAAGTAAACGTTTGTATTCAGAATTTTTTAATTATTCAGAGATTTAAAATACCGTGTTTATCTACACACAAACACACACGTGTATGTGCGTGCGTGTGTCACTTTTCAGAGAGTACACATGAGCTCGAATCCTTGACAGAAGGGCCGAGCTATTGCTAAAAGCCATCATTTTTTACGGGTACTGTGCAATTCTAAAATAAACTTCGATATGACATCATTTCTCACTGTGTGCTCCAAAATGCGACTATTTCAAAATTGGAACAGTCTAATGAATATTTACAGTGCAAAGGCAACAACACAGAAACTTTTCAAAACACTACAATCCCAGTAAAATGGTAAGGATATTCTTTTATATTGATTGATTTTTTTTTTACGGCTTATCAACCTTAACTGGGTTTTTTTTTAAGCTGAAACCCTTTTGAATTGTAAGATTTTTTTGCATGCGAATATTGCATTGACAATTTTTAGAGAATAACAATAATTTTTCCACATACAAGTTCTACTATTTAACCCATAGTTTCGGGGAGGAGATGGATTCATGCATTTTCGAAAAGTATTTGCGTGTAAGTGAATGTAACGAACCAGACTGGAATGCGAACTCTGCTCCCCGAGTTCTCATTCCGAGTTGCTATGCATTAAACCACTTATACATGCATATTATTTTATAAAATTAGCAATAAAAAATATAGTTATATTCTTGGTTTTATTCTTCTTTATTTATTGAACATCTTCCATCCCTACTGGGTTACAGGAAAATCTACTAGGTTCTGTCATGGGTTCATGGTATATCCCAGTTTTTCCTGTGTCTGTTTTTAAAGGTACTGTTGAGAGCTGCTTTTTCGGTCAATCTCGCTTTCTTTCTGTAACTTTCACTTTCATTATAGTGTGTTAAACATTTTTCACGAATACCCTTTATATTCCAAGGATTGATTGTTTCCATGATATCACTGTTTCTAAAGCATATTGCTTGTTCGTTAAAGACACTGGAACAAGGGACGTGATATTTATGCTTAGAATGATATCAGAAAGAGCAATACAAATGCAAAATGATGTGTAGCGGTGTTTTATAGCTTACGCAAAAGCGTTTGGTAAAGTACGTCACAAAGAACTGTTGGAATGGCTCTGTAACGTTGACATATTTAGGAAGGATATTAGAATAATTCAGAACCTATACTAGCATGAAACTGCCTTACCATCAATCCTCCCATCTCGCGGGTTGAAGAAAAGAGAAAAACGTTTTGCTGAACTTCTTCAGAAGATGTAATTGCTTTTTATTGCATTGATCTTTGGGAAAGATTATATTTAATTTCCAGCAAATGCTACTCTCAAAAAGATCTTGTATAAAATTATTATTTTTATAAAAATAATACTTCATTCTCACTGAAATAAGTATAAAGTTGTAGCCTCTGTTTGTTATCAAACCTCTTCTAGGTTTTTGAAGATAGACCCCCCCCATAACCATATATATTCTGAAACTACATTACCCAGGGTACTTAGATAAGTTTATTTCATTTTGATCAAAGGTACCCCTCTGATTTTTTTTCCCTTAAATAAAATTTGAACAAGGGAATGATTCCTATCCAAAATATAGAAGGAGAATATATATATATATATATATATATATATATATATATGTATATAAAGACAAGAGAAAAACTATTCTTATCCGACGCATTTCGTCCTCTAAGAGACTTTATCAAAGCAAATGTAAGGATTTATTTTGTTGTATGTGTTTATATACAACAACAAGGATACCATTGGTTTATCAAGGTTTTAAATTTGAGAGAGTTCATGAATATTCATTAGGTGGTTGAAAGGTCAAAGTGCTATAATTCAAATTGACCTTTCAACGATCTAATGAATATTCATGAACGTTCTGAAATTTAAAAGACTTGATAAACCAATTAGTTTTTCCTCTTGTCTTTTTATTCATTTTGTTCCTTTACAAATACAATACCTGGAAAAAATAATACGTGTAATAATGTGTGTATGTTTCTTATTACTTTAAACGTAATATTTAGTAGATATACGTGTTTGAAAATACGCTTTTTTTTGATTGTTCTGTTTTTAAAGAAGGACTTAATAAACAAAATGTGTCTTCGGTAGGGTTTGAAATTGCATCACCCTTGCAGGGAAACCACCCACTGATCCAATATGTTTTTTACAGCCCGGCAAGTTTGAATTACCATTTTAAGCAATGCACATCTCTCGTTCAGATTTACTCGACGTAGACGTAATTTACGCTGTTAAAATAGAGCGTCTATTCAAACACGTGCATCCACTAAATATAATGTTTCAAGTAATAAGAAATAATGTTCGATTGTAATTAAGATCATTCATTTCTTAGAAATGTGTGTGGATAGATAGATAGATATTAGCGAGCCACACCTCAAAACGATGTAACCCTTACATCCCAGGAGAAAATATACAGAAAAAAGACACTCTTATATGACTCATACAGAAAAAAGACACTCTTATATGACTCATGCAAGAAGTGGTTTTAATAATGGAGAGGGGAGGATTTTTTTTCAATATGCAAGGAGAGATTAGAACATTATTTAAAAGTGTGAAATGATCTTAATAAGCCCGGAAAGAGACCGAAAAAGCTCCTCAAAAGATAAACAAACATCCCCACTTCTATTAGGTCTATGGAAGTAAACTCCTAAACAAAAGATGAGGAGATATTGGAAAAATTATTTAAATGGTCGAAATTAATAATGGTCTTAATAGAGAGAGATCGAAAATGCTCCAAAAAAAAATAAATAAATAAACGTCATTGATAGAAATGCGTCACCTCTTTTGCCCCGCTGAAATTTGTTGGTGATGATGGTCATTATAGGGTTGCCATTGAAGCTAGCTATGATGATTCTGGGTTCAATTTCTTCAAAGTTCATCTGGACTTGCGGGTGATCTACTGCTCTGGACACCTAGCCATGGATAAGACAGGTTGGTCGCCCAGCAACCACCTACACTGACCATCTATGTTATAACACAGAAAAAATGCACCTAATGACCTTGATGTTTGGTGTGATAGACTCACGAATGTCCAAGCTAGCTCAACCAAATAATAATTATATATATGTATGTGTGTGTGTGTGTGTGTACTCACGAATGTCCAAGCTAGCTCAACCAAATAATAATTTATATATGTGTGTGTGTACTCACGAATGTCCAAGCTAGCTCAACCAAATAATAATTATATATATATGTGTGTGTGTGTATTCACGAATGTCCAAGCTAGCTCAACCAAATAATAATTATATATATGTGTGTGTGTGTGTGTATTATGTGAGCAATCAGGAGATTATAACAATAAATAAAGCTAGCTTATTTACATACAGATTTGCTCCAACCACCCAGCTAGCATAAATGTGCTATACAGAGGATATTACCGTAACAAAAAGAGCACAGCATTAGCGCTAAACGAAAGAAACTCAAAAGAACCGTTTTCTTCTTCCTCCACTAATGTTAGTGCAGTTAGCTATTCTCTGTTGCAAACGCCAGTCATAGATTTCAGGCACTTTCCAACAGTGACGCATGCTGGGATTGCCTTCCCAGCCCGATAACAAATCAACCTCGGTGAGATTCAAACGTTCTAACCTCTCTGCCACGCGCCCATATATATACTGATTTTCCAAGCGTAGCTCAGATGTGGTACAAGGCCGAAAGTAGGGGGCACCCAGTGAGGATCGAACTCACTACTCAGTTATAAATGGTCTAGCAAGACAAGCTTCCTAACCATTACACGACGCCAAGGTGCCCACGCGCCCATATATATAAGGGTATCGAAAATTTCTCAACACAAAGATTTTATGATCAAACACCAGATTTTATTTGATGGGTGAAGGGCTTATTGGTCGGTCAAGAACTTTCAGTATCAGCGTGTAAGTGTGTGTGTGAGAGAGAGAGAGCGAAGACACACCAAAATTGATAGAAATTGAGTTCTTTATTTTTGTTAAATTATTTTTTGCAAAATGTTTAAAATGCTCCTCGAGAAATAGTGGATTAACTTAACAGGAATAGACTGATCAACCTGTTCACGCACATACACACACACACATATATATATATATATATATATATATATATATATATATATGAGAGTTATATTCTGTGGTAATAGGAATATATACTTGAAAAACTAGGTGGATAAAATAAGTAAAGGTTTACTGTAAAGAACTAGTACAATAAGAATAAAGGTAATAGTTATGCCCAAGGTCGTCGCGAGTCAATCCAGTAGTGAGTGCTACTATTGGAAGTTCGGTAGTTCTCGCGTAAGTCTGAGTCGTACTCAACAGATCCCAGTTAGTAATATGACCAACCTCCACACGGGGTAGGATGTGGCACAAGGCCGAATTTAATGTGGGGCAATCCGAGCCCGTAGGGTCGGCCAAAAATTCTCCGTAACACCGCATAAACGGGTTCGGGTCTGTCTACCTCACCGGACATGACTCTGTTTTTCGGTATAGCCTCGTCCAGGTTCCTCTCTGTCCGAAGGCAGAGAGTTCGACAACAGCTAAGAGCTGAGTAACAGATCCCAGCTAGTCGATATTTACCTACCTCCCCACGAGGGGGAGGATGTGGCAAAAGCCAAGTTTAATGCAGGGTATTCCGAGCCCGTAGGCTCGGCCAAAAAAAATATCCCCTGTAGACCCCAGCTGTTTCCCAGAGATGAGACCCTGCCCTTAGACATAGCCTCGTCTGGGGATCCTTTGCCTGGAGGGCAGAGTTTGACCAACACAACTGGAAAAGATTTCAGATGGTCTCTGTAGTCTGTTGACTTACAGATACTTACTATCCATAGTGTAGTCACTCATGAGGGGACAGGTTATTCCATTATATATATATATATATATATATATATATATATATATATATATATATATATATTAAATCAAAATCTAACTATATATCAAAGTTTTTCAGCGAATCTCTTCTTCGACAGGCTGGGGAACGACTCTTAACCTGTGAGGAAATTGTCCAGTATTCACTGCTGCTATGTAGGATTTATATTATATAGCAGTTCAGCACGCTTTGTTTCTAACGAAATTTTTACGGTTTCATAATAAGTTTAGATCTTGAAAGGCATATTTTTCCCATTCCCACATGCCTTCGGATTTCAGAATTTATATTAAGAGACGCTTCAAGGCGCAATGCTGAGCAAGATAAGTTAGCAAACTATTACTATTTATTGTAGTTGTTTGAAACAGGACACCTAAGTTTTAAAATTTATTTTTAAAATCTTTCTTGAAGCTTTTATTCTAGTTTTAATTTCAAGCTAATAGATTAAATTTAATATTTCCAATATGCAAAATACTTTGTAGTATTTCAAACCGAATTTAAATTGATTGTTAATCATTTTTTTTTCTGATTATCAGTCAACTCGATAAGACTGTCCATATTGAAAATTTGTTAACACAACATTATTAAAAAAACTTTCAAAAATAAAGTATACGTTTCTGAAACGTTATTTGAGAAAAAATTAATTAACTGATTTAATGTTTAATTAATCTGAATTAAAACAAATATTTATTTTAGTTTAAAATATCGCAGAAAAGCATTTTTTAACACGGAGGTATATATATATATATATATATATATATATATATATATATATAATCACACACACATACAAAGCTTCGTTATAGTATTGAATATTATTTTAAATTCGCTTCTAAATACAAGACTGAATTATGTTATTTTTTCCTTTTTTCAAGGATATAACTCAGGTCTTAGAGTGTGTGCTGTTTTTAGACCAGTGATTCTCAGAGTCCCGGGTGCTGGTCAAATTCCTCTTCTCACATTGCCATGTTTCCTCTCCCAGTATTTTCTAATTTTGTTTTTTCTACCATTATACATAGCTAATTATAAATATGACTGAAAAACTTCCCCTGGCTAAAATGTCTTTCGTTTAAGAATCACTATTTGAAATGAAACAACTTCGCTTCACGGTATTTTTCTAAACTGTTACCTCCTCTATGATGGATTGTTTTGCTTTCTCTCATTGCTTTGATACCATAATCTTTATTCTGAAAGTGCTGATTTTATCAATCGTGTACAGTTGAAAAGTACGTGAGTTTCCCTCGGGTATTTTACTCAAAATAACTCGAAACAAATACATGAGCAGCATTCGTCGATTTCTTAAGAAAAAGAACTTTAATAATTTCAATAAATAATTCACGAGATTTACTGTCAAAAGACGGTAGAACTGAGTACAAAGAAAATTGGACTGAAATTTGTTTGTATTTTTGTAGAGTATTAGTCCGAAAGCAGATACACATACAGGGTGATATAGAAGACATTATTACAACTAATATCTTAGCATTGTGTGGGAGGTATTTCTGCCGCACCACCTATAACTTTCATAAAACGTGATAGACAAGGAAAACATTTAAAATGTTTGTTTTTTTATTAAGATTTAATGGAGGACCCATTGAAAATAGCTAATAAATTGGCTGAAAGCTTATTGGAAGAAAAATCATTACAGTTTCTACACTTCCTTAGTCCCCTCCCCCGAAAGGCAAACTGCAAGAAGATTAGAAAAATCTTAATAAAAAACTTATAAAGATTTTCCTTGTCCATCAAACTCAATGAATTATAAAACAAAAGGTTGCTACCCAAATATATATTTGTTTAAATACTTTAGGGTAGCTTCTGCTCCATGTCAAATCATTTTTTAGTTATCAAATTATTTGCAAATATTGATGATCATCACTATTGTTAATATTATTATTTTTTTAATGATGGCATGGCAATGTGTCCAACGGAGTAGTGAGAACACAAATCAACGTTTCTCCTCTCTTAATTCTTTTTATTTTCTCAAGAAACCACTGTCATTAGAAATTAATAGACCTTAAGTTTATCTCCCACAGATAGTTTTTGTCAATTTATACTTAATTAAAAATTACTCTTACTCAAAAGCCGGTGACCCCATTGAACTGGAAACTGCTTTATTCTCCAAGTTAGAGCATTTTAATGGCGTTTCACTAGCAAAAAATTGTACTACGAAATACCGTTTTCGTTGCATAAACGCACAAAAATACAGAAATCGAATCACATGGAAATACTATATTATCACTTTTCAGATAAGTGGATGGAATTCCACGAAACTCAGAAAAGAAGCACTCATTAGGTCAGTAAAGCAATTTATTTATAATTAAGGCTCTCTCTCTCAAGCACTATAATTAAAAAGTCTGCTCGCCTTAAAACTTTATCTTCCAGAGTTACTCTGATTTTTTTTTTTTTTTTTTTTCAGAAATACAACTCATTTGGCGGTTGCGCCCCGACAAAATCACAAGTCATCGTGACCGAGGGTTTCATTATACTGGCTTTGTTTAACTACTAATCATGCTAAACTATATACAAGCTTTCTCTCAGAAACTATAACTAATTACACTTAGCTTAGTTGCAGTATGAACCGCAGATTGGTTCTGTAGGTGTTTGAAGAAACACAAATATGACTGAACAGGGTCTTCAATAGGGATCTAATAAACATCCTGGAGGCCCCATAGTTCCAGAGACTGACGAATGCCCATTTTATATATATATATATAGATAGATAGATAGATAGATAGATATGAAATTACTTGCACACAGGAAACCAAAAAAAAACAGTAAATAAATAAAATTTTTTGAACGAAAGAAAATTCTTTCGCTGAAGAATCTAATCTAATGATTTTTTTTTTAAGCAAGAAAGAAAAAAAACAAGCTGATCGATAAAGAGTCAATCGATTATAGTGATTGATTTGGAATCCTGTTCAAGATTTGACAAAAATACTATCGTTCGAACAAACACACCAAAATAAAAATCTAGCCTTTTGTTAAAGACAAAGGACTTTCATGCTAACCTGAATTTTTCCCTTGTTTTCTATTCTTTATTTACTTGTTTATTCATCCTTTCATTTGTATCCTTTTGCAAATTACGTTTTTTTTTTTTCATTTTCTTTCTTTCTTTTCTACTAATCATACCAGTCCCACAATCTTCTCATTATTTCTCCATTCAATTCCATTGAAATTCATTTAACAAGCGGCTTCCATTTTAATTAATCACGCTCATTTCCCCCTGACACTTTCTCTTTCCCATTTTTTTGTTATTATTTTTCAGGTTTTCCCATGATCCCACTTTTAACAGTTATCGGTATTTTTCTATTCACTTGCAACTTCTGTATACACTTTCTGTGTATCCTATTTATGTTCAACTCGGCCCTCTTCTTTTCTTCTTTAAATCCCTAGTCTAACACTAATAATTTCTTTTCTCTTTTCCAATTCGATTTTCGCTCCCCACTTCCCATTCTCTGGCCCTTTTTTTCATCTTTTACTCTGTTTCCCTTTGTATAACCAAATATACTCTCAAATTCAATTCTACTTCCTCTTGCTTCCTTTATTTCCCTCTGAATCTCAAATCCGCCAACTCTTTTTTCTGTCTTTTTCATTCATTTTGTTAATCTTAGAATTGGTTTATCTCATATACCATATTAAAAATATTGATTTCATCTAAACGATAATTCTCATTCCTTTCTCAATGTGTTCCATGAAAAGTGATGTTGAATAGTTTTCAACCTGATTCGAAGCCCTTTAAAAAAAATGACGTTTAATCATCTGGCCAGATGTTTGGAAGTGGACAGAGCTGAGAACTTTTCAAACCGCTCTCAAAAAAATTTAGAGCCCGGTGCCAACAGTGTTACCAGCAAATGCCTAATCCAATAAATAGCTGTTCTTGTGTAAAACCATTTTGTACGACGAGCCATCCATATCAATTCCTTTCTTCGTTGTGTGTTCTATAAGTATGGCCTTCTGCCAAAAAATGGTATCGTCCAACAAAATTCCACAAAAAATGTTTTCTTCATTCCAAATGCAAGAGGTTTTGTTTTTTCTTTCTCCAAACAATCACTGTTGAACAAAGCATTTTGCAAATTCTTTCCATGACTACCGTGACCATGTTATTTTTTGCTATATTACCAGTAAACTTACCTCATCTATCCATCTTCTGTCTTTTTTTTCCCTATTATGTTTGCTATTGGGCAGCAATCAAACAACCTTTTTGCGCCATCTGTTATCCTTTTTTGTCTTTTTCTTTTAATCACTTCTCTTATCATAGTCTGTTCTCTGACCAATGTTGACCACTTTCTCTTAGAGTTACCCTTTGCATTGTTCTTTCCACTCGTCTTTTGTGCGGTTCTAACTTTTTTTCAACCAATTTTGTTACCTACTTTACGTTTTAAGCATATTCGCAAGGTACTTTTCATTATGTCTGTTTTTATTAAATGCTATTTGACTTTAAGATTGAAAAAAAAACATTCCTAAAAATGAAAACACGTCATAATAAAAATTAGAGAACATCACTGGATTTCAAGTAAAAATAACGAACAGATTCCAGGCTTTGTGGAATAACGAAAATAACAGAAGAGATGAATAACAAATTGACAAATACAATTAAAGAAGCAGCAGAGATTACATAAAAAACAAACGGAATAAAACTAACAACGAAACATACTCAAAGTCAATACTAAAAGAGAGAAAATTGTAAATACAGAATTAACAAAAGAATGAGTGAAGGAGAGAAAAAAAATGAATATTTTAAGGTTTAAAAAGCTATCAGCACAAAGGAGGAGCTTGAAACATTCTCGACCCACAGCAAAGCAAATGTTCCCATGAAAAGAGAGAAACGGAGAGACAATATGTTAACGATAATCAAAGACTTAGTAAAAAATATTTAAAATGCCACCAATAGTCACTCTGACATAGATTATTGATATTCTCCCTCAAAATGTGAAACGTGAAAAGCATCAGGTTAATATGGTATAGTAACAGGCCTTTTGAAATAAGCAAGAGAATAATTA
>CAHIKZ030005133.1:0-13556 GCA_903632075.3 Acanthosepion pharaonis
TTTTGATTCTTTAACAATGTGATTTCATTTGAAATAGATAACATCAGACACCTCCTGCTGGCTCTTAAAAAAAAATTATATATATCACTAAAAATTATTGAAATGTTTTGCTGTGCTATCATAAATGCTTAGGTTAGTCCCATGAGAGACACTGATGAATTACTTGAGGTAATTCTCCTAAATAAGTAAGATCTTTTTTTCACCAAGACACTACATATCTGTTACTTCTTAAGCATCAATAATACATAAAGATGTATGTTAAGAATCACTTGAAAATGTGTACAGCTGCTTCCAAAAAAATTCAATAAGGAATATGGTGGCCTACTTTCTTGCTACAGAGAACTGCTGGGTAACTTTTTCGAAAAATTCCCAATTTACACATATGCAGATAACATTTAGAGATTAGAAAAAATGTATTCGTTAGTAAAATAGAATGCTTGTAAAATGATTAAATTGCATATAGTACTTTTTAAATAATCAGTACTACTTTCTTCTCAGCCACAAAAAAGAAAACTAAATCAGTTACTATTATACTACTGTATAGAGTGGTAATGAGGAAAATACTACATTTTTTGGTGTATAAAACACATTCTTGCTCTCAATATTTGATGTCCTATATACTGAAAGTATGATAAAAGTGATAAAAGCAATTTCCAGGTTGGGAGGGATATACAAAATGGTAAGATCTCAAAAATTAATTGTACATAGAGTTTGTGGATCAGTGGTGGCGTGGAAAGATGAAATAAAATTGTAAATAAAATAATAATAATGATGAATAATCAAAAAAGGTACATTTTCCCATGATGCTAAGAGTAAATGGACCAGAAAGATTGCACCACTTGGTAGGTGGAGGTGTTGAAGTCTATAAAAAGGCAAACATTTCCAGCTTCACTCTCTTTCTTCCCCTTTCTCTAAGATGTGGACCACATGGTAAATTATGTTTCCATTGGGAAATGTTAGTTTCTCTGGTCCACTGACAATTGAACTCTCTTCCTAGTTTCCAATACATGGTACTCACACGTTTCTTCCAAAACCTCAACTTATTAAGTAAGTCGAGCTTTGTTTTTGGTTGTTCCAACTCCGCGTAAGGCTGACTTGAGCGTGAGCATTGTAACAATGCTTATACTAACTTACCCTAACTCCTGGACCAAGTAAAAGAAAACAGATATCTCATAACTATGTTTAAACTTTCCAATGATAAAGTAAGTAGAAACTTTCCTTTGGTTGTTCCACCACTGCACAAGGCCAACTTAAGCCCAATCATTGTAACGATACTTATACTGACTTAGCCTAACTTCTGGACCAGAAAGAAAATGGACATACTGGAGAGACATTGAGAATATTGTTTCACTACAGTCACTATAAAAAGAATAAATGGTCAAGGGTTGAAAGTAAAGTTTTTGTATGTTTCTATCTTCTTTGTTTACACATTGAACATGCATCCACATAAAATGCACACAAACACAACCTTTTAAATTTTGTATAGGAAAGGAAATATAATTTTTAAAGTAAAAAAGGATTTCATGAGATAATACTTTAGAATGATGCTCAACTCCTGGGGAGCGTCACTCTGCGCCTTCTTGGCCTCACATTTTCAACTGACTTGAAGTGGAACAAATACATTGAATCAATAGCTGCATCTACTGCAAGGAAATTTGGTTCATTGTGTTGTGCCAAAAGGTTTTTCTCGTCAGAGTTCATCTGCACATTTACAAATCTACCATTTGGCTATGTATTGAACACTGTTGTCATATCTGGTCTGGTGCTTCTGATATTCATTTGAAGTTCTTGATAATATTCAAAGCAGGATCTGAAATGTAATCAATCCTAACTTGGTATTTTGACTTCAGTCACTTTCTCAGTGATATGACATGGCTTCCCTCTGTCCTTTCTACAAATATTTTCATAACAACTGCCCTGATGAGCTGTTTATCACCCTTGTGCCACAACTATATGAATTTATTATGAATTTACTACTAAATTGGCATCTAGCTCCCACCCTCTTACTGTTGAAATAGCTAAATGCAGCTGCCATTTCTACTCCAACAGTTTCTTTTCATGCTCTTCCCACATTTAGAATTTCCTTCCATTTACTTGCTTCCCTGATAACTGCAATCTTCAAAAATTTAAATGCAATATCATTTGCCATCTTCTGTCTTCTTGAATCCTGTTCATCTTTTCTCCTTGCTTCAATCCTCCTTCTTCTCAGTCTTCTCTTTCGCTCCTTGTAACCCCCTGCTGACTAGTGGAATTCCCACCTTGCTTGAATGGAAATAATTAAAAAAGAAAAAGTTCAGCATTCTTTTCTTTGTTTCAACAAAATTTTCCTGTTTGTTATTACTTTGCTTAGATTTCACAAGGTGACTTTTGCTATTCCAATGTGCCTTCAGATTTTGGTTTCACATATCAGATGAAAGTTTGCTGTTGTCACAAGTGATTGGAAATGAGTTTGATTCTCATTCAGCAATTTGTTCATTCAAGTAAATCAGTGATTTCCAAAGTGGAAAGGTCCGGCAGGGGGAGGGGCAGTGAAAAAATAATTGGGCAGCTAAATGATAGCAGTGGAGGTCTGAACCATAACATGCACCACACACACACACACACACACACACACACACACATTGTAATTCAAATGTATCTTGCTTTCATTTTACAGTTTGTCCAATTTATATAACAATTCTTTGGGGAAATACTAATATGCACATTTGGTATACAATACTAGTACAAAGAAAATCCAATCTAAGCAAGACTATATATTTGGGGGACATTAAGGTTGTGTTTTTACACTGGGGGGCATTAGGCTTTTGTTTTGGTATGCAAGGAGGTGGTAACCCTAAAAAGTTTGAGAACCACTGAAGTAATCAATGCTACATATTTTTTTATTTCTATTTGTCACACTTTTTAAAATTTTCTACAAGACTGCTGAGAGCAGATACTACACTTCAATCTTAGTTAAAAAAAATTATTAAATAGTTGATTTCACACTGCAGTATTAAGGGTCAGTAGAATAATTAACTTTTCATGAATCAAGTTGAAATGTATTTATTACTCTTGCTTCCCCTGATATATTTGGAGAAGATTATTATATAAAAAGGGTGCAATTGTAATTACTAATGATTTTTTTTCATCTTCTCTAAAACCAATATTTTACAGTTGTAGCAGTACAGATCAGAAGTAAAGAGTAAAAGTTCAAATTCACATCCCTTTTTCTCTGGAAGTCTGCTGATTAGGGCAGCTGTCTTACTGATTAGGCTATGAATACCTACCAGTTACAGAAGGTTTGAAACTGACAAGCTTTTGATTCTGGTAGCTGGGAACAGCTAGCAGATGATCGCAGTGGCTGGTGCCAAGTCACAAAGGGCAGGAAAAGACGAAACCAAATATTGGAGATAAGACTATGAAGGAAGCAGAGAGAGAAATGTCAGACCTTCACCTTCCACATGGCAACTTCATCTGTCACACTGGCAGAAGAGATTTCCATTGGGCTGTTAAGCCACTCTGAACATTGCTTGCAAAAGGACTGAATGCTTGACCAAAGAGGGTGCTACCATTATCTCACATGATAAATGCATGCCTACCATAGAAGCTCAAATCCGACTATAGCTTTCATTTTTTTTTTTTTCATTTTCCCTAAGTACCAGATATACTTCAACCATTTACTTACATACACTTGTAGGAAAAGTAGAGTTTCTATTTGAATATATTAGATAAAGCATTATTATTAATTTTAATACTATAGTTTATTTTTTTTATTTTTAATTCTAGTCCTGAGTATGACAATAAACTATGTCCAGAAGCAAGGCTTCTTATCAGGAGAGTGGAGGTTTTGAGGAGTGTGAAACCACCTCTTAATTGCTGTTGTTCCCAGGTTCACCCTGACCTGGGGTGGTAGTACTTGTTAGGGTCCTAACTATGGGTAAATACTTAACCCCCAAACTGGGGTCAAAACACCATGAAAATATAAAAATACATCTTTATAGTAAAAATACCAGCAATACATTTTTGTAAAATAAATTACTAATGCTCTCAAGAAAATTAAATTTTGACATTAAATGATCTTTAAAGAGTTGATATGCCACTAAACAAACAAGCAACCATATTTAAAGCAAAATGACCAGCAATACATTTTATCTGTAGTTGTAGGCATACAATTGCATTCAAAATATATTTAGTCAAAAGCCTTAAATTTATGTTCAAATTATTTAGATTTCAGCATTAAATGACCCATAGGGGTTGATATGCCATTAAACAAAATCAACCAGCCAAATATTTTCAATTCATACAGCAACCATAGAATGAGAGTCTGATTGTTGTGATAAAGAGCAACAGAAATAAGACAAATGAAATGCTAATCAAAATTAATTAATCATAATTGACAATGCTACTTTAAATTTTTCTTCTTGTTGTTAAAGCTGTTTCAATGTTAAATAACAGAAAATAGTTGATTATACAGAATGAATAATGGAAATAAATAATATTTTCTAAATTTTTTTTAATCAGAAATGCCTCAGCTACAAATCTGGAGATATGTCATCTACCTTAAAAAAAATGCTACATTAAAACATAAATATACAAAGTCAGTTATTTATGCCAATGTATAAATAGAATAACAAATATAATAATATAATAGAATAATATAATAATAATAATTTCATTATCTGCTATCTGTTATCTGCTATTACTGTGTAATATGCATATCTATTTTTTTTTTTTTTTTTTAATTGATTTCATCACAAGCAAGGCAGTAAAGCCGCTAAGACACAAGTGGCTACTGGGTATGGAAGAATTAGAAACAGAAACACAATAATGAACAGGAAGAGAAAAGAGCAACCAAGAGGACAATATATAGCAATTAACATTGCATTTAATTTTTTGCCATAAGGTTGCCTCTCTGTGCCTTTTCTATAAATATTTTTGTTGTAACTGATCAGATGAACTATTTGCTATGATACCTAGACTTTTTGAATTTAATCACATTATTAGCATAGACTTTAGGGTTACATCTACAGCTAAACTGTAAATTGATGAGATCTCAATGTCAGACTAATAATGTGATTAAATTCAAAAAGTCTAGGTATCATAGCAAATAGCTCATCTGACCAGTTACAACAAAAATACTTATAGAAAAGGCACAGAGAAGCAACCTTATGGAAGTAGAAAAATGGCTGAAGCCGAGCTGCCAGATCAAGATTGATAATATTGCTGATTCTTTGAATTTTATCAGTAAGTTTAAGGTAAATAGCAGGAGCACTTGACTATATGTGATAGCAATATTCTAAGCATTGGCAAATAGTAAACTTATAGATATGTATGATAGATTCTGGAGAGAAAAATTGTCTCACATGACACAGGAACCAACTTTCTAAGCAGTTGACCTAACAATGGATTCAATATAGGTATAATGTATCACTTTCTTGGAGGTTAGTATCAGCCATACTGATGGAAGGCAGTTAACAATGGACTTCAGGTCATTTTGGACATCGGCTGCCATTTTAACCTTATCAAACTGATCAGTTTTACTATAGAGACAGGACTCATGTCATCAGTGTAGAAATCAAGTTGTTATGATTGTGGCTGCCAGTGATGAATCCTAGTAGGACATTTAATTCTCTATGGATCACCTGACTATAAAGACTGAATAAATCCAGTAAGAGGACACATACTTGTTTTATGCCCTTTTCTATTTTTGAGTATTTACTGAATTCATTTTCCTTGCATATGCAGGCAGTTTACTGCCAATAGAAGTTCTGGATTCTTAACTACTGTGAATCTATAAAATAGCTCATATGTATGTATGTATGTCCTGTATGGAACTCAAATCTACTGAACCAATCTTGATCAAACTTTCATGAGGGTATGAGTTTGGACCTAGCTTAGGTTTTAGGATATTAATATATGGTGATGGGATGTGTATGTCGTAAAAAAATTTCACATTCACTTATTTTGAAAAATTTCATTAATAAAATGTGTAGAAAATCAAAAAGAATTTGAGGTAGTGGTATAAGGTACTCAAAAGGAGGCAGAATAGATTCGATAATAGTCAACTTGAGATAACAAGTTCAAATTTGCATCTGACCTGTCCTCTATATAAACAAAAATAGGAGAAGATGGTTATCCTTCTTATAGAAGAAGAAAGCTAGATGATGGTGGATTTGAAACAGTAATTGAATCAGAACAAAATCTAATTATAGTTGACAACAGATGGATAGTTCCATAGAGTCCCCTACTCTTGAAAATCTTTGATGCTCACATAATGTTAAGTTCTGTAACTCAGTAAAGTCAATTAAATATGTCTACAAATATATCAATAAAGGGTCAGATGAAGCAGTGTTTGCTTTACAAGAAACAAACACTGCAAGCTAAAATAGGCAAACCCAAACCTTAAACCAAAGAGATGAAATACGCATGTACCAGCAAGGTTGATACATTAGCAGCAATGAAGAAGGATGGAGGATACATAGATTTCTCATTCATGAGTAATATCCAACAGTTCAGTCACTAGATGTTCATTTAGAAAATGAACAAAGAGTTTATTTATCTGTGGAAAATGTGGCTCAGCAAATCTTAACTCCAAGAGAGACTACACTTACAGCTTTCTTCAAGCTCTGTGCAAGAGATCCCTTTGCTAAGACAATCTTTTATCATCATATCACACATGGCAAAATGGTAGCCAGAACAGATGAAAAAGAAGTAAACCAGTAGATCGATTTTCAGACATCAAAATTGATAATGCACTTGGAAGAGTGTATACTGTAAATCCCAACCAACAAGAATGTTTATTTTTCAGGATACAGTTGCATAATGTCAAAGGTCCTACTTCATTTGAAGATATTCATACAGTCGATGGAACAGTGTACTCAACATATAGAGGAGCTTGCTTCAAACAGGGTCTGTTGGAAGATAATGCACAATGGGGGTGCTACTTTAACAGAATCATCTGTATTTCGGAGTGCAAGAAACTTAGTGTTCTTCTTTCCATCCTCATTAAATGTTGTGAAATAGGTGATCCATTAGGGCTTTGGGATAAACACAAGGACACCTTAGCTGAAGATTACACACACCAATTACAAGTGTAGTTACTAGAGATTGAGGTTTCTTACAATGATGAACTGTACAATAAAGCATTGATCTACATTGAGAATAGAATCATAGACAGGGGAAGAACTGATCTACACACTTCCAAAAACAGCAAGAAGAAATGAGAATGAGTTAATAAGAGAATTGGTCAGAGAAACAGCATGTGATATATCTTCATTGGTAAGCTACATAGATGAAAATGTGATAAAGCTTCTTCCTGACCAGAAAATAGCTTATGACACAATTATCGACTTTGTTAGATACCAGAAAATGTGGAATATTCTTCCTAGATGCACCTGGTTCAACAGGAAAAACATTTGTTACCACCTTACTACTGGCCAAAGTAAGAAGTAAAAAATGTATTGCACTTGCAGTTGCTTCATCAGGGATTACTGCTACATTATTACGTAGGGATAGGACGGCTCAATCATCAATCAAATTTCCACTGGACCTGAACATGAATGAAAATCCTATGTGCAATATACCAAAGAATTTTGGAATTGCACAAGTTATCAAAAGGTGTTACTTGATTGTTTGGGATGAATGCACTATGAACCATAAGAGAGCTTTTGAAGCTTTGGATAGAACACTAAGAGATATTAGGAACAATGATTCTCTGATGAGTGGAATACCTGTGCTTCTCTCTGGTGACTTTAGGCAAATCCTCTCTGTCATTTCAAAAGGTACTAGAGCAGTGTACACATTAATGAAATTTGAGCTTCATTGATATAATCTGTTATGGAGACATGTAAAGATCCTAAAATTGACCAAACTCTGCTGTGGCACAAGACTTATAGTGAAAAGAATGATGCCTCATTTTACTGAAGCAACTATTCTTTCTGGTTGTGGAAGCACAGAACATGTCAATATACCAAATATTTTCTTGATCCTTACAAATATTCTGTTCAATTTTAAGAGACTGCAATTTGCAGTCAAACTTAGCTTTGCAATATCAATAAACAAATCACAAAGTCAAACACTGTCAGTGGTTGAATTACACGTAAAAGATCCCTGTTTTTCACATTGTTCAAGTTCCAACTGAGAGTTGAATTAAAGTAAAATAACTGAGACATCCAGAAGAGGCATGGCACGTGAAACTAGAACAATCTACTTCGGCAGAGAGAAATAAAGGGTTCTGTTCGAATCACCTGAGGAAGGCTGGAGTGTACAACAGCCAAAATGTGAATATGGCAATGAAGATAAGGATAGTAGTCTGAATAATGTAAATAATGTAAGTTATCCTAGATGTTTGTTATTTTTTATGAGATAGTTATTATTTATAAACTAAGTTCGAAATCATTTCAATAATCTTGTCCTGGACAACACTGGGTACTTCTGCTAGTTACGAATAAATAACAATGTTTTGTATTTAATATCTCACAAGAGGTTTATTTATGTCTGATCTATACTGCTTATTTGGTGATCACTGAAAAGCAATCGGAGAGTTGCAATAAAGAGCAATAATAATACTATTAGATGGAGTTAGTTTTTAGTGAAAGAAAACTCTTTTTACCATACTACAACTAGTTAAAAATATTTTAGGCACATTTCATTTCATAGGTTGTCAGCTGCTCAAGACTGCTTGACATCTGGCTTGTCATAAATGACTCTTACTTTGGTAAAATGTATTATACTTCACTGTGTTTAAATACATTGTTTGGTCTTCATAAAGTATCAATGAATATCGATGTGTGCATTTTCTGTTGCTTTACCAGACTGCTATCTGTAACAAAGCAAAACAAAAAAAAAACATTATGGGTGATTGCTTGGAAGGGTTTCTACTTCTATACCTCCTACATATACATTTGATTTTGAGAGCCAACATAATAAAATTGGAGACTTTACTTTTAGAGCAACTTTTATAAATGTACATTATGCCAGATTTTATTTTTGTAGTGTGAGATAACTTATTTGGTGGTATAACATATGTAATTTAAATTTTTTTTTTTTTTTTGTCATAGCTGAATAATATTGTAATTTCATTATTGTAAAAGAAATACTGTAACTATGGATTTTTCTTTTTTGTTATGTAAAGATTGCCAAGAGTCACAAGTAAAATATCACCTTAAAAGTAAAATAAGATATAAAGATATTCAATGATGGGAAAATAACATTGGAAATTATAAAAAAATTTGGAGGAAAATCAGAAAAGAAATTGTAAACATAATAACAAATTGTCAAGAAGAAAGAAAAAATTGCTTCAAGAAGAATTTTCAACCAAATGGTGAAAAAGTAATACAAAAAAAATTAAAATTGATCAGTAAGGAAATATTTGAAGAATCTGGTATTGCAAATGTAAATAGAGAGAAAGCATGCAGGCAGGGCCTGTACAAGGGTCTCATGGGCCCCCACTGAATCTATCACATGTCCCCTTCTGGATCTATGATACAGGGCTCTCCTATTCTAATACGTCTCATTCATAAGGTAGTATTCTTATAAAATACAGATTTTATTATAATGTAATTATGCACAATAATGGATCATAAGGAATATACATGATCATTTCAACCAGAACAATTGTAAATAAATACAATGTATCTAAATACAAATTACAGATATGTCATAATAGAATCATTCCATCTTAAATAAATTAACAATGTTTTGTGGCAATTTTTAACATAAACTTGAGATTTTTCTTGTTAAAAAGTTAGAATAATTTTAACATATTCAACCTTATGGATAAAAAGATATCAATTTTATTTAGTGATTTTATGAGATTTAGCATAAGCAAAACAAATTCACAGATTTGGACAAGAAAAAAAGAAGACCTTAGAATGACACAAACTCTGAAATTTTTTCATCCTTTAATAGTCATTTATATAAGTTTAAGGTGAAAATATATATATATATATATATATATATATATATATATATATATATATATAGGTAGAAAAAAAAGCAAATGTTTATAAAATAGTGAGGGTCTCAAAAGCACTGGGGGAGGTTAAATCATCAAGCTTGCCAAGGATGGGATATGGGGTTTGGAAATAGTATGCACCAGCTTTGCACGCAGAATAATAAAACCACTGAATAAAGACATGAAAGCAATTCAAATTTTCATTTTTAAATACGTCTTCACAAAGAAGAAATGTATAATATTTTTGGGTGAGAAGTTGAAGAAAAAGTCTGATTTTCAACATATCTTCAGGATATTAATGTAGATTTCATATTAGATGGGTCTGATAGCTGAGCTAGAGTTTGGGTCCTTTTTATAAATAGCCAACCAACATGACCTAAAAGATTGGGAGGTGAAGTAATGTTTTCAGGGACTGTAGATAGTAAAATTATAGGACCTTTCAATGTTGAGAATTATTGTAAGATTTTAAACCAGGCATTTTTGAGCAGTACAGGTCACAATTAAGAGTAAGACATTACAAGTTAAAGAGTGTATTCATGTAGAATCATGTTCCAATTACACTCTGCAATGCTCACTATTGCCCACTCTGCAAAAGAATATTTAAAAAAAAAACTAAAATGCCCCATTGAGCCTCTCCAAATATTAATCCAATAGAAAACTTCTAGACCTTTGTTAAAAGAGATCTATATGAGAATGGAAAACAGTATTCAAATAAAAACAAAATTCTAGAAAACAATAAAAACATCAGAAAAATTGACAAAATTAATCAATAAAAGACTGATGAAGATTATAGAATGTTAAGAAGCCCATGTTAATATGTAAAATATGAATTTATTCAGGTATATGACATATTGTTTTAACCAAATATATTTCTATGGCCTGTATCTTTTGTATTTATTTACAAATAAAAAATTATGTTGCTCTTAAATTATCTACATTATAAATCCTGCCACTCATAAAATGCATTATTACCAACATTTTTAATAGGTATAAATATAAGCTAAAACTCGAATAACATTTTGCTTTTATAAATATATTCTGAACCCTTTACCAACATTTTAGTAGGATTGTATAATTCCAAATAATGTTATGAAATCATTGGCGTATATAATTGTTGATTTGTAGTAACGATAATGGACATTTGTTTTTTCCCATAAATACAGTAGTGAATACTGTACGTGTTCTGGAGTTGAAAATTCATTGTGGAATTCCCTTGATTCACTTCTAGCAGTTGACTACTTCTACCTGCCGCTGGCGAATCTTATATGTGTTGTTCTTGTCCTAAGTATTATCGTTCATTACCAACCTTCATTTGATTATTCTATTCAGTAACCTTCCCTATGTTACAACAATAATAAAATTGGACATTGTGTGTGAATATACTGTATATTTCTGTGTGTAAAATGACCTTTAAGTCCCCATGATCACCCTTAAAAATTGGGAGTCATTTTATACCACAATTCTAAAAAGCAAACCTTAAATTCTGAGTGACATTTGTTAGTAGGCTAACCTCTGCCTTGGTGCAATAACCAATAATATACATGAAAAGATTCACATTATCAAATAAACTGATAATAAAAGTAATAAAACCATTTCTAGCCTATATATTACTGGCATAACTTCATCATAAATTGCCAATTCGAAGAATAATTCCATATCAATGAAATCAACTTGTATCCATGCAAGCTCAGCTGAGAAAATGTAAACATTGAATTATCATAGCATTCACAGCCACCTTTATCTTTCGCTAAACTTTCAATAATCATCAAAGTAGTGTTAATTACAGCAGTAATAACATTTAGGATAACTAGATAATTACAAATTTCAACTGGCTTAGACAGAAGTTAGGAACAGCCTGAATAAAAAAAATGTTGTCAGTGGAATGTACATTAGCAGCAGTATTTTGTGATTGTCGATGAAGTATAAGTAAATGGCAATTAGTACACCAGGTTGTTTGGAACTGTTTAAATATAGGAAAAGAAGAAGAATCAATATTCGTAAGAGATCACATGATGAAATGTAAAAAAAAAAACAATGGTTTCCCTTTTAAGGGATGTGTGTAGGAAAAACATGATATAGAATCGGGTTTGTTATTTTGTTTATTTTGAATACAGTAAGTAACAAAATTTCCAATAACATCATTTTTATATAATCAATAAGCAGTCATACTACAGATATAGGATAAATTCATGAAATTTTGCTATATTTTTTTGAACTCAGCTAAGGTCTTATACATGGAAATATACAGTATATGCAAAATAATGTTTGAAATCATTGACCTATATAATAAAATTGGACATTATATGTCAATATATATATATATATATATATATATATATATATATATATATATATATATATATAATTGTCAGCTTTATCTCGTATCAAAAATTTAATTTCTTCTTTGATATCAACTTCTTTTATGATGGATGACGTTTTACTAAAATTCACCACCATCATGCAAGTTCAGGATTAGAAGCTTCCAGTTTCACCAAAACCTCCTCCATCATCAATCAACCCTTGTGCCTTGTTTGAATTTTGCAAATTGTTGGATGTAAAAAAATCAAGTTAAAATTCTTTGAATTGGTTTAAGTTGGACCCCAACTTGCCAGGAAATGACCCACATATTTAATTTCATGACCTTCCTCTTTGCCACATATGGATTGAGATCTACAGCAGCCAGTTAGAAAACTACAATGGACTGCTGCTGACTCTGTTATAATTTTGAGTGGTGCCTTCTGTAGTACGTCAGCCATGTGAAGCAATCTTCATATGCTGGTTCAACTGTTGAGAACTTTTGTAATTATCATTTGCTTGTTCCACCTATGGGGTTGGTCGTACTTAGTCTGGGACCTCATCTTTGATCTTGTCATCAAGGGGTTTAGAACTCCTGACTACATCACTCTCAGACTCATTGGATCATGCAAGTCCCTCCATTAGTACAAGGAGTGATTATCAGACAAATATATATATATATATATATATATATATATAGGGTATTGGGGCAGCATATCATTATTCAAAAATATATTATTAAATATAACAGGCATTGAATGCCTGTTATGTTTGATCATGAACCGTTCTAAACTCTGTATATTTGCTTTAATTTTGGGAGAAAATAAAAACAAAAAATGTCCAACATTTGGATATTTTTTTATTTTGCGGTTTCTTGATCTAAGCTTTCAGCTCACATGAGCCATCTTCAGAGTTTCTCTCGTGTGTTACAATGTCATAGAACTGATTTTTCATTTTTATATGCATCTTTCATTGATGCAATTTTTTCTCATAGTGTATGTGTGCATTTGCACGTACATGTAGAATGTCATGATTATTTGTTCTTTTCATCTTTTTTATTTATCATTAACTTTTGAGCGTTCTATTTTTTTCTGGAGTTAGGATAATTGTATTTAATTTTTTATACATAATTAATTTTAATGCTTAAATAATAAAGTAAATATTTATATATGCCTTCACTTGGCCATTATTTCATTTTCTTATCTGATTTGGTAGTGTCTTAAGTACTATTAGGGTATTAATTGTAGGAGTTTAGGTCTATAATTAAGTTTTTATTTTTTATTGTTTAAATTTGTATGCATATTCTTATAGTCATCCGTTTATGCAG
>CAHIKZ030005134.1:0-20313 GCA_903632075.3 Acanthosepion pharaonis
ACTTGTTCAAAATTATTTTTCATTAGAATTCATTTAGGCAGCGTAGGAAGCACTGCATTCAACTCAGCGAATTGCGATTTCTACTAAAAATGCGGTGGACGCAAAGTGGGTGATCACTGTATATTTCCCTTCTCTCTGTGCTTTATATTTACCTTTCCCTTCTTTAATGTGCCATTCGGGAAAGGCAAAACCCTCATCTAAAACTTGTTCAAAATTATTTTTCATTAGAATTCATTTAGGCAGCGTAGGAAGCACTGCATTCAACTCAGCGAATTGCGATTTCTACTAAAAATGCGGTGGACGCAAAGTGGGTGATCACTGTATATTTCCCTTCTCTCTGTGCTTTATATTTACCTTTCCCTTCTTTAATGTGCCATTAGGGAAAGGCAAAACCCTCATCTAAAACTTGTTCAAAATTATTTTTCATTAGAATTCATTTAGGCAGCGTAGGAAGCACTGCATTCAACTCAGCGAATTGCGATTTCTACTAAAAATGCGGTGGACGCAAAGTGGGTGATCACTGTATATTTCCCTTCTCTCTGTGCTTTATATTTACCTTTCCCTTCTTTAATGTGCCATTAGGGAAAGGCAAAACCCTCATCTAAAACTTGTTCAAAATTATTTTTCATTAGAATTCATTTAGGCAGCGTAGGAAGCACTGCATTCAACTCAGCGAATTGCGATTTCCACTAAAAATGCGGTGGACGCAAAGTGGGTGATCACTGTATATTTCCCTTCTCTCTGTGCTTTATATTTACCTTTCCCTTCTTTAATGTGCCATTAGGGAAAGGCAAAACCCTCATCTAAAACTTGTTCGAAATTATTTTTCATTAGAATTCATTTAGGCAGCGTAGGAAGCACTGCATTCAACTCAGCGAATTGCGATTTCTACTAAAAATGCGGTGGACGCAAAGTGGGTGATCACTGTATATTTCCCTTCTCTCTGTGCTTTATATTTACCTTTCCCTTCTTTAATGTGCCATTGGGAAAGGCAAAACCCTCATCTAAAACTTGTTCGAAATTATTTTTCATTAGAATTCATTTAGGCAGCGTAGGAAGCACTGCATTCAACTCAGCGAATTGCGATTTCTACTAAAAATGCGGTGGACGCAAAGTGGGTGATCACTGTATATTTCCCTTCTCTCTGTGCTTTATATTTACCTTTCCTTCTTTAATGTGCCATTAGGGAAAGGCAAAACCCTCATCTAAAACTTGTTCAAAATTATTTTTTCATTAGAATTCATTTAGGCAGCGTAGGAAGCACTGCATTCAACTCAGCGAATTGCGATTTCTACTAAAAATGCGGTGGACGCAAAGTGGGTGATCACTGTATATTTCCCTTCTC
Organism: Acanthosepion pharaonis; assembly: GCA_903632075.3. Lineage (NCBI taxonomy): Eukaryota > Metazoa > Mollusca > Cephalopoda > Sepiida > Sepiidae > Acanthosepion > Acanthosepion pharaonis. The sequence goes on from CAHIKZ030005134.1 coordinate 1,346, forward strand.
TCTGTGCTTTATATTTACCTTTCCCTTCTTTAATGTGCCATTAGGGAAAGGCAAAACCCTCATCTAAAACTTGTTCAAAATTATTTTTCATTAGAATTCATTTAGGCAGCGTAGGAAGCACTGCATTCAACTCAGCGAATTGCGATTTCTACTAAAAATGCGGTGGACGCAAAGTGGGTGATCACTGTATATTTCCCTTCTCTCTGTGCTTTATATTTACCTTTCCTTCTTTAATGTGCCATTAGGGAAAGGCAAAACCCTCATCTAAAACTTGTTCGAAATTATTTTTCATTAGAATTCATTTAGGCAGCGTAGGAAGCACTGCATTCAACTCAGCGAATTGCGATTTCTACTAAAAATGCGGTGGACGCAAAGTGGGTGATCACTGTATATTTCCCTTCTCTCTGTGCTTTATATTTACATTTCCCTTCTTTAATGTGCCATTAGGGAAAAAGCAAAACCCCAATCTAAAACTTGTTCGAAATTATTTTTCATTAGAATTCATTTAGGCAGCGTAGGAAGCACTGCATTCAACTCAGCGAATTGCGATTTCTACTAAAAATGCGGTGGACGCAAAGTGGGTGATCACTGTATATTTCCCTTCTCTCTGTGCTTTATATTTACCTTTCCCTTCTTTAATGTGCCATTAGGGAAAGGCAAAACCCTCATCTAAAACTTGTTCGAAATTATTTTTCATTAGAATTCATTTAGGCAGCGTAGGAAGCACTGCATTCAACTCAGCGAATTGCGATTTCTACTAAAAATGCGGTGGACGCAAAGTGGGTGATCACTGTATATTTCCCTTCTCTCTGTGCTTTATATTTACCTTTCCTTCTTTAATGTGCCATTAGGGAAAGGCAAAACCCTCATCTAAAACTTGTTCAAAATTATTTTTCATTAGAATTCATTTAGGCAGCGTAGGAAGCACTGCATTCAACTCAGCGAATTGCGATTTCCACTAAAAATGCGGTGGACGCAAAGTGGGTGATCACTGTATATTTCCCTTCTCTCTGTGCTTTATATTTACCTTTCCCTTCTTTAATGTGCCATTAGGGAAAGGCAAAACCCTCATCTAAAACTTGTTCAAAATTATTTTTCATTAGAATTCATTTAGGCAGCGTAGGAAGCACTGCATTCAACTCAGCGAATTGCGATTTCCACTAAAAATGCGGTGGACGCAAAGTGGGTGATCACTGTATATTTCCCTTCTCTCTGTGCTTTATATTTACCTTTCCCTTCTTTAATGTGCCATTAGGGAAAGGCAAAACCCTCATCTAAAACTTGTTCAAAATTATTTTTCATTAGAATTCATTTAGGCAGCGTAGGAAGCACTGCATTCAACTCAGCGAATTGCGATTTCTACTAAAAATGCGGTGGACGCAAAGTGGGTGATCACTGTATATTTCCCTTCTCTCTGTGCTTTATATTTACCTTTCCCTTCTTTAATGTGCCATTAGGGAAAGGCAAAACCCTCATCTAAAACTTGTTCAAAATTATTTTTCATTAGAATTCATTTAGGCAGCGTAGGAAGCACTGCATTCAACTCAGCGAATTGCGATTTCCACTAAAAATGCGGTGGACGCAAAGTGGGTGATCACTGTATATTTCCCTTCTCTCTGTGCTTTATATTTACCTTTCCCTTCTTTAATGTGCCATTAGGGAAAGGCAAAACCCTCATCTAAAACTTGTTCAAAATTATTTTTCATTAGAATTCATTTAGGCAGCGTAGGAAGCACTGCATTCAACTCAGCGAATTGCGATTTCTACTAAAAAATGCGGTGGACGCAAAGTGGGTGATCACTGTATATTTCCCTTCTCTCTGTGCTTTATATTTACCTTTCCCTTCTTTAATGTGCCATTAGGGAAAGGCAAAACCCTCATCTAAAACTTGTTCGAAATTATTTTTCATTAGAATTCATTTAGGCAGCGTAGGAAGCACTGCATTCAACTCAGCGAATTGCGATTTCTACTAAAAATGCGGTGGACGCAAAGTGGGTGATCACTGTATATTTCCCTTCTCTCTGTGCTTTATATTTACCTTTCCCTTCTTTAATGTGCCATTAGGGAAAGGCAAAACCCTCATCTAAAACTTGTTCAAAATTATTTTTCATTAGAATTCATTTAGGCAGCGTAGGAAGCACTGCATTCAACTCAGCGAATTGCGATTTCACTAAAAATGCGGTGGACGCAAAGTGGGTGATCACTGTATATTTCCCTTCTCTCTGTGCTTTATATTTACCTTTCCCTTCTTTAATGTGCCATTAGGGAAAGGCAAAACCCTCATCTAAAACTTGTTCAAAATTATTTTTCATTAGAATTCATTTAGGCAGCGTAGGAAGCACTGCATTCAACTCAGCGAATTGCGATTTCCACTAAAAATGCGGTGGACGCAAAGTGGGTGATCACTGTATATTTCCCTTCTCTCTGTGCTTTATATTTACCTTCCCCTTCTTTAATGTGCCATTAGGGAAAGGCAAAACCCTCATCTAAAACTTGTTCGAAATTATTTTTCATTAGAATTCATTTAGGCAGCGTAGGAAGCACTGCATTCAACTCAGCGAATTGCGATTTCTACTAAAAATGCGGTGGACGCAAAGTGGGTGATCACTGTATATTTCCCTTCTCTCTGTGCTTTATATTTACCTTTCCCTTCTTTAATGTGCCATTAGGGAAAGGCAAAACCCTCATCTAAAACTTGTTCAAAATTATTTTTCATTAGAATTCATTTAGGCAGCGTAGGAAGCACTGCATTCAACTCAGCGAATTGCGATTTCTACTAAAAATGCGGTGGACGCAAAGTGGGTGATCACTGTATATTTCCCTTCTCTCTGTGCTTTATATTTACCTTTCCCTTCTTTAATGTGCCATTAGGGAAAGGCAAAACCCTCATCTAAAACTTGTTCAAAATTATTTTTCATTAGAATTCATTTAGGCAGCGTAGGAAGCACTGCATTCAACTCAGCGAATTGCGATTTCTACTAAAAATGCGGTGGACGCAAAGTGGGTGATCACTGTATATTTCCCTTCTCTCTGTGCTTTATATTTACCTTTCCTTCTTTAATGTGCCATTAGGGAAAGGCAAAACCCTCATCTAAAACTTGTTCAAAATTATTTTTCATTAGAATTCATTTAGGCAGCGTAGGAAGCACTGCATTCAACTCAGCGAATTGCGATTTCTACTAAAAATGCGGTGGACGCAAAGTGGGTGATCACTGTATATTTCCCTTCTCTCTGTGCTTTATATTTACCTTTCCCTTCTTTAATGTGCCATTAGGGAAAGGCAAAACCCTCATCTAAAACTTGTTCGAAATTATTTTTCATTAGAATTCATTTAGGCAGCGTAGGAAGCACTGCATTCAACTCAGCGAATTGCGATTTCTACTAAAAATGCGGTGGACGCAAAGTGGGTGATCACTGTATATTTCCCTTCTCTCTGTGCTTTATATTTACCTTTCCCTTCTTTAATGTGCCATTAGGGAAAGGCAAAACCCTCATCTAAAACTTGTTCAAAATTATTTTTCATTAGAATTCATTTAGGCAGCGTAGGAAGCACTGCATTCAACTCAGCGAATTGCGATTTCTACTAAAAATGCGGTGGACGCAAAGTGGGTGATCACTGTATATTTCCCTTCTCTCTGTGCTTTATATTTACCTTTCCCTTCTTTAATGTGCCATTAGGGAAAGGCAAAACCCTCATCTAAAACTTGTTCAAAATTATTTTTCATTAGAATTCATTTAGGCAGCGTAGGAAGCACTGCATTCAACTCAGCGAATTGCGATTTCTACTAAAAATGCGGTGGACGCAAAGTGGGTGATCACTGTATATTTCCCTTCTCTCTGTGCTTTATATTTACCTTTCCCTTCTTTAATGTGCCATTAGGGAAAGGCAAAACCCTCATCTAAAACTTGTTCGAAATTATTTTTCATTAGAATTCATTTAGGCAGCGTAGGAAGCACTGCATTCAACTCAGCGAATTGCGATTTCTACTAAAAATGCGGTGGACGCAAAGTGGGTGATCACTGTATATTTCCCTTCTCTCTGTGCTTTATATTTACCTTTCCCTTCTTTAATGTGCCATTAGGGAAAGGCAAAACCCTCATCTAAAACTTGTTCAAAATTATTTTTCATTAGAATTCATTTAGGCAGCGTAGGAAGCACTGCATTCAACTCAGCGAATTGCGATTTCTACTAAAAATGCGGTGGACGCAAAGTGGGTGATCACTGTATATTTCCCTTCTCTCTGTGCTTTATATTTACCTTTCCCTTCTTTAATGTGCCATTAGGGGAAAGGCAAAACCCTCATCTAAAACTTGTTCAAAATTATTTTTCATTAGAATTCATTTAGGCAGCGTAGGAAGCACTGCATTCAACTCAGCGAATTGCGATTTCTACTAAAAATGCGGTGGACGCAAAGTGGGTGATCACTGTATATTTCCCTTCTCTCTGTGCTTTATATTTACCTTTCCCTTCTTTAATGTGCCATTAGGGAAAGGCAAAACCCTCATCTAAAACTTGTTCAAAATTATTTTTCATTAGAATTCATTTAGGCAGCGTAGGAAGCACTGCATTCAACTCAGCGAATTGCGATTTCTACTAAAAAATGCGGTGGACGCAAAGTGGGTGATCACTGTATATTTCCCTTCTCTCTGTGCTTTATATTTACCTTTCCCTTCTTTAATGTGCCATTAGGGAAAGGCAAAACCCTCATCTAAAACTTGTTCAAAATTATTTTTCATTAGAATTCATTTAGGCAGCGTAGGAAGCACTGCATTCAACTCAGCGAATTGCGATTTCTACTAAAAATGCGGTGGACGCAAAGTGGGTGATCACTGTATATTTCCCTTCTCTCTGTGCTTTATATTTACCTTTCCCTTCTTTAATGTGCCATTAGGGAAAGGCAAAACCCTCATCTAAAACTTGTTCAAAATTATTTTTCATTAGAATTCATTTAGGCAGCGTAGGAAGCACTGCATTCAACTCAGCGAATTGCGATTTCCACTAAAAATGCGGTGGACGCAAAGTGGGTGATCACTGTATATTTCCCTTCTCTCTGTGCTTTATATTTACCTTTCCCTTCTTTAATGTGCCATTAGGGAAAGGCAAAACCCTCATCTAAAACTTGTTCGAAATTATTTTTCATTAGAATTCATTTAGGCAGCGTAGGAAGCACTGCATTCAACTCAGCGAATTGCGATTTCTACTAAAAATGCGGTGGACGCAAAGTGGGTGATCACTGTATATTTCCCTTCTCTCTGTGCTTTATATTTACCTTTCCCTTCTTTAATGTGCCATTAGGGAAAGGCAAAACCCTCATCTAAAACTTGTTCAAAATTATTTTTCATTAGAATTCATTTAGGCAGCGTAGGAAGCACTGCATTCAACTCAGCGAATTGCGATTTCTACTAAAAATGCGGTGGACGCAAAGTGGGTGATCACTGTATATTTCCCTTCTCTCTGTGCTTTATATTTACCTTTCCCTTCTTTAATGTGCCATTAGGGAAAGGCAAAACCCTCATCTAAAACTTGTTCAAAATTATTTTTCATTAGAATTCATTTAGGCAGCGTAGGAAGCACTGCATTCAACTCAGCGAATTGCGATTTCTACTAAAAATGCGGTGGACGCAAAGTGGGTGATCACTGTATATTTCCCTTCTCTCTGTGCTTTTTATATTTACCTTTCCCTTCTTTAATGTGCCATTAGGGAAAGGCAAAACCCTCATCTAAAACTTGTTCGAAATTATTTTTCATTAGAATTCATTTAGGCAGCGTAGGAAGCACTGCATTCAACTCAGCGAATTGCGATTTCCACTAAAAATGCGGTGGACGCAAAGTGGGTGATCACTGTATATTTCCCTTCTCTCTGTGCTTTATATTTACCTTTCCCTTCTTTAATGTGCCATTAGGGAAAGGCAAAACCCTCATCTAAAACTTGTTCAAAATTATTTTTCATTAGAATTCATTTAGGCAGCGTAGGAAGCACTGCATTCAACTCAGCGAATTGCGATTTCTACTAAAAATGCGGTGGACGCAAAGTGGGTGATCACTGTATATTTCCCTTCTCTCTGTGCTTTATATTTACCTTTCCCTTCTTTAATGTGCCATTAGGGAAAGGCAAAACCCTCATCTAAAACTTGTTCAAAATTATTTTTCATTAGAATTCATTTAGGCAGCGTAGGAAGCACTGCATTCAACTCAGCGAATTGCGATTTCTACTAAAAATGCGGTGGACGCAAAGTGGGTGATCACTGTATATTTCCCTTCTCTCTGTGCTTTATATTTACCTTTCCCTTCTTTAATGTGCCATTAGGGAAAGGCAAAACCCTCATCTAAAACTTGTTCAAAATTATTTTTCATTAGAATTCATTTAGGCAGCGTAGGAAGCACTGCATTCAACTCAGCGAATTGCGATTTCTACTAAAAATGCGGTGGACGCAAAGTGGGTGATCACTGTATATTTCCCTTCTCTCTGTGCTTTATATTTACCTTTCCCTTCTTTAATGTGCCATTAGGGAAAGGCAAAACCCTCATCTAAAACTTGTTCAAAATTATTTTTCATTAGAATTCATTTAGGCAGCGTAGGAAGCACTGCATTCAACTCAGCGAATTGCGATTTCTACTAAAAATGCGGTGGACGCAAAGTGGGTGATCACTGTATATTTCCCTTCTCTCTGTGCTTTATATTTACCTTTCCCTTCTTTAATGTGCCATTAGGGAAAGGCAAAACCCTCATCTAAAACTTGTTCAAAATTATTTTTCATTAGAATTCATTTTAGGCAGCGTAGGAAGCACTGCATTCAACTCAGCGAATTGCGATTTCTACTAAAAATGCGGTGGACGCAAAGTGGGTGATCACTGTATATTTCCCTTCTCTCTGTGCTTTATATTTACCTTTCCCTTCTTTAATGTGCCATTAGGGAAAGGCAAAACCCTCATCTAAAACTTGTTCAAAATTATTTTTCATTAGAATTCATTTAGGCAGCGTAGGAAGCACTGCATTCAACTCAGCGAATTGCGATTTCTACTAAAAATGCGGTGGACGCAAAGTGGGTGATCACTGTATATTTCCCTTCTCTCTGTGCTTTATATTTACCTTTCCCTTCTTTAATGTGCCATTAGGGAAAGGCAAAACCCTCATCTAAAACTTGTTCGAAATTATTTTTCATTAGAATTCATTTAGGCAGCGTAGGAAGCACTGCATTCAACTCAGCGAATTGCGATTTCTACTAAAAATGCGGTGGACGCAAAGTGGGTGATCACTGTATATTTCCCTTCTCTCTGTGCTTTATATTTACCTTTCCCTTCTTTAATGTGCCATTAGGGAAAGGCAAAACCCTCATCTAAAACTTGTTCAAAATTATTTTTCATTAGAATTCATTTAGGCAGCGTAGGAAGCACTGCATTCAACTCAGCGAATTGCGATTTCTACTAAAAATGCGGTGGACGCAAAGTGGGTGATCACTGTATATTTCCCTTCTCTCTGTGCTTTATATTTACCTTTCCCTTCTTTAATGTGCCATTAGGGAAAGGCAAAACCCTCATCTAAAACTTGTTCAAAATTATTTTTCATTAGAATTCATTTAGGCAGCGTAGGAAGCACTGCATTCAACTCAGCGAATTGCGATTTCTACTAAAAATGCGGTGGACGCAAAGTGGGTGATCACTGTATATTTCCCTTCTCTCTGTGCTTTATATTTACCTTTCCCTTCTTTAATGTGCCATTAGGGAAAGGCAAAACCCTCATCTAAAACTTGTTCAAAATTATTTTTCATTAGAATTCATTTAGGCAGCGTAGGAAGCACTGCATTCAACTCAGCGAATTGCGATTTCTACTAAAAATGCGGTGGACGCAAAGTGGGTGATCACTGTATATTTCCCTTCTCTCTGTGCTTTATATTTACCTTTCCCTTCTTTAATGTGCCATTAGGGAAAGGCAAAAACCCTCATCTAAAACTTGTTCAAAATTATTTTTCATTAGAATTCATTTAGGCAGCGTAGGAAGCACTGCATTCAACTCAGCGAATTGCGATTTCTACTAAAAATGCGGTGGACGCAAAGTGGGTGATCACTGTATATTTCCCTTCTCTCTGTGCTTTATATTTACCTTTCCCTTCTTTAATGTGCCATTAGGGAAAGGCAAAACCCTCATCTAAAACTTGTTCAAAATTATTTTTCATTAGAATTCATTTAGGCAGCGTAGGAAGCACTGCATTCAACTCAGCGAATTGCGATTTCTACTAAAAATGCGGTGGACGCAAAGTGGGTGATCACTGTATATTTCCCTTCTCTCTGTGCTTTATATTTACCTTTCCCTTCTTTAATGTGCCATTAGGGAAAGGCAAAACCCTCATCTAAAACTTGTTCAAAATTATTTTTCATTAGAATTCATTTTAGGCAGCGTAGGAAGCACTGCATTCAACTCAGCGAATTGCGATTTCTACTAAAAATGCGGTGGACGCAAAGTGGGTGATCACTGTATATTTCCCTTCTCTCTGTGCTTTATATTTACCTTTCCCTTCTTTAATGTGCCATTAGGGAAAGGCAAAACCCTCATCTAAAACTTGTTCAAAAATTATTTTTCATTAGAATTCATTTAGGCAGCGTAGGAAGCACTGCATTCAACTCAGCGAATTGCGATTTCTACTAAAAATGCGGTGGACGCAAAGTGGGTGATCACTGTATATTTCCCTTCTCTCTGTGCTTTATATTTACCTTTCCCTTCTTTAATGTGCCATTAGGGAAAGGCAAAACCCTCATCTAAAACTTGTTCAAAATTATTTTTCATTAGAATTCATTTAGGCAGCGTAGGAAGCACTGCATTCAACTCAGCGAATTGCGATTTCTACTAAAAATGCGGTGGACGCAAAGTGGGTGATCACTGTATATTTCCCTTCTCTCTGTGCTTTATATTTACCTTTCCCTTCTTTAATGTGCCATTAGGGAAAGGCAAAACCCTCATCTAAAACTTGTTCAAAATTATTTTTCATTAGAATTCATTTAGGCAGCGTAGGAAGCACTGCATTCAACTCAGCGAATTGCGATTTCTACTAAAAATGCGGTGGACGCAAAGTGGGTGATCACTGTATATTTCCCTTCTCTCTGTGCTTTATATTTACCTTTCCCTTCTTTAATGTGCCATTAGGGAAAGGCAAAACCCTCATCTAAAACTTGTTCAAAATTATTTTTCATTAGAATTCATTTAGGCAGCGTAGGAAGCACTGCATTCAACTCAGCGAATTGCGATTTCTACTAAAAATGCGGTGGACGCAAAGTGGGTGATCACTGTATATTTCCCTTCTCTCTGTGCTTTATATTTACCTTTCCCTTCTTTAATGTGCCATTAGGGAAAGGCAAAACCCTCATCTAAAACTTGTTCGAAATTATTTTTCATTAGAATTCATTTAGGCAGCGTAGGAAGCACTGCATTCAACTCAGCGAATTGCGATTTCTACTAAAAATGCGGTGGACGCAAAGTGGGTGATCACTGTATATTTCCCTTCTCTCTGTGCTTTATATTTACCTTTCCCTTCTTTAATGTGCCATTAGGGAAAGGCAAAACCCTCATCTAAAACTTGTTCAAAATTATTTTTCATTAGAATTCATTTAGGCAGCGTAGGAAGCACTGCATTCAACTCAGCGAATTGCGATTTCTACTAAAAATGCGGTGGACGCAAAGTGGGTGATCACTGTATATTTCCCTTCTCTCTGTGCTTTATATTTACCTTTCCCTTCTTTAATGTGCCATTAGGGAAAGGCAAAACCCTCATCTAAAACTTGTTCAAAATTATTTTTCATTAGAATTCATTTAGGCAGCGTAGGAAGCACTGCATTCAACTCAGCGAATTGCGATTTCTACTAAAAATGCGGTGGACGCAAAGTGGGTGATCACTGTATATTTCCCTTCTCTCTGTGCTTTATATTTACCTTTCCCTTCTTTAATGTGCCATTAGGGAAAGGCAAAACCCTCATCTAAAACTTGTTCAAAATTATTTTTCATTAGAATTCATTTAGGCAGCGTAGGAAGCACTGCATTCAACTCAGCGAATTGCGATTTCTACTAAAAATGCGGTGGACGCAAAGTGGGTGATCACTGTATATTTCCCTTCTCTCTGTGCTTTATATTTACCTTTCCCTTCTTTAATGTGCCATTAGGGAAAGGCAAAACCCTCATCTAAAACTTGTTCAAAATTATTTTTCATTAGAATTCATTTTAGGCAGCGTAGGAAGCACTGCATTCAACTCAGCGAATTGCGATTTCTACTAAAAAATGCGGTGGACGCAAAGTGGGTGATCACTGTATATTTCCCTTCTCTCTGTGCTTTATATTTACCTTTCCCTTCTTTAATGTGCCATTGGGGAAAGGCAAAACCCTCATCTAAAACTTGTTCAAAATTATTTTTCATTAGAATTCATTTAGGCAGCGTAGGAAGCACTGCATTCAACTCAGCGAATTGCGATTTCTACTAAAAATGCGGTGGACGCAAAGTGGGTGATCACTGTATATTTCCCTTCTCTCTGTGCTTTATATTTACCTTTCCCTTCTTTAATGTGCCATTAGGGAAAGGCAAAACCCTCATCTAAAACTTGTTCAAAATTATTTTTTCTTAGAATTCATTTAGGCAGCGTAGGAAGCACTGCATTCAACTCAGCGAATTGCGATTTCTACTAAAAATGCGGTGGACGCAAAGTGGGTGATCACTGTATATTTCCCTTCTCTCTGTGCTTTATATTTACCTTTCCCTTCTTTAATGTGCCATTAGGGAAAGGCAAAACCCTCATCTAAAACTTGTTCAAAATTATTTTTCATTAGAATTCATTTAGGCAGCGTAGGAAGCACTGCATTCAACTCAGCGAATTGCGATTTCTACTAAAAATGCGGTGGACGCAAAGTGGGTGATCACTGTATATTTCCCTTCTCTCTGTGCTTTATATTTACCTTTCCCTTCTTTAATGTGCCATTAGGGAAAGGCAAAACCCTCATCTAAAACTTGTTCAAAATTATTTTTCATTAGAATTCATTTAGGCAGCGTAGGAAGCACTGCATTCAACTCAGCGAATTGCGATTTCTACTAAAAATGCGGTGGACGCAAAGTGGGTGATCACTGTATATTTCCCTTCTCTCTGTGCTTTATATTTACCTTTCCCTTCTTTAATGTGCCATTAGGGAAAGGCAAAACCCTCATCTAAAACTTGTTCAAAATTATTTTTCATTAGAATTCATTTAGGCAGCGTAGGAAGCACTGCATTCAACTCAGCGAATTGCGATTTCTACTAAAAATGCGGTGGACGCAAAGTGGGTGATCACTGTATATTTCCCTTCTCTCTGTGCTTTATATTTACCTTTCCCTTCTTTAATGTGCCATTAGGGAAAGGCAAAACCCTCATCTAAAACTTGTTCAAAATTATTTTTCATTAGAATTCATTTAGGCAGCGTAGGAAGCACTGCATTCAACTCAGCGAATTGCGATTTCTACTAAAAATGCGGTGGACGCAAAGTGGGTGATCACTGTATATTTCCCTTCTCTCTGTGCTTTATATTTACCTTTCCCTTCTTTAATGTGCCATTAGGGAAAGGCAAAACCCTCATCTAAAACTTGTTCAAAATTATTTTTCATTAGAATTCATTTAGGCAGCGTAGGAAGCACTGCATTCAACTCAGCGAATTGCGATTTCTACTAAAAATGCGGTGGACGCAAAGTGGGTGATCACTGTATATTTCCCTTCTCTCTGTGCTTTATATTTACCTTTCCCTTCTTTAATGTGCCATTAGGGGGAAAGGCAAAACCCTCATCTAAAACTTGTTCGAAATTATTTTTCATTAGAATTCATTTAGGCAGCGTAGGAAGCACTGCATTCAACTCAGCGAATTGCGATTTCTACTAAAAATGCGGTGGACGCAAAGTGGGTGATCACTGTATATTTCCCTTCTCTCTGTGCTTTATATTTACCTTTCCCTTCTTTAATGTGCCATTAGGGAAAGGCAAAACCCTCATCTAAAACTTGTTCAAAATTATTTTTCATTAGAATTCATTTAGGCAGCGTAGGAAGCACTGCATTCAACTCAGCGAATTGCGATTTCTACTAAAAATGCGGTGGACGCAAAGTGGGTGATCACTGTATATTTCCCTTCTCTCTGTGCTTTATATTTACCTTTCCCTTCTTTAATGTGCCATTAGGGAAAGGCAAAACCCTCATCTAAAACTTGTTCAAAATTATTTTTCATTAGAATTCATTTAGGCAGCGTAGGAAGCACTGCATTCAACTCAGCGAATTGCGATTTCTACTAAAAATGCGGTGGACGCAAAGTGGGTGATCACTGTATATTTCCCTTCTCTCTGTGCTTTATATTTACCTTTCCCTTCTTTAATGTGCCATTAGGGAAAGGCAAAACCCTCATCTAAAACTTGTTCAAAATTATTTTTCATTAGAATTCATTTAGGCAGCGTAGGAAGCACTGCATTCAACTCAGCGAATTGCGATTTCTACTAAAAATGCGGTGGACGCAAAGTGGGTGATCACTGTATATTTCCCTTCTCTCTGTGCTTTATATTTACCTTTCCCTTCTTTAATGTGCCATTAGGGAAAGGCAAAACCCTCATCTAAAACTTGTTCAAAATTATTTTTCATTAGAATTCATTTAGGCAGCGTAGGAAGCACTGCATTCAACTCAGCGAATTGCGATTTCTACTAAAAATGCGGTGGACGCAAAGTGGGTGATCACTGTATATTTCCCTTCTCTCTGTGCTTTATATTTACCTTTCCCTTCTTTAATGTGCCATTAGGGAAAGGCAAAACCCTCATCTAAAACTTGTTCAAAATTATTTTTCATTAGAATTCATTTAGGCAGCGTAGGAAGCACTGCATTCAACTCAGCGAATTGCGATTTCTACTAAAAATGCGGTGGACGCAAAGTGGGTGATCACTGTATATTTCCCTTCTCTCTGTGCTTTATATTTACCTTTCCCTTCTTTAATGTGCCATTAGGGAAAGGCAAAACCCTCATCTAAAACTTGTTCGAAATTATTTTTCATTAGAATTCATTTAGGCAGCGTAGGAAGCACTGCATTCAACTCAGCGAATTGCGATTTCTACTAAAAATGCGGTGGACGCAAAAGTGGGTGATCACTGTATATTTCCCTTCTCTCTGTGCTTTATATTTACCTTTCCCTTCTTTAATGTGCCATTAGGGAAAGGCAAAACCCTCATCTAAAACTTGTTCAAAATTATTTTTTTCATTAGAATTCATTTAGGCAGCGTAGGAAGCACTGCATTCAACTCAGCGAATTGCGATTTCTACTAAAAATGCGGTGGACGCAAAGTGGGTGATCACTGTATATTTCCCTTCTCTCTGTGCTTTATATTTACCTTTCCCTTCTTTAATGTGCCATTAGGGAAAGGCAAAACCCTCATCTAAAACTTGTTCAAAATTATTTTTCATTAGAATTCATTTAGGCAGCGTAGGAAGCACTGCATTCAACTCAGCGAATTGCGATTTCTACTAAAAATGCGGTGGACGCAAAGTGGGTGATCACTGTATATTTCCCTTCTCTCTGTGCTTTATATTTACCTTTCCCTTCTTTAATGTGCCATTAGGGAAAGGCAAAACCCTCATCTAAAACTTGTTCAAAATTATTTTTCATTAGAATTCATTTAGGCAGCGTAGGAAGCACTGCATTCAACTCAGCGAATTGCGATTTCTACTAAAAATGCGGTGGACGCAAAGTGGGTGATCACTGTATATTTCCCTTCTCTCTGTGCTTTATATTTACCTTTCCCTTCTTTAATGTGCCATTAGGGAAAGGCAAAACCCTCATCTAAAACTTGTTCAAAATTATTTTTCATTAGAATTCATTTAGGCAGCGTAGGAAGCACTGCATTCAACTCAGCGAATTGCGATTTCTACTAAAAATGCGGTGGACGCAAAGTGGGTGATCACTGTATATTTCCCTTCTCTCTGTGCTTTATATTTACCTTTCCCTTCTTTAATGTGCCATTAGGGAAAGGCAAAACCCTCATCTAAAACTTGTTCAAAATTATTTTTCATTAGAATTCATTTAGGCAGCGTAGGAAGCACTGCATTCAACTCAGCGAATTGCGATTTCTACTAAAAATGCGGTGGACGCAAAGTGGGTGATCACTGTATATTTCCCTTCTCTCTGTGCTTTATATTTACCTTTCCCTTCTTTAATGTGCCATTAGGGAAAGGCAAAACCCTCATCTAAAACTTGTTCAAAATTATTTTTCATTAGAATTCATTTAGGCAGCGTAGGAAGCACTGCATTCAACTCAGCGAATTGCGATTTCTACTAAAAATGCGGTGGACGCAAAGTGGGTGATCACTGTATATTTCCTTCTCTCTGTGCTTTATATTTACCTTTCCCTTCTTTAATGTGCCATTAGGGAAAGGCAAAACCCTCATCTAAAACTTGTTCGAAATTATTTTTCATTAGAATTCATTTAGGCAGCGTAGGAAGCACTGCATTCAACTCAGCGAATTGCGATTTCTACTAAAAATGCGGTGGACGCAAAGTGGGTGATCACTGTATATTTCCCTTCTCTCTGTGCTTTATATTTACCTTTCCCTTCTTTAATGTGCCATTAGGGAAAGGCAAAACCCTCATCTAAAACTTGTTCAAAATTATTTTTCATTAGAATTCATTTAGGCAGCGTAGGAAGCACTGCATTCAACTCAGCGAATTGCGATTTCTACTAAAAATGCGGTGGACGCAAAGTGGGTGATCACTGTATATTTCCCTTCTCTCTGTGCTTTATATTTACCTTTCCCTTCTTTAATGTGCCATTAGGGAAAGGCAAAACCCTCATCTAAAACTTGTTCAAAATTATTTTTCATTAGAATTCATTTAGGCAGCGTAGGAAGCACTGCATTCAACTCAGCGAATTGCGATTTCTACTAAAAATGCGGTGGACGCAAAGTGGGTGATCACTGTATATTTCCCTTCTCTCTGTGCTTTATATTTACCTTTCCTTCTTTAATGTGCCATTAGGGAAAGGCAAAACCCTCATCTAAAACTTGTTCAAAATTATTTTTCATTAGAATTCATTTAGGCAGCGTAGGAAGCACTGCATTCAACTCAGCGAATTGCGATTTCTACTAAAAATGCGGTGGACGCAAAGTGGGTGATCACTGTATATTTCCCTTCTCTCTGTGCTTTATATTTACCTTTCCCTTCTTTAATGTGCCATTAGGGAAAGGCAAAACCCTCATCTAAAACTTGTTCGAAATTATTTTTCATTAGAATTCATTTAGGCAGCGTAGGAAGCACTGCATTCAACTCAGCGAATTGCGATTTCTACTAAAAATGCGGTGGACGCAAAGTGGGTGATCACTGTATATTTCCCTTCTCTCTGTGCTTTATATTTACCTTTCCCTTCTTTAATGTGCCATTAGGGAAAGGCAAAACCCTCATCTAAAACTTGTTCAAAATTATTTTTCATTAGAATTCATTTAGGCAGCGTAGGAAGCACTGCATTCAACTCAGCGAATTGCGATTTCTACTAAAAAATGCGGTGGACGCAAAAGTGGGTGATCACTGTATATTTCCCTTCTCTCTGTGCTTTATATTTACCTTTCCCTTCTTTAATGTGCCATTAGGGAAAGGCAAAACCCTCATCTAAAACTTGTTCAAAATTATTTTTCATTAGAATTCATTTAGGCAGCGTAGGAAGCACTGCATTCAACTCAGCGAATTGCGATTTCTACTAAAAATGCGGTGGACGCAAAGTGGGTGATCACTGTATATTTCCCTTCTCTCTGTGCTTTATATTTACCTTTCCTTCTTTAATGTGCCATTAGGGAAAGGCAAAACCCTCATCTAAAACTTGTTCAAAAATTATTTTTCATTAGAATTCATTTTTAGGCAGCGTAGGAAGCACTGCATTCAACTCAGCGAATTGCGATTTCTACTAAAAATGCGGTGGACGCAAAGTGGGTGATCACTGTATATTTCCCTTCTCTCTGTGCTTTATATTTACCTTTCCTTCTTTAATGTGCCATTAGGGAAAGGCAAAACCCTCATCTAAAACTTGTTCAAAATTATTTTTTCATTAGAATTCATTTAGGCAGCGTAGGAAGCACTGCATTCAACTCAGCAATTGCGATTTCTACTAAAAATGCGGTGGACGCAAAGTGGGTGATCACTGTATATTTCCCTTCTCTCTGTGCTTTATATTTACCTTTCCCTTCTTTAATGTGCCATTAGGGAAAGGCAAAACCCTCATCTAAAACTTGTTCGAAATTATTTTTCATTAGAATTCATTTTAGGCAGCGTAGGAAGCACTGCATTCAACTCAGCGAATTGCGATTTCTACTAAAAATGCGGTGGACGCAAAGTGGGTGATCACTGTATATTTCCCTTCTCTCTGTGCTTTATATTTACCTTTCCCTTCTTTAATGTGCCATTAGGGAAAGGCAAAACCCTCATCTAAAACTTGTTCAAAATTATTTTTCATTAGAATTCATTTAGGCAGCGTAGGAAGCACTGCATTCAACTCAGCGAATTGCGATTTCTACTAAAAATGCGGTGGACGCAAAGTGGGTGATCACTGTATATTTCCCTTCTCTCTGTGCTTTATATTTACCTTTCCCTTCTTTAATGTGCCATTAGGGAAAGGCAAAACCCTCATCTAAAACTTGTTCAAAATTATTTTTCATTAGAATTCATTTAGGCAGCGTAGGAAGCACTGCATTCAACTCAGCGAATTGCGATTTCTACTAAAAATGCGGTGGACGCAAAGTGGGTGATCACTGTATATTTCCCTTCTCTCTGTGCTTTATATTTACCTTTCCCTTCTTTAATGTGCCATTAGGGAAAGGCAAAACCCTCATCTAAAACTTGTTCAAAATTATTTTTCATTAGAATTCATTTAGGCAGCGTAGGAAGCACTGCATTCAACTCAGCGAATTGCGATTTCTACTAAAAATGCGGTGGACGCAAAGTGGGTGATCACTGTATATTTCCCTTCTCTCTGTGCTTTATATTTACCTTTCCCTTCTTTAATGTGCCATTAGGGAAAGGCAAAACCCTCATCTAAAACTTGTTCGAAATTATTTTTCATTAGAATTCATTTAGGCAGCGTAGGAAGCACTGCATTCAACTCAGCGAATTGCGATTTCTACTAAAAATGCGGTGGACGCAAAGTGGGTGATCACTGTATATTTCCCTTCTCTCTGTGCTTTATATTTACCTTTCCCTTCTTTAATGTGCCATTAGGGAAAGGCAAAACCCTCATCTAAAACTTGTTCAAAATTATTTTTCATTAGAATTCATTTAGGCAGCGTAGGAAGCACTGCATTCAACTCAGCGAATTGCGATTTCTACTAAAAATGCGGTGGACGCAAAGTGGGTGATCACTGTATATTTCCCTTCTCTCTGTGCTTTATATTTACCTTTCCCTTCTTTAATGTGCCATTAGGGAAAGGCAAAACCCTCATCTAAAACTTGTTCAAAATTATTTTTCATTAGAATTCATTTAGGCAGCGTAGGAAGCACTGCATTCAACTCAGCGAATTGCGATTTCTACTAAAAATGCGGTGGACGCAAAGTGGGTGATCACTGTATATTTCCCTTCTCTCTGTGCTTTATATTTACCTTTCCCTTCTTTAATGTGCCATTAGGGAAAGGCAAAACCCTCATCTAAAACTTGTTCAAAATTATTTTTCATTAGAATTCATTTAGGCAGCGTAGGAAGCACTGCATTCAACTCAGCGAATTGCGATTTCTACTAAAAATGCGGTGGACGCAAAGTGGGTGATCACTGTATATTTCCCTTCTCTCTGTGCTTTATATTTACCTTTCCCTTCTTTAATGTGCCATTAGGGAAAGGCAAAACCCTCATCTAAAACTTGTTCAAAATTATTTTTCATTAGAATTCATTTAGGCAGCGTAGGAAGCACTGCATTCAACTCAGCGAATTGCGATTTCTACTAAAAATGCGGTGGACGCAAAGTGGGTGATCACTGTATATTTCCCTTCTCTCTGTGCTTTATATTTACCTTTCCCTTCTTTAATGTGCCATTAGGGAAAGGCAAAACCCTCATCTAAAACTTGTTCAAAATTATTTTTCATTAGAATTCATTTAGGCAGCGTAGGAAGCACTGCATTCAACTCAGCGAATTGCGATTTCTACTAAAAATGCGGTGGACGCAAAGTGGGTGATCACTGTATATTTCCCTTCTCTCTGTGCTTTATATTTACCTTTCCCTTCTTTAATGTGCCATTAGGGAAAGGCAAAACCCTCATCTAAAACTTGTTCAAAATTATTTTTCATTAGAATTCATTTAGGCAGCGTAGGAAGCACTGCATTCAACTCAGCGAATTGCGATTTCTACTAAAAAAATGCGGTGGACGCAAAGTGGGTGATCACTGTATATTTCCCTTCTCTCTGTGCTTTATATTTACCTTTCCCTTCTTTAATGTGCCATTAGGGAAAGGCAAAACCCTCATCTAAAACTTGTTTCAAAATTATTTTTTTCATTAGAATTCATTTAGGCAGCGTAGGAAGCACTGCATTCAACTCAGCGAATTGCGATTTCTACTAAAAATGCGGTGGACGCAAAGTGGGTGATCACTGTATATTTCCCTTCTCTCTGTGCTTTATATTTACCTTTCCCTTCTTTAATGTGCCATTAGGGAAAGGCAAAACCCTCATCTAAAACTTGTTCGAAATTATTTTTCATTAGAATTCATTTAGGCAGCGTAGGAAGCACTGCATTCAACTCAGCGAATTGCGATTTCTACTAAAAATGCGGTGGACGCAAAGTGGGTGATCACTGTATATTTCCCTTCTCTCTGTGCTTTATATTTACCTTTCCCTTCTTTAATGTGCCATTAGGGAAAGGCAAAACCCTCATCTAAAACTTGTTCAAAATTATTTTTCATTAGAATTCATTTAGGCAGCGTAGGAAGCACTGCATTCAACTCAGCGAATTGCGATTTCTACTAAAAATGCG
>CAHIKZ030005135.1:0-12779 GCA_903632075.3 Acanthosepion pharaonis
AATTTGGGTTTTTTTTCCCTTTTTATTTTGTTTTTTGGGTTTTTTATTTTTTGGTTTTTAGGGGTTTTCTTTTTTAAATTTTCAAATTCCTTTAAAGTTGAGTAACTACTTCAGGTTTTAGTTATAGGTTGATTATTTCGTATGTTTGGTGTCCTGTTATTTGGGCTTCAGTATATGTCTTTTTGATATTTCTGTGTATGTCACAGTGTTTATTAATTTCCTTGCTTCTGGGAAAGTAATATTTTTGAGTATATTTTTTATTTTTTGAAATAGGCTGCCATATCAATTTTTTCCAGATTTAAAACTTGGCTTTCCAGGGTGATTTTTTTTGACCTGTCAGTGCATCAGTTTCTACACAGTAAACATTCAGTGTGTCTGGTGTTATTTTCAATCTGTAGTCAATCTTTCCGTATGACATGGGGGATAAGTACAAACTATTGGTGGTACATAATAAATCCTTAAGCGCTGAAAAATTCATAAATGCAAATAAATGGTAAATAAATAATCTCTTGTCTTTGCTATTACCATTTTCCTTTGCATCTAAAAAATTTCAATTATTTTCAGAACATGGGTGATCATGGGATATTAAAATTTCCTATCCATTGTAGCATTTGTTTCTTTGCTATCTCTCCCAGTTCCCACTCTGCCCTCCAGTTACATAAACCATTTTGTTTTAGATTATTTGTTGTTTCTGTTCGCTCTTCTTGCCTATTAATATGTCCCAGAGTGTCCTTTTCTCTAAGCCCTATTTCTTTATTATGTTTGGGTTTTTTTAACTATCTCTTTCTAATCCTAATGAAAAGTATCCTTTTTAGGATTTCCCATTTTTAAAACTTCCTTAGAATTCATGTGTTTAATGCACAACATTCTTATGATGCATCTGTAGAACCGCATCTGTCACTTCAAGTCTCATCTTTTCCTTGAAGATTTTTGTACAGCATTCACAGCTATATAGATGAATAGATATTTCAGATGTTTTATCAGTCTATTTTGTTTTCTTTTAAAATTTTCTTGTCTCTTAATACTTTATTTAGACTCTGGAATGCATCCTTTGCCATTCTGATGAGTCTTTAGATTTCTATGACACATTTTCCATCATCTATTACAACACTACACGGAGTAATTAATTTTGGGCCCTTGTTATTATTTTTATTTTCACTTATTCATTTTTCTATCACTACATTTCTATATAGCATCAATAATTAAAATGTAAATCTGTAAATAGTTGCTATTCTTTTAAAGAGAGTAAGATATGTCTGAACATGGGTGTTTTTGAATAGGTTGTGGGCTGATTTTAGAATTTTTCTGTAGATAATTCTCCTCATATGAATGGGTTTTTCCTATATTTTATACTAGATTGTCATCTTTTATTTGAAATTTGTTGATTGCTTGATGGTAATGACGATGGTGATATTCTGTGAAACATTCATTTTTTCATTGACTGATCAGTTAGTGTTACTATCAGTTGAAATTTATAAAATCTTTCTCTTCAAATGTTTTTTTTTCAAGAAAATTAGTTTCTCAAGTTCACTGTTGGGCACTTTTCGTACTGATAGAGTTTCCTTCAAAACATTTTTGTTTAAGGCAGTGTAGAACGTCAGCATCTTGGTTATATCATTATTTCCCCTCTAGTTAACAGGTGGTGTCCATTTTAGCTGCTGCAAAGGACTTTCTAAATAGTCTATCAGCTCAACTACTGGCCTTCCTGGAACATGTTCTGCAATTGGGTTATATCTTTTTAGACTTATTGTAATGGGGTATTGAAGAGACTGCTTATGTTTATCAATGATATAAGTGGTTTGTGGTCTGTTAACAGTTTAAAGGATTTTATATTTGTCACACAGCTCAAACACTCTTTTCTCAATTTGTGTATATTTCCTCTCAGTACTATTGAGTGTTCATGAGGCAAAAGCGATTGTTTTTTAAATTGCTATCTATTTCTTGAAATAGAGCTGCTCCAAGATCATAACTGTGATTAGCTCTAAGATCATCAATGCTAACTAGCATAGGTTTGGATTTTGGATCATAGTATGATATAATTGGTGCTTGAATTAGTAATTTTTTCAAAAGAATTCTCTTGTGGGTAATCTCACACAAGTACAGTGTCCTTTTCAATAACTCCACCATTGTTTGAATATTGTTTCAGACAAATCAGCAAGAATTTGAATAACCATCTGATCATGCCAATTAAATGATGTAGTTCACTTAAATTTTAGGTATAGGCAATTCCTGAAAAGTCTTTCTTTCCTGGGAAAATCTGTTTCCAGAAATTATATACCCAAAATATTCTAGTTTTTTTTTTGAATTCATTTTCTTTATTAAGCTTAAGTCTTATTTTTTGTTTATTTTGTTTTAAGAACAGTTCTTAGTTTTTCATCATGTTCGTGTATAGTTCTACTTAGATTAGAACATTATCCTATAATTCTTTCAACTCATTGAATACGGCAAATAGGACTCGAAAATCTTTCTTTGAAATATTTCCATAGTTGATGTTATACAAAAAGCAATATCTCCAGTCCATAACGAGTAAATGAAAGTTTGAATGGATAGGTTTATTTATTTAATGGAATTTCTGGGAATTCACTGGTAGCATCAATTTAGAAAAAAAAATTTAGTTTAGGTGAAATATTATCTAAATTTGGTAACATGTTTCATAACCAGCAAGTTGCAAATGGAAATGGTTAAGCACTGGTTTCAGTCCAACACCAACTAGCAATTTACAACCAGAAATGAATAAACAACATTAGTATATATGGTGATTTCGTTTTGTTTCATGGAAGTTTTTTCAAATTATTCACTTCTATTAAGAAAATCCAAGATTCCTCCTGACAACAATTTTTAGATTATTTTTATCATCTTGGCATAATTTTTTCTAAAAAAGAGATCAATGGAATCATTAATTTTTTTTTCATAAGAAAAAATAAATCAAAGGAATTTTATCATTATATATAACAGCAGCATTCTTATATATATATATATAGATATAATTTACGTTTAATTCCTGAGGCAAAGGAGATGCTGTTGTAGGCAAATGTTTTTGTGAAGGCACTCCCATTGGACAGATTCCCTGGATCTGTTCTATCAAGTATATTATTGACTGAAAAGGACTAGATAACTCATTGATGAATGCTTTTTTTTTTTATCTAATTATAGCTAGTCAAAAAAAAAAAAAGAATGGAGACTTTCAGGTTTTCATGTTAAACAACTGTTGAAAATGTTACATCATTAAACTCAGTGGAAGAAAAGTGGTGGAACTGGAGGCACCTATTGGTCTAAAAGGAGATCTTTTCTACGAAAAGGATTTGATTAACCAGGAAACTGCCCAGGAAGATTCCTTCTTTTCTGTTTTTTCCAACAGTATGTCCTATTTCCATCCTTCACCATTGAATAAAGAACTAAAAAGTTGCAGAGTTAAAAGAAAAGAAAATTTGAGATAAAACGAAAAAGTAGTTGATAGTAACTAACCATAAAAATGCAGAGAAAATTCAGAGATCCTGTTTTTCCAACAGTATGAAAATATATTTCCTTCTTTACAGGACAATATCTCATATCCTATTTTGCAATTTCTACACCTGCTAAATATATTCTAAAAATTGAAAGAAATAATTTTTTCCAGTGACAATCATGAAATACAATTCAATTTCAAAACAGTGAATAACCAAAGAAATTTGACTCTGAAACCAAGACCCACCACGAAAACAGATTTAAAAATTTTTGTGTCTTTGCAAAATAATAAAGTTTGACCTTTGTTAAACTAAAAACTCTGAAAACGTTGTTCTACCTGTTTCTAAATCTGTTGTCCTTCTCTTTCTTTTTAGTTTGTGAGAAGAAATTATTATAGACTCTGAAAATATCAATGAAAATGTTTCCTTTTTTGAATGTGAGATTTCTTCTTCAAGTCTACAAATATTTGGGCTTGAAGATATTTATTTTATTATTAATTTAATATTGGGGTAAACCAATCAGTTGGTTCTTGACAAAAGATTTTTTATATCTTTTGATAGGTTCTTTATGTTATGTCACAAGTACATTTTTTCAGATTTAATCATTTTTCTTACAAAACTTACATTAAATTCTGCTAATTTTGCAATGCGCAAATGCCGTAGATTTACGTTCTCCTTTAATTGAATCTAAAAATAAAATTTTGCCCTTTCATGAATTATATTTCTTTTTAGGCATAAAATTTAAAAATTGAATTTTTCCAAAACTGAGAATACACATTTGTGAGCAGTTTCAAAATTCCAGAATATATTTTGGCTCAAACCCATACAATATATTAATATGGACTTGTGTAGAGGACTTGGGGTCCTCAAGTTGTTAGGTTAGGAACACATTTGTTTGTTTTCTGATTCTCAAGAAGGTCCAACGGGACAAGACAACATGGTGGATTCAAAGTTGAGTCCCAAACTGAAGATGTAAAGAAAATAAAGTAAAAAATAAATTGTCAACAAATGTGACTGTTTAAAAGAATTGCCAATATGTTTCTTAATTGGACAAAGATATATATATATCGGTGTTGAATTATTAAAGGATTTACTCTTTTGTTTGTTTGTTTGTGTTTGGAGCGATATCATTTTCCTCCGACATTTAATGTCATTTCAGGTTATTATTGGAATATTATTTCAGTTTTGAGAATAGACCCTTCCATTTCCTAAACGGAAGGTTTGCCATTGAAAAAGGTTTTTAGAAATGAAATGGGTTTGTAGAAAAATCTGGTTGAAGTCAAAAAAATTTTTTGTAGAGAATTGTAAAGTAGATCTTAATTCCTTTTTGAGAAATATAATAAGCAGAAAAAAAAACAGATTTAGATTGAAAACATTCTTTGCAAAAGTTTGAACAGAAAACTCCCAATTTTTTTATGTTTTAAGAATTTTTGAGTAAAATAATTGACTGCTTTCAGGAACGATATTATGTTATATTTGTCAATTATTTTTTTGCAGTTCCTTCATGTTCCTGAGCACTATAAAGCGTTTCTCTTATAAAGGCTAAGTCCATTCAATGAGAATGTGTTTCACTGTGTTGAAATCTGGAGGACATAACACATTGGTTGTTGCTTTGCTTCAAGTAAGTAAAAATGTTTATCTTGTATGGCCTTATTTTCAAGTCTGGACAAGGAATCTCTTAAAAATTTTCCTATAGCTCTGTTTAAATTCTGTGAATTCAGGTTTAATTTTTAGTAATTTATTATTACTATTGCTGTTCCAACGTAGTTGAAGAAGAAAAAGTATGTATTTATTTATCAAGAACGAAAGGTCTGTATATGGAATTTTTAAATTTTTTTCTATGGTCATATTTGCAAGTAGACCTGGCTGCTTTATAAGAATGGTCATTTCCTGAGATTCCAGTGTAGAAACTAACCCAGTAATCTGTAAATCATTTTCATATTGATAGGTGTTCTAATTGACATAATGTAAAAAATATCAATGGATTATCAAACTTCATTGTTTTAGTGAAATACTGATAGTGAATCAGAAAAGATATTGAACCAGTTGTTCATTGATTCTGAGATGAGGTAAAAAGCCATGTTAATTTGAACAAAACTGAATATAGAAAACAAAACCAAAATGTTTTTAAATATTTTTGTAACATTACTAATATTGCGGCACATCCTGTTATTTTTTAAAAACTTTAGATTAGTTTAAATTTATTTTTTGCAAATTAATACATAATATAACAACCCAATGAATTCATTTGAAAAGTACAAAAAAGAATAAACAGATTTCTTCTTATGAAAATATTTTTTGAAAAAAAAAAGAGATTTTATAAACATAATTTGGGATTTAGAAAAAATAAAAATATGAAAATATTGGTTTTAATTCAATATCGTTGGTTGGTATACTATCTAGGATCTTTGTTCTAAACATGATTAATATATATATATTGATCACCCAATATATGTATTCAGTTTTTTTTTAAATAAGAATATTGATATTTCATTTATTTTACTTATAAAATTATATTTTAAAAATATATCGATATATACATTATATTCATGATTATTCATTTATTATTTAATATTATATATCAATAGTATATTGCATTACTAAATGATTTTGAAATTGATTTAATTTTTACCTTTTACTCGGTTAAGTTAAAGATTCTATTCCATGAATTCAAAACATGGGTTTTTAAACGGATGTTAATTATTGGAAAAACTAAAAGAAATATTCATAAAATATGATTTAATTTTTTTAAAACGGAAAATAAAAAGGTTGTTGAAAGAGAAAGGAAGATTGTGAGTTGAAAACGATCCTAAGGAAGACGATCCTAAAGGAAGAAAAAAGAAAAAGAAAAAAAAAAGGAAAAAAAAAAGGTCATTAACAAAAACACGAGTCAGAAAGATATCTTGGCCTGCGTGTGAAAAAGAACAATGGAATTTTTTAAAGACAATTGGAAGAATAGAATTAGAAATAATAAGAAGAAAGAAAGGGAAAAAGACATGATATCAAAACGGGCCGCTTGATGAAAACCAGATATCGGTCAAAACATCTGACCTACTTTTTGCGTAGAAAGACTCATTATCAATTTGGAGAAAAAGGAATTTTTTTTTAGAACAATAGAAACGAATTTTTTTTTAATCGGACAAAAAAGTGTCTTTTTGGGTTGAGGGGAGGACCGGTGGAACTATATACAGATCCTGACCTATTAAGAATTAGAAACCTACGATAATAAAGTGGGAACATTTTC
Organism: Acanthosepion pharaonis; assembly: GCA_903632075.3. Lineage (NCBI taxonomy): Eukaryota > Metazoa > Mollusca > Cephalopoda > Sepiida > Sepiidae > Acanthosepion > Acanthosepion pharaonis. The sequence goes on from CAHIKZ030005135.1 coordinate 6,688, forward strand.
AATGTAGATAATTAAGATTTTCTGACTGTCGGGTCTGACAAAGAAAGGGAGGTGAAGGGGACGATTGTCTCAGTTCACAGATAGCGCCAATATTCTTCCTGAAGTCACATCTAATTAGCGGCGGGCTGTTTGACAGAGCCCAGGTGAGAGAAAGCCAAGATTGTCATTTTTCGTACGTGAAAAAAAAAAAAAATTGGATTTTGTTTTTAAAAACAAGAACGATGTAACCACGCCCGAAAGGAGGAGAAAGGATGCTCGATCAATAACAATTGGTCGGAAACGGTCACGTGATCTGCAGAAAAGAAGAGAAAGAAATGCTCGATCAGGAACCATTGGTCGAAAACGGTCACCTGACATACGAGAGACTAAGAGAGATGGGTGCGCCTCCCCACAAAAGGCACTGTGAGGAAGTAGGGGTGAAAACAATAGCGATAATGGGAAATCAAAAATAATGCGACTTTTGAATTATTGAGAAAAACCCTGACGCCGACAGACCCACCCCAGTTTGTTGCGGCGTCAATAAAAGCAGGACCCCAGTCGACAGAAATCAGTTGAGTTGGAGGTTGCAGCTGGACCGCAAAGACGGGGATAGAGCCTGAACGCGGGCAGAGAATCAGCCAAGTCGAAGAAGAAGAAGGCCCGCAGATTCAGCCAAGTCGCCCTTTGCGGGCAGAAAAGAATCCTCAGACAAGAAGAATCCTTCCAGCCCAAGTCGAAGACAAGACAGAGTTCAGCCCCGGACGGCAGCGAGAAGAGATCACCTCGGACGACAGAGAGTCGAAGACTGAGTTGCGGCGAAGAAGAAGATCCTTCCAGCCCAAGTCGAAGACAAGAGAACTTCCAGCAAGAGAAAGTCCTAAGTCGACGAAGAAGAAGAAAATACAACTCAAGTCGAAGAGAAGAATCAACTGCGAATGATCGATAGAAATTAGCCCCAGTGTCGAACCAAACCACACTCCGACATACACAATTCTAAAGAGTAGGCAATTCGAAATCTTTAGGTTGTGTGATAGAAGCTTGTGCCATAGTCCACAGAGCGGGTCGGGAATTGAGAACAATTTTGTTTTTATGTAACGGACATTAAGATATAAAAGGTTGTTACCCTTTTTTTCATCAGCAATCTTTTTGTCTCGTGAGTTTTTTTCTCTTTTATTTGTGTTTTGCCACCCCCGTCGGACTCAACTTGTATCGGCCCCAATCCTGCTGGTCCCGTCTGTCTAAGATCTAAACACAGCGTGGGTAGACAGACCGGAGATCGGTACAGTTGCTTTAGTGACCAGGTATTGGAAGCGAGTTGGGAAAAGGCGAGGCTGGTGATCATCCAACCAAAGGGATTGGAGCGGCACGCTTGGAACCAGGAGGAGCGACCAGGAGGAGCGACGTCACAGTTGGCGCCGTAACCATGGGATTCGACCCTGGGCCAGGTGTGTAACCGTCACAAAGGCATATGAATCACAGTCAAATATGTGCGTTATGGTGATAAAATTTATATTTTTTTTGTTGTAGCATACCTACGGACGATAATGGATATCATTCCCATTCCATAAATACAGTCGTAAATACTGTATGTTGGTCTGCAGTTGGAATTCATCTCAAGCTGTGCTGGTCAAATTCTCTGCCCGGAGGCAGAGAGGATCCTGAACGAATATTAGTCGAATAAAAGAGTCTTGTCAAGGGGAAACAGCTAAAAAGCCCCGTTCTATACGGGGTCTACGTATAATTTGGCCCGAGGCCTAATGTCAGATAACATAAAATTCGAAATTGTAATACATCTGACCGCGTGGGACGGTTGGTAGATATCCTACAGTTGGAGATTCATTGTGGAAATCCTTGACTCACTAAAATGAATTTATGGCCGCTTTTTCTTCTGTATTTGCTCTTGTCCTGAGTATTATCATCATTACCAACCTTTGTTGCTAAGATTATTCTATTCAGTAACCTTAAATAAGGTTAAATTTCCAAATGGAATTGGTTTGTTTTAAGTCTTCAAAATTAAAACAACTCCCCCAACTCTCAACCATGATTCACCCAGGATGGTACACCCATGAACATAAATGCATGGCTGTGTCAGTTGAGTAAAAGATGGTTCTTAATTGGACAAGGTCCGACAGTCATAAATAAAATTGTGATACTGCATGGATATTTACTGTAACCATCTTAATTCACAAAACACGCCTGGTGAAACATCATATTGTGAACTATTATATGTTGGTATATAATTATTTCAAATAATGAATAGAATTAGTATAACATTATAATATTCACATTTTTTTGTTTCATCTTATTTCACAGAAATTTTTATGATAAAGCACAGATCACAAACTTATTCGTTTATATTCGTTATCCCGTTGTTAAATAAATGTTTGAGAGTTGCGCAAAAAACCAACAGAAACAAAATGAGAGAATAAAAAGTGTAAAAGTTTCCAGCGCTGAATATCTCTCCTCTCTCTTTCTGGCTGGCCTCCTGCCCCTCTCTTCTTTTGACATGAAAACTGAAGACAGCATAATATATTTTTACTGGAAAACTTTGCATGCGCACACAACCTATTAAATCTCGTTACTGTAGAAGTATTAAGATGGTTATCAATTCAGGAAAAATTCTTCTATGCTGTATCCCACCAGAGAATTTGTCAGACATCAATAACCTCTTGTCAAATTTGATAAGCCTATGAACCCGCTGCCTTCACTAAATCCTTTTACTTTCGCTATGCCATGTGATTGTTTAAATCCATAGAATTTAGCCATCTCAAATTTGTTTCCATTTTCTGTCAGGGTTCTTCCTCGCTTCTGTAGGATTCTCAGCATACTTTTGTAAAAACAAAGTAGAATCGTTTTTAATTGCACTCAATCCTTCAGGACGTTGGTAATCAAAACTCTCCACAATTTCCTGTCTTTGTTAAGCTCTTACTAAACTCTTCCTAAACCTTGCGTGGACATCTATTTCATCAAGTTCGCTAGATAGGTTATGTCTTGTTTTCCTTTGTCCTCTTGCCTTCAAAGTATTCTGTGAATTATTAAATTTTCCAAGCATAAAGTGTCCCTTTAGCCTCCATTTTTTTAAAATTTCATCGTTGCTCACATGTTCGATCTATGGTATTCTTCTGTAGAACCACATTTCTGTTGCGTCAAGTCTTTTTCATTTGTTAAATTGACTGGCATTCATTACCATATAGAAGGGCTGATATTATTTAAGTTTATAATCGGTCAAAGGAAATTTTGATTATTTTCATTTATACATTTTAATCTAATTGTCCCTAAGTATATCTCAACTTATTATCTTGACAAATAACTTGTTCTGTCTTGGCAAACGAAATTAAAAAAATGAAAATATGTCTAGACTCTTCTACCTTAAATTTACTGCCCATCAGTCAAATAACTGATCCAATGGAAACGTAATTACGGACAAAATTTGGTGAAAGTGGTTTTGTGTAATGTTATTGTAATGTAAAGTTTTATATTGTATGCAATTTATAGGAAAATATTATAATTTCCAACTGATGATACTTTTAACCAATCAGCATCATATTTGGTCAAATTTAGAAAAAATAGGAAATGGCGAAATCATGAATTATTGCTGAGGCTCCCTGAGTTGCCATCTGATGAAGACATTGATAAATTTTATTTATAGCATATCCACAAATCGATCAATCGATTTGTCTTTTTTTTTGCTTACGGTCAAATCAAACTGACTTCAATGAACGCTTAGGAAAACAGGGTGCAGTAAATGACCTCCTACAATTGAAAGAGATCCTATGTGCCACGTGTCACCAGGCAGTGATAATAATGAGGTATAAAGATATTGATGGCGACTACATGGAAAATGAATTTACTTCAGCTGCTAACATATGCAAATATTTTACCTGTATACTATGGTTTTTTAACTTACTTTCAGGACATACCGTCGAAACTTCGTTCGATCATCAAAAGTTAGCAATCTTGAGCCCGTACTTAGATGAAATGAGCGCTTGGAAAACCGGCTAATGTAAGCAATCAAAATGTATTTCAACTTTAAATAAACACAAAGGGATTGATAAGCCGTAAAAAAAAAAAAAAAATATGATATATATATATATATATATATATATATATAAACACACACACACACTCGCCCTCCACCGATCTTTTGGAACGGGTAAAGTTTTATTTGTTTCCTGTTTAGGATTGGGTTTCCGGGTCATTCAACAATACGAAATATCGGCTTAAAATAACCAATAAGGGGTTGATAAACCGTAAAATCAAATCCGTTAAATACACAGATACATATGGATGTAAAACTTTCGGTCCGGTGGACATCAACACCTATCAACAGACACTACTGACGAGAGCATTGAATAAATCTGAACAAATTTTCTATTAAAAGAAGAATTCTATGAATGATATGACAAATCTACGTCAGTAACAATCGTTCTGCGTATCTTTCATTCTTTTCCACTGAACACGTCCCAATATTTTCGCCATCCTATGGACGATGGGGATTGATTGTTTGCCAATGGACAGGAAAGACTGCTTTATTCCATTTGGTTTTGGGAAACATATATGAAATAGAAGCAGGAAAAACTCAGTTAAATAGGGAACAAATGTAATTAAAATACCATAACAATATATATTTTCCGAATTAATATATACGTATTATATATTCAAGAATATATAAAATTATTTAAGACAAATGTCTTTATATACTAATTTTAAGAAATTTTAATTGTTTACCGGATGAGGGCTGATCGACAAAATTTCCAATAAAATATTTTGTTGTTAACAGTAACGACGCATATCATAGTACCGTAACATTGTCTAGAGAAATTTCAGGAAATGAGACGTTCGGTTGTCAGGAAACTGTAATGTGGAACCATGACGCAATTGTTTAAAATTGGATACGCCATGAAAATAATAATAAAAGTTTGTGAGAAATTGTTTAGGTATTTATAACAGCAGATATGAATTTAAAGAATTGTAAAATGACGTTTAAAGACCAAAAAGGGCAAACTTTTCATTTAATTGAAACGGTTAAGTCACATCCGGCTATATAACAGTTCTGTAGATGCGTGTTCGTTGGAAGTTGCAGGACGAATATTCAAGACAACTAAAATTTCTCGGACATTCGAGCCAGTAAATGTTTATATTGTAAACAGAGAATGAGACTTAAATATTTGTGTCTATAAAAATAATGTATAAACATAAAATGTCTTATGTAAATATTGAAAATATATATACATTTAAAAATATATTTATTTTTTCTATATTTCCTGCTTCTTTTATTTAATTAAATTGTTTCCAGTCGTAGGTATTTTCAGTACTCTAAGCTATTGTAAGCACCCATCAATTCCTAAATGAAAAATATTTTCGGACGAGTTTTAGATGAGGGATTTGGCTCTGTCGTTATATAACTGGAAAGAAGGAACGGTGTAATATAAAGCCCAGAAAGACGGAAATAAACAGTGATCACCCACTTTGCGTCCACTGCATTTTACGGGGAAATCCTAATTACCTGATATGGAAACAGTGCTTACTAGAGTCACTCCATGAATTCTAATGTAAAATATTTTCGAACAGGTTTTAGAGGAGGGTTTGGCTGTCCGTATGATACAAAATGAAGAAAGGAACGTAAATATAAAGCCCAGAAAGAGGAAATAAACAGTGATCACCCACATTGCATCCACCGCATTTTCAGGAAATCCCTAATTACCTGAGATGGAACCAGTGCTTACTAGAGTCGGTCGCCAATTCTAATGAAAAAGTATTTTCAATTGGTTTTAGATGAGGGTTTTTCCTGAAATTTGATAAATGGGAAAAACGGAAAAAAAATAACGCCCAGAAAAAAGGGGAAAAAATGATCACCCACTTTGGGCCACCGCATTTTCGGGGAAATTTAAAATAGAGAAAAAGTGCTTACTTTAATACCCCTAATTTAAAAAAAATATTTTCGAACAATTTTAAAGGGGATTTCCATTTGATAAATTAAAAAAACTAAAAAAAGTCAGAAAAAAATATACCACTTTATTTCCCCACATTTTGAAAAACCAATTACCCGATGAAACCAGGGTGAATAGCCCCCAATCCCTTAAATTTTAATGAAAATAATTTGAAAGTTTTTT
>CAHIKZ030005136.1:5000-57500 GCA_903632075.3 Acanthosepion pharaonis
ATTCTTGTATTGAGCACTTTTTTAAATTAATTAAATGTTTAAATTTATATTCTTTTTGTTGTTTTACATATATATATATACACACATCACACACATGTATTTTAAAATACTATACAGCACTCATTGCAAGGAAAACATACTTAAAGCTCTTATACAAATATTTTAGAATGTGTATAATATATTTGATATTAATTTCCTGGTGTACTCAACGTATATGAAACAGTTCTACACTTGTGACAATGCCTTCTGCAAAAGGTCACATGACATCCAAGGCCAGCTGTGTATACTATCATCATCTGTCTGTTCCCCAACATGAAAAATACTTGGCTGGTAACCAGTTTTCTTTTTTTTTTTTTGTCCTTAAGTGTAAGAGAAATGGGTTTTGTTTCTTCATAGGAATTTGGGTGGTGCCATATTATATGTACACACACACACACACACACACACACAAGTTGTATATAATATAGCTTCTCTGTACCTTTTGTATAAATATTTTCCTGGCAATTGTTCTGATGAGCCTTCCTCTTTATTACCTCAGTTTTATGAATTCAGGTGCAGTACTAGTGTCTGAACCTTTTACAGTTGAAATGGTTGCTAGATGGAACCACAAGTTCTATACTAATAGTTTTTTCTATTGCACTCTTCGTTTGTGGAACTCTTCCAGCTTCTTACTGCCCAGTTAACTTTGGTCTTCAAAAATTGAAATGCAATGTCAATCATTATCTTCTGTCTTAATTCCTGTTCTATTATTGTCCTCTCCCCTTAATAATGTCTTTCTTTTTTTTTTCATATTCTTTCACATTCAGTAACCTCTTGTCTTAGTGGCTTTAGTGCCTTCCTTTGGGGGAAATGATTAAAAAAATTTTCTCTTAAAAAAAAAAAGTTTTTTTTCTATTTAAAAAATGCTCGACATTTAATAAAACCATTCAATTTAAGGCATAAATTTGAAGACATTTTCTTGCAAAAACAAGATTGTTCAGTTATTTCTATGCAATGATTTCTAATGAACCAGTCTTCATGTTGCTATTTCCTCAATGAAAATATCAATAAAAAAGAAACCTTGGATAAAATTAAATTTTTAAAAATATATATATATAAACATAAACATGCAGGGTTTGATTCCACAACAAAGAAGTTTGCTTTTTATTTTTACTAATGAAATTTTTCGGCATTAAGAGTCATTGCTTATCTTTAAATGACACTTAGTTTATAGGAAATTCTAGAACACTTTCTGATTATGAGTCTTTTACATGTATTTGAAGTTATGCATCTTCCAAAAGAATTGTCTATTCTTCCATAAAATATCTGGCCTTGTATCCTCATTTTTGTGATTTTTATTAAAGTTTTGGTTAACAGGATGGCTAGTGAATATATTATTGGTAGAAACTTTCTGATACAATTAACCAAGAACCATGTCCAAAGAAGGCCAAGGTTGTTTCATCTGTAAGGTGATGGCCTGAGTTTTTGAGGGATGCAAAAAGTGTTCTGTTTATTAACTAACTTCAAAAGGGTCACACCATCCATGGAGAGTACTATGCCAATTTGTTGAGGGAGTTATGAAAGGCTATCAAGACCAAATGCCCACAAAAACTGGTTTGGTTTCAAAGGCTGCTGTGCATGACTGGTTGATCATCCTGCCTATTCTCCTGATTTGACTATCATCTGTTCCCCAACATAAAAAAAATACTTGGCTGGGAACCAGTATTGCAGTGATAATGCCATATCTGCTGTTAATGACCTTTTTGGATCAACAGGATGAAAGCTTCTTCACCAATGGGATCCAGGCACTGCAACACTAATAGAAGTGTGTGAACTGCAAGGGGAGATATGTTGAAAAATAAATACAGACACATTTAGTGGAAAACCACAAATAACCCCCTTCAGCTTGTGGAAGAGGACAGCAGAACAGGGAGTGGGTGAGATAGTAAAAAGATAAATATTGCTTAGTTATAAAGGATAGGAAGTTGTGAAGAGCTATGATCTACCACATTCAGAAGTTACACAACACATTTCTCAAGTTGTGTTTAAAAATTAGAACCTCTAGGATCTTGGTTGCTAGGTGATTTATTTTTTTATTTGTTAACTAGCAGCCATACCCAGCTGGTTGATCAGAAAAAGCATTCAATTAGAATGGAGCAAAAACAGCATCATGTTTAGATGTAACAGAGTCTATCTTCTTCAATTACTTTAAAGTACTTTCATTAAAATAAGATTTTGAATTAATGCCGTTACTGATATAACAAAAGTAGTCTGTATTTATTCAAGTTAGCTGAGGACTTCAAGGGGTAAAACAGGCAACATGAAGACCCACTTCAGACCACAATTATTTTGGAGTTTTTGAAATTCACTTTGTCAGTGTTCTACCAGGGATATAAAAGAGGATACATTTACAAAGCAATTGTTAAATTTGATGAAAATTGGTTGAAAGATCAACAAGAAATAAGAAAGAAAGCATTAAAAATCACCAGTCTTCGCTATTTACACGGGTTTTCACTATATGGGTGGACTCAATTATCAAGTTAAATGACTGTTAAGCAATCAACTTACTGTTGGCTACAATTGAGTGAAGTTTGTATTAGATTGCTTGAAAATTGAAGGAGTTTTTAGTTAAAAATTTTTTCTTTTTTTGCTAAATGCAGTGGCATAGAAATAAAAAATGAGGTATTGTTGAGCTTGTCATGATTTAAGTAACCTACATACTGTGTTTGAACAAACTTGGAGGAAAGAAACTGTATTGATTGATTTTTGATTAGCTTTATCGATTTTTATGCTATGAACCTATCTCTTACATTGTACAATGTATTTGCCAAGTTTGGTCAAAATCGTTTGGATGGATTTCGAGTGAAAAGATATCACACAGACATCCTCTGTTTTATATATATATATATATATATATATATATATATATATTATTGAAAAATATATCTGTATTTTGTCACTTAGAAATAAATATTACTCAAAAAGTTTAGTCTATTTTAGTGTTTGGTTTAAAAAAATTTTTGTTTATATTTTCACTCCAATAATGTAATGAAGATGCAATGGGGTTTGGGTAAGAAAATGAGAAGACATTAGTGGAGAGATTTTTTTTTTTTTTTTTTTAAGAAGACAATATCATTCCACAGATATTATTAATATTAGTAGTAACTAATATAGAAAAGAATTAGAAAAAAAAAACATTTGTGTACAAATTCAATGTTACACTGAAAACTGTTTTTCTTTTCAAGTATTATTTAATTTAATCATTGACTTTTTTATAATCATTTCAAGCCAATAAGATGCAAGGAGTTACTGACTATGAAAGAATCCGAGAACAATAAAAGAACAGGATTCAAGTAAACAGAAGATGACTATTGATGTTGCATTTAAATTTGTGAAGATCAATGTTGACTGGAAAGCAAGATGATGAAAGAATTTCACAAGTGAGAAGTGTAAGAGAAGAAACTGTTAGCATAGAACTTATGGTTGCATCTAGTTATTTCAAATGTAAAATTATGAGACCTAGCTGCCAATCTAGTACTGCACTCCAATTATTTACATGTGGATTATTGTACTCATCTTTGTTGTTATTACAAAGTTTCAGCCATTGTACTTTCCAGCCTTCATCAGGTGTCTATCAATCAGGGTTGCCAACCATGAATTTGAACCAAAGCCTTTATCTATAGTAGATTGTTTTTGTTCCACTGCCCATGTCTAGGGATATCGTGTTTAGTTCTTATCTATAATACTGCTCAGTTATTGCTTGCCCTATTTCCACTGAGTCCAAATAGACACTGCCTGGCCCAGGGATTGAACTCACAATTATTATGTCACCAAATTCATAAACCAATGTTTTATTTAATCTACTAGACTATTATCCATGTAAATAATGATAGTAATGATTGACTTATTCACTAAATATCCATCCACTCCTGCTCACATGCACTTGTGGTGAGCTAATGTGTTTAAACCATGTGTCTGTCTTCAGTATGTATTGTTCTAAGCGTAAATTTGAATGAAAAATATTCATATAAAAAAAAACTACCAATACTTTTCACTCTGTTAAAATGCATCACATTTCTAGCAATCGCAGCTTTGTAGATTGGCTTCTAACAAATAAACCAGCTTCTATTTAATATGAACAAAGTTTCAAATCCAGTGTCAATTTATGCAATCTATTTTGGTTTGATACTAACACAAATAGTACGTCTTCTATTGATTGAATAGTCTGTATATAAGAATAGTGTGTGAAAACCATATCCCCCCCTCTCAACCCTTATTCACTGCAATTAGGTATTAAAATATGCCAGCTGTTTTATTTGACAAATTTATCTCTGCTAAGCAACTGCAAAGTTTGTTATGCGATAATTAGTGTTCTTCAGCTACCAGGTCAACAAACATTTCACACCGGCATTGTATCAAGGTCGACAGTAAATTCTTGTCCCAATCTGGCCTATTGTTTTTTTATCCGCCTGAGGATTCAGCAATATAAATCTTTAGGAAACAACTGTTGTCCATGACCATTGATTTGTGGCTTTGTTCAACAGAACATTTTAACAAGTTTCAAAAACACATTTTCCTAAAAAGTTTAAGTACGGCATTTAATTAATATTAAAATTATTACCAACATTATTTAGCTACTCTATAAATAAATTCTATTTTGATCATGTCTGTTAACATACTGTAGAAAAATATTTTTATATGTTTGTGAATCATACATTGTGAATATATTTGTAACATTGTGTAATCAAAGATGAGGATTTTGATGTTATGCGTACTTAAAGTGAGTTTTTGACAAAATTCAAAGAATGTTCAGTGTTATCATTCCTGACAAGGCATCTCGGCTTTAGTCACTTTCTTACTACTATAATATAGCTTCCTTGTACAATATAAATACTTTCATAGTTGTTCTGTGGAGCTCTCCTCTTTGGTACCGCGACTTCATGAATTTAAATGCAGTACTAGATTGGCAGTTAGGTCTCATAATTTCACTGTTGAACTTGCTAGTTGCAAACATAAGATCTCTGCTAATAGTTTCTTCTATCGCAATTTTGCCTGTCGAACTCTCTTCTGGCTACGTGCTTTTCTGTCAATTAGGATGTTTGAAAAATTAAACGCAATGCCAGTCGTTATCTTCTATCTCTTTGAATTCTGGTCTTTTATTGTCCTCTCTCCCAAATAACGATTTCTCAGTTTCTTTCACTCTTAGTAACCCCTTGCATCTTAATAACATTATCACTTTGCTTGGGGTAAACTGATTAAAAATTTAATAATAATTTTGTGCACCTCTATATGGAGATATTTACTATCATAAGAAAAATTAGTAGAACTTCGACATTACAAAATCTTTCCTTTTTTGTATTTATAATCAATATTTTCCAGTATTTCTTCAGTTATCCTGATACTTTAGGACTGCAGTTGAAAATATATGTTCAAAGAATACAAAATTCCACATAACTGGATACCTAAATTATAGAAAAAGAATGAAAAAAAAAAAAAAGGTCATTTTCTGAAAAAAACCTTAAAATTTCTATCATCAAATAACATTTTTCAAAGACTTTGTTCAAAGTTTTGTCCAGTTTATTTTTTATTTTTTTTATGAAAAATGCATCAATTTTTGTCTGTTTCTGGCTGACCACACATTTTTCTGCTCACTCCCAAAGTTGCATTAAAGTCAAATGTATTTGTAAAGTTAGCTTCTGGTTGAAAGCATTAAACATTTAAGACTTAAACATTTGTCAGTGTTTGAAATTAGGCTTTCAGGGCTATTGATCTTTAACATGGCCAATAGCGTTTATCCTCCTCTTCAACATTCTCCGGAATAGTTATTATTCATTTAGGTGTTCATACCCAAGGCCGTCTACATTGAGCTAGTCATTTACTTCCGTTTCATTACATCAAGTTTTAACACTGCAAATTGCTCAATAAATGTCTGGTTTTCTAAATTGTCAAAAGGCTTGCATGAAATGAAATATGAGAATGGGTTTAGTTTGTATAATTGAGAAATGCTTGGTGAATTTCAATTTTTCTCCTCATTTTGTGTCCAGATAAAGTCCATTAAATCAAGAAAGTGCTTTATTATAAATTTTAAATAACTGGGAATAAAAAATAAAAAATTCACTTTGTAAATGAAGCCTAAAGTATTCATTCTTGATTGAAGACAGAAATTTTTTCATATCTTGTTTGCAATTATGCCATTTATAATAAACCAACTTTTTCTTTTCGATGTAATCAAGTCACATGAGGCTTTTTGGTAAATATTTGGCAGTTGGTATATCTTACTAATTTGATCTAAATTTGTGTGTATGTGTACATAAGCCTGACTATACAAATATGCTTACCTAAGTATACTATAGAAGCATTCATGGTGAGTAAATGAATGACAAATAGGGAAAAAATTCTGTATAATGCATTTTGTTCTTCAAAAGGACTTCATAAAACTAAAATAATGTTTTTTTTTTTTGTTTTTTTTCAACTCACTTTACCCAAGCAAGGCAATAAAGCCACTAAGATGCAAAGAGTTACAGAGTGTGAGAGAACAATAACAGGACAGGAACTAAGAAGACAAAAGATAATGATTGACATTGCATTTAAATTTTTGAAAATTAAAGTGGTTTGGAAAGCAAGAAGCCAAAAAAAAGTCCTCAAGCAAATGATGAGGTCTAGCTACCACGAAGGAAAGTAATATTTATTTTGAAAATAAAAAAATGGGGCACAAGGCTAGAAATGCGTATAGAGGAAGGCTGGGGTTCAATCTGTCTTATCTTAAACTTAGCTAGACACAATTACTGACCCAAACGAACCACAGTATTCCTTACACCAAAACAACACGTTCTTACTTACCATTAAGGAAAGTTCATTGGAATAATTATCATGAAAATATTTATCAAAAAAAGGCACAGGAGAGTTACATTATAGCAAGAGGAAAGCGACTGAAGCCGAGATGCCAGGTCAGGACTAATGACATTGCAGATTTTTCTTTGTATTTTATCAAGAATCTCTAAATATATTTCAGAAGCACCAGAGCAGATGTGGCCGCAATACTCAATGCATGGATGAATAGTGGACTTATAAATGTGTAAGATAGACAATGTTTATCTCCAGAATCTTCCACAAAACGGAAAACTAACTTACCTGATAGCAGACCTAGTCACTTTCCTGGAGGTTAGCATCCGTCATACTGATGGAAGGCAAAATAGGTTCTCTTAGATGATTAAAAGAGAACATTTTGGAAACATTAAAATAGTTAACAAATTGTAGGTCATGTTTGAGCTCAGCTGCAAAATTTAACCTTATTGAACTGATCAGATTTACTACTAAGACAGGCGTAAATAGTTGTCATCACCATATATACCAAGTTGAGAAGTGATGGCATCAGGAAGGTTGTTGGTAAAAATTAGGAACAACACGGGTCCAAGGATAGAGCTCTGGGGAACACTTGCATTAATGCAAAAAGATCTAGAGGAGTGGCCATTCAAGATGATATTCATTTTGCGATTCAATAAAAAAAACTGAATCAGTTCAAAAATTCACCAAGAAATACCATAACCTTTCAACTTGTAAAGAAGATCAGCATGCCAAACTCTTCCAAATGCCTTCTAAAGAAACATCCCGAGTTTCCCCATTCTCATCTAAAGCTTGATAGACCCTGCAATAATTGCTAATACTTCAGAAGTTGAACTAGAGAAGGATCCAGTTTAGAGATGATAAACTAGAAACCATAGGTGGAGTTATATGTATATCACTCAATACTGACTCAATTCTTAGTTGAAAGTCAGGCAAAGATAATCCAGATGAGTCAAGAGTATAATTTGAAGAGAATTTACAAGCAAAACATTCTGCTTTATCATCAGAAGATGTTAACACTTCAAATTGAGTAAAGAGAGGGAGGGAATAGAAGACTTAATCTTATTCAACACCTTATTTACAGAGCCACCAGTATTCATGAGAACCTAAAATTGTAAGAGGCTATACGATGACACATTCTTTCAGCAAACAATGACTTAACTCTTACAACACTCTTACAATTATGAGAAAACACAAAGTGGTGTCTATTGTGATTGGAATTATCAACACTGGTACAGACGTAAAAAGTAATTCAATCAAGAGGAATTAAGATGTAGGCATGCTAAACTTTCAATTTCTGGCATCTGATGTGTTGAGACGTACAGCTTAGTCGAGTTCAGAATCCTAGTGTTTTTGTTTTTTTATCACTGTTTTTAAATATCTCACATTGTGATTGCAGTACATTTAAGAAAAGTGAAATGTAGTATGAACCTGGATGCAAATTTATTGTGGAAGACTCAGAAATTAGTGCACTTTCTATACATTTTTGACTTAATTACTTTCTCTTTTAGTTAAAACTGCATTCAGGCAGTATATTCTTGGACTCAGTAGAAACAAGGGGTGTAATAACTGAGCAGTAATATAAATAAGAACTATACCCCAAACCACATTAATAACATGCTAGTGAAATTTAAGATTTCTTGGCTATCTATGAATTGATTTTGATAAAACTTTCCCCAGCTGGTTTGCACAATATGGCAACACCATTGTTAGATTTTCATTATTCTGTGTAATGTCCTTTTTTTATTTCAGATTCAACATTTTTTGAGTGAATCATAGCTTTTGAATGAAAATAGCTCATCTAGACATTTTTTGGAGAAAATGAAAGATGATGATACAACTGGATCGTTTCTTCTTTGTTGAAGGATCCTGTCCACATGATGACCTAACTTTTCCGCAGTGACATGAAGAGAGTTGCCTTTAGCACTTTCCTTGATAATGACAGACATTTCTTCATTGTTGAGGCCTTTTCCACGTCCTATTGTTCTTAGAGAGGAGAGGCACTATTAGTGTGGTTCACTCCAAAATTGTTGAATCTGAAATAAAAAATAAAAATAAAGGGTGTTACACAGAATAATGAAAACCTAACAATGGTGTTGCCATATTGTGCAAAACCATCTGGGGAAAGTTTTATCAAAATCAATTCACAGAAAACCCGAGAAATCCTAAATTTCACTACCATGCTATTAGCATAGTTCAGGGTGTAGATGAGATATCCCTGGACATCGAACGAGAACAGTCTACCCCCCATAGATTAAATAAAGGGTTCAGTTCCCTGTAGGTCACCCAAATCGACATACACCTGATGACAGCTGGAAGATACAATGGCCAAAATGTTGTAATAACAACAACAAAGTTAAGGATAATAGTCCAAATGTAAACAGTGTAAATAATGCATTCTTTAAGTCGAAATTATGGACAGGTCTGTACTCTGAATGGCTCATGTAATGAGTGAGTCATTTTGTAAAAAGATCCTTTTTATGCTCATATACATTTTCAATTAGCATTCATTTTAAGAGATAAACACATAGAAACATGAACTCTTAAGGCTGCACAAAGATGTCTTCTTCTTCATAATATATGTGTAACATTCTTACATCTACAAATATCGCATACAACTGTAAATAACTCTGTTATATATTTTAATTCTTACAGAAATCCAAGGTTTGTTGTTTTTCTTTGGCATGTGATTTGGTCAAGCAGTTGTAGAGAGAGAGAGTGACGTTGAATAGCTGCTCTCATCCTCTTTCATTATCAATGGGAAATGACACTTAACAAAAGTCTGGTCATTGCCTTTATATGGCAAATAACACTAATCAGAAATTACCAGAGCAAAAAATACAACTTTTGTTGCTACTTATCTATTAGGCTATTCAGATAATACAAACTCACAAATACATGCTAGCAATTCTTTGTCTATTTTCCATTTTTGTTTCTCCTTTGATAAAAGTCTTTTCAAACTGAGTAAGGATTTTGGCAGGTATAATGTTTCATCTTTGGGGTTAGAACTGAATTTTTTTTTCTTCTGTACACATTTCTCTACATTCTGAATAATCTTCCACTTTCGAACTTATTACCAACATATTTGGATCTAAAAAGCAAATGTTTACATTAACAAATGGGAGATGAATTCATTGATGAATTAGAAAGTTTGTCTATATTTAGATATTTATTAAAACATGAAAATAAAAAAAACTGATATATAAAATCTGTGAAACTTTTTTTTTTCAAATTTTGTAAACTACAAATAATTTTTTTTTCTTTTTTTTTAACACAAAGAATTTATAAATCTTAACACTTTTATTATAACACTCCTTCCCAGTCTTTTGAACAGGAGTAGAGGTTTATCCCTTGTGTCCTGTTTAGGATTGGTTTTCTGGATTCTTCTTAAGCCTATTTCAATTCTATATTTCTAATGTCTTTGAAATATTATTTACTTTTTTTCTTCTCAATCATCATCATCACTCAACCATAGTCTGGATCATCAAGCCAATGCGAACAATCCTTTCTTTAGCTGTGTAGTATGTGCTACACCAGCGCTGCATATAGTTTTGAATTCAGAGTTACTTTCTCCTAGACCGGTTGCCACCCAAGGCTATAGAACGCAGTCTGTTCTGCTATAGCTGGTGGGGAGAAGAGGAGGATTCATACCCTTTCCCAAGGGTCTTAGCATATAAGTGAATGTAATGGATCCAACTTGAATTTGAACTTGAAGTAGATATGTTTTCTATCATCTGGTTCACACTCTTTCCTGGTCTTTTAAACAAGAGTAGAGGTTTATCTCTTGTTTCCTGTTTAGGATTGGGTTTCCAGTTCCATCTTAAACCTATATCAACTCTATACTTCTAATGTCTCTACCTGAATTCTGAAATTTTATTTACTATTTTTTTTCCTTCTCAGTAGGAGTAGATAGATTTGCCTATCATCCGGGTCACACTCCTCCCTGTTCTTTTGAACAGGAGTAGAAGTTTATCCCTTGTGTCCTGTTTAGGATTGGGTTTCTAGTTCCTTGTAAAGTTTTCTCTTTCACTTCCAGTAACCAATTGCATCTTGCATTATCACCTTGTTTGGTTTATTTTGTTTAATGGCATATCAACTTCAATTAGTTATTTAATGCTGACAACATTTTTAGGATAGATTCGTATGAATAGAGTATGTATTCTTTGGTTTAGATTGGTTTGGTTTATTTTGTTTTACAGCATATCAACCTCAATGGTTTATTTAATGCTGGCAAAAATTTTTATTGCTGGTAATATTTTGTTTTGTCAAAAATCTGTTTCTGGTAATATATTTCGTTCAAAATTGTATTGCTGGTAATAGTTAACTATTTGCCTATATCTGGGACCCTAACAGGTGCTACCACCCCGGGTCAAGGTGGACCTGGGAACACCAGCAATTAAGAGGTGGTTCCATGCCCCTCTAAACCTCCTGATCAGCGGCCTTGCTGCTGGACGTAGTTTAACATCTTACTCAGGACGCGGATGTAGTTTAACGTCTTACCTAGGATGGATCACCTTGCTTGGTGTGAATCAAATAAATAAGTAAGAAATGATTAAAAAAAAAATTATATAAAGTAAATACAGTGCAATTTTCATTCTAGAAATCATAGGACAATGTATCAAGAATTTAAATTTTCGTTTTCACTTTTTATTTACTTTTTGTAAACATTTTGTAAAAGGTGTTCCAATAACTTGGACTGATTTTAAATGTGAATTAATTTTAAGTGTCTAATGATTTTCTTCTTTTTCTTTCAGATTTAACAACTTAAGCCATTGGCAATTTCAACCATGGAAAGATTAACAATCAAATGTGTTAAAGTTATCAAAGTCTATTACGAAAATGGACATTCAAACAGAAATGCATTTTCACACTTCATGATTATTTTGGCCAACATAATCGACCAACAAAAAGTGCAATTGGAAATAATGTAATGTAATGTTGTGGAAAGGTTCAATTCCTGCATGCAATGATGAATAGAGGGGGGTCTGGATTTTTGGCCACATTCTCATGCACTGCAGCAATGTTTTCAGCTGAACAGTGTAAACAAGCATGTAATAGTGTTTTCATATCTGCCACCGATGCAGTTTGTTTGAATTTACAAACAATTTTTCTAATTGCACTCTTGAAACGTTAACATGTTTGATTGTTAATCTTTCTATGGTTGAAATTGCCAAAGACTTAAGTTGCTAAATTTGAAAGCAAAATAAAAAAAAAAATCATTAGTCTCTTAAACTTAATTCACATTTAAAATTGGTCCAAGTTATTGGAACACCCTTTACATATATATATATATATATATATATATATATATATATATATATATATGTTTAAAATTTGTTATGTTTATGGAGGAAAAGTGACAGAGAGAGATTTTTTAGATTTCGATAGTGAAATAGAAATCAAATTTGATGGTCAATTGAGGCATAAAGCTGATATTCACTATGCAGTGTTGATCAAGTCTGTTCATATCTATCTATCTATCTCAGTCTGTTCATATTCATCTATCTATCTCAGTCTGTTCATATCTATCTATCTATCTCAGTCTGTTCATATCTATCTATCTATCTCAGTCTGTTCGGTTCATATCTATCTCAGTCTGGTTCCATATCTATCTCAGTCTGTTCATATCTATCTATCTATCTCAGTCTGTTCATATTATCTATCTATCTCAGTCTGTTCATATCTATATTATCTATCTCAGTGGTTCATATCTATCTATTCATCTCAGGTTCATATATCTATCTCAGTCTGTTCATATCTATCTATCTCAGTCGGTTCATCTATCTATGTTCATCTATCTATCGCATTGTGTTCATTTTGGTTTTTGTAAACATTTTATATTAGCAGAATCCTCACCACTTTTTTTTTCTTCATATTGCATTTACAGTTAACTGAAGAACTGAAACCGCCATTTGTATTCTTGTTTGTATCTGAATAGAATCAGTGAACCAGTAGGAAGTTTATTCTCAGTCTTGATGTTGGCCATCAAAAATTTCTGTATAATTAGAACCAATTATTGAAAATAAATTCATTCGTCTCCATTTTATTATTTGCTGTATCGTTTTGCTTGGAGAATAAAATCATTCATATGACTTCAGTGACTCAAATAAACAAAGCAACAAAAGTCCTTTTGTTCAAAAATGTTTTACACTTTATTATAAAACCTTACATGTCCTCTATGAAACATTATATAATTTTATAAAGTACATACTACACAATACTTTATAAAGAAAGACAAAAGGAAAACTTTCTTAGCCAACATGTTTCATCCTTTATCAAAACTTTGATGGACTTTATCAAAACAATTGCCTTGATTATGTCCATCAAAGGACGTGTCATTTAGAATAAGTTTTTCTTTTGTCTTTATTTGTATTTTGTCCATTTACAGATATATTTTTAGTTATATTTGAAATTTTACACAATACTTTATCAATGGCTGTTGTAATGCGTCTAGTGTGGTAGTCTGTAGTGGTAGTGCTTGTTGCTTCTCGTTTTCAGTTACCGCCGCTGACTAGCAGCAATGCGAAAAGGAGAGCTGAGTGCGTAAGTCTTCCCCTGCCAGTATATAGCCTCTCCATCAGCAAGCCCTATGTAGTGTCTCCTCGTGACGACACATGGCAACCGGGCACCTTGCGAACTCTGGCTAAACTACGGAGGACAGGGGAGGAGTTTGGCCCCCTTAACATGTGGTATGCAGACCCACCAGTGTGTGGACACTCTCTGGTGCCCATGAATCAAACCCCAGCTATGGGTTAAATAGCTCAACTGCCTTGTGGAAATCTTCAGGAGAAGAAAAGGCTAAGGATTAAACCCTACACAAATCCAGAGTGGAGTCCCTAAAGCAGATGGACGGCACTCTGTGCTACCTTCTGGCAACTCCTGCAGCCGTGCTGGGACCAAACTGTAGTGGTCCATTCTCTTCTTTGGACTCTGCTAGCAAGTCCGAGAAGAGGAACTTGACATCCGGGCAGCCCTAGTTCTCCATACATCCTGCCCAGGCTTGTGGCGCACTGGAGAGGACACTTCAGAGTGCTACTCCATCGTCTCCTGAGACGGATGGATGCTGAACCGAACCAAACCAACGTTATCAACAAAAGTGATATCTATTTACGCTATTTACATTGTTTAAACTATTGTCCTTTAGTGTCATATTCACAATATTTTGGCTGTTGTACACTCTGCCTTTTTCAGGTGATATACATTGGAATTTTGAATTGAACCCTTTATTTCGTCCACTGGGGTAGATTGTTCTAGTTCCACATGCCATGCCTTTTCTGGATATTTCAGTTTCATTAAATTCCCTTTAGTGATTCAACACTCCAAGTTTTTGTTCACCTCTGCTGTTGCTCACATTTCTTTGGGTGAAGTCACTGGCTTACTTCAACCAACACTTTTATCCACTGAGCCAGGTATCTCACCTGATGAAGGCTGGAGTGTACAATGGCTGAAACGTGAATATGGCAACAAAGATTAGGACAACGGTTTGAACAATGTAAATAGTTACAATAGCTCATCTCACAAATAAAGATAGATCCTGAAGAAGTCCAGAGAGTACAATGTCCGAAACATCATGAATATAGCAACAAAATGAGGACTGCAGGCAGAAAAATGTAAACAATGTAAATAGTTACAATACCTCATCTCAGAAATAGAGACAAATGTTAAAAGTGATATCGATGCATTTTTTTTTTTTTTTATAGCTAAGGTGATATTAAAAAGACTTTTCCTGGGAAAAATTGTTTTGCATAAGTCACCATAAGACATTATATTTTATTTATTCATTTATTTCTTCTTATATTTCTGTTACTGCTTAACGGAAAAGAAATTATGAATTTGTTAATTTTTAGATTTTAATGCTTATTTTCTTTTCTTCTTTTCAACTTGTCCCTGACTCATTAAAAGTAATAAGATAACAAATAGATTTTTGATTAGAGACTTGACATTATTTATAAAACAGATGGAGAATATAAATCATCTTCTTCGCTTGAATATTGTTTTCCAATCTCGTTTACATCTCTTAATAATGGACTATAAGTTTTCTACTGGATTAATATCTGAAAAGGTGAGGAGTCATTTTATTAATTTGTCCTATTTCTTGTCAAAGTGGCCAATAGTCAGCTTTGTAGATGGTGAAGAAGCATTGCCTGACTGTTTAGTTTAAAGCTTCTTTATTGTGACTGGTACCACTGAAAAATGTCTTATGATTTTATCTTGATACCACCAGCAACTTTGAACAGATCTATAATTCTTAGGAGAGTGATAAAAGAGATTGCTAACAGAGTTCAATGCAGAAAGTCGAAAGCGCATGAAAGAATCATCTAGGGATTAAGGAGACAATTCCCAGTCTATAATTAGATCTATGTTTCTGAGGGTTTGTGGCCATATCACGTTGAAACAGTGGTTCCTGTATGATCACCAAAGTTAAGCAATGTTGAGCCTGGTTAGTACTTAGATGTGTGACTATTTGGGAATACCTAGTGTTGTAAGCTTGGATGTGCAGGTAGTGTAATGGATAATGGCTTGGAATTGTTAATCGGAGAGCTGAGCTCAAATTACAGGTGTGTTTGTTATATTCACTTAGATACAAATACCCTTGGGAATGGTATGAATCCACCCCTTCTCTCCCCAGCTATGGTTTAATTATAATTAGTAAGACTTGTATCACTAAATCATTATTATTGCCAAAAAAAAATTCTAACAATCTAAAAAGTATTTTCTAGTTTTAAATAACCTGCCAACGGTTGATAACACGTAAATAATGAATCAAACAATGACTACAATACTAATCTAAAACCTCACTCTATATGACCTCTGTTGTTTTCTAAGTTGTTTTGGTTGATTATTTCTATGAAGGGCACACCTTCTAGCCTCTCCATCAGGAGCATCCAATGTAGCTCTACATTCATGACTAAAAATTATCGTTGAGAAATCAGTTTTCATGTACTACTTTATTCAACTTGCATGTTTCTCTGTATGATGTTTACTTAAAGGTGGTAGTCTGGTTGGTTTCACATCTTTATTTATTCTGCATCTTCAGATATTTTCTGGCTGGACAATCCAACTTTATGTTTTTGCAGATCTCTTGTGACATTATCTTGCCAATATTTTCAGTTTTTGTCATCTTCAACTTTTTCTGCAATTTCTAACCTTGTATTCTTATCGCTCAATAACTTTACATTATCTTTGCTTCACTTTTAAGATTATAACTTTCTTATGACTCATGGCAATTTACATATACTGACATATGTTGGAATCCTAACAGTAGTTCATATTGTTGAAGTTATCAATAAAATATTTCGTTGAGATCTACACATTCTACTCTCCCCACTGTATTTATATTTCCAATGACTACTAGTTTGCATTATATTTTACCAGAATAAAATATATATATATATATATAAAAAGAAAGAACAGTAAGATATATAATCCAGAGTTCCTATTGATATTTTTATTTTATATATATATATATATATATATATATATATATATATATATAACATTAGTGGTCAAAATATATTTATTTATTTATATATATATATATATATATATATAACATTAGTGGTCAAAATTTATTTATTTATTATATATATATATATATATATAACATTAGTGGTCAAAATTTATTTATTTATATATATATATATATAACATTAGTGGTCAAAATTTATTTATATATATATATATATATATATATAACATTAGTGGTCAAAATATATTTTTATATATATATATATATATATATATATAACATTAGTGGTCAAAAATATATTTATTATATATATATATATATATATATATATATATATATATAACATTAGTGGTCAAAATATATATATATATATAACATTAGTGGTCAAAAAATATATATATATATATATATATAATATTAGTGGTCAAAAATATATATATATATATATATATATATATAACATTAGTGGTCAAAAATATATATATATATATAACATTAGTGGTCAAAAATATATATATATATATATATATATATATAACATTAGTGGTCAAAAATATATATATATATATAACATTAGTGGTCAAAAAATATATATATATATATATATATATATAACATTAGTGGTCAAAATATATATATATATATATATAACATTAGTGGTCAAAATATATATATATATAACATTAGTGGTCAAAAATATATATATATATATATATATATATAACATTAGTGGTCAAAATATATATATATATATAACATTAGTGGTCAAAATATATATATATATATATATATATAACATTAGTGGTCAAAATATATATATATATATAACATTAGTGGTCAAATATATATATATATATATATATATATATAACATTAGTGGTCAAAAATATATATATATATATATAACATTAGTGGTCAAAAATATATATATATATAACATTAGTGGTCAAAATATATATATATATATATATATATATAACATTAGTGGTCAAAATATATATATATATATATATATATATATATATAACATTAGTGGTCAAAATATATATATATATATATAACATTAGTGGTCAAAATATATATATATATATATATATATATATATATATATATATATAATATATATAATATATATATATATATATATATATATATATAACATTAGTGATCTATATATATATATATATATAATATTAGTGATCTATATATATATATATATATATAACATTAGTGATCTATATATATATATATATATATATAACATTAGTGATCTATATATATATATATATATATATAACATTAGTGATCTATATATATATATATATATATATACATTAACATATATATATATATATATATATATATATATATATATATATATATGTTTATTTAGGCAGCAATTTTTCATTAATGCATGTTTCATTAAATAATATAGACAAGTTTATATATATATAAACTTAAAGAAGAGATATGCAAAAAATAATATTGTATCTATATTAAATAAGTATTAGTTATTTTAAATATTAAATTAAGTTTTTAAAATAGTGCGAGTATTTTGTATGTTATGAAAATTTATTGTACTAAGCTATGTACCCCATTAAAACCAACTGTAATTTGTACCCCACTTACCTGTTTGCACATCTACCCAAAATTTGGTTTCCATCAGTTACTGTTTTAGTGGGTGCGATGGATTGACTAACAGAAGTCACAGAATATTATATATAATGCATAAAAAGGTTAATAGAGTGAAATCAGACCAGGAAACAGTCCGCCCTCTTAGCTGGGGCTTCAGAATACACAGATTGCACCTCTGCAGAAGGGTAAGACCCCCACCTCCACCAAATGAGGCGTCCTGGGTAAGACGATAAACTACATCTGACAGCAAGGTCTCTAATCAGGAGGTTTTCAGGAGCGTGGAACCACCTGTTAGTTGCTGGTATTCCCAGGTCCACCCTGACCTGGGGTGTAGCACCTGCTAGGGTCCCACCTATGGACAAATAGTTAACCCCCAAATTGGGGTCAAAATGCTATAAAAGCACAAAAATAGGTTTTAATACTAGCAATACATTTTTGAAAAAAAGAAAATTATTACCAGCAATACATTTTTGAAAAAAATATTACCAACATTATATTTTTGAAAAAAGTATATTACCAGCAATAATAATCTTGTCAACATTAAATAACCAATTGTGTTTGATACACCTCAAAACAAGACAAACCAAACCAAATCTGGAAACAGTAGTATTAAAAAATGCTCAATACACGTGTGATAAAATAAAAGTAAAATAACATGTAGAGCTTTTAACTTTAAAAATCAGGAGGTCAGTTGATGTGTGTGTGTGTGTGTGTGTGTGCACGCATGTTCACATTGCCCATCAGCTCCTATAAGAAGCTCATCAACCCTTTGACAGGTTTTGTTTATTGTTTTTTATCCTGGAAGATAACATGCTATCTTCCTCACCAGCAGAAAAGCTACTGGGGAGCTGTTTTAGATCTCAACCACTTGTTTATGTGGCAGATTGTACTGGGTTACATGTTACCAGTAGCAGGCAAATCTCTTCTGAAATTTAACTTCTGTTTTTGTGGCATCATCAAATGATGTATCACATAATTTCTGAAATTTACTAGTGTCATCCAATATAGATGACATTTTATTTATATAATCAGAATAATTCAGAATAACACAACACTAGATTCTCATGTGAGCTGAAAGCTTAGGACCAGCTTAATGAAAAAAAATATCCAAATGTTGGACAATTTTTGTCTTTATTTTCACCAGAAATTAAAGCAAACATTCAAACAATAGAATGGCTCATGATCAGATGTAATAGACATTCACTGTCTGTTATATTTAATAATATATGTTTAAATAATGATCTGCTGTCCCAATACACTAAATTCTAGTTAGTTTATATATATATATATATATATATATATATATATAAACACATAAAAGGTTAATGGTCAGAGTTGAATCAAACCAGGAAACAGTAGTATTAAAAAGTGTTCAATACATGTGTGAAAAAATAAAATGAAAGTAAAAAGTAACATGTAGAGCTTTTAACTTTAAAAATCAGGAGGTCAGATGAATTCGCTACTTTGGTTTCAACCTTATGGTATCCTCAGCCAATTTTTATCAAATGATCTCTTAAAGCTTAATTTAAAAAAAAAAAATAATGAACACTATATGATAAATTTTTTTTATATAAATAAACAAATATATGTCATTGGGTGTAAGAGAAAGGGAGGAGGAGGACGTGAAAAAGGAAGAAGAGAAGAAAAGCAAGGATATTGTAAATGTATCAGTAGGCGGGGCTTAATTGAAATGTACATTTTTTTAATCCAGCCTCATATGTGCTTAAGAGGAATTTTCTAATGTGTAAGCAAGGACTTAAGAATTCAGATTTGTGGTTCAAAAATTACCTAAGGATACCATAAGGTTGAAACCAAGGTAGCAGATTCAACTGACCTTCTGATTTTTAAAGAATATTATATAGATAGATTTGAAATTTAAAATTAAACATCAATAACTATACTATTTTATATATTTAGTTGACAAGCCATTGAGTTGCATAATAAAATCTCACACCCCAAAATAAGTTATTCTAATTATTTCTGTTAGAAACACATAAGCCAAAATTCATATATTTATCTTATCCTGAAAATATTACTAACATTTATGATGATGCAAACATTGATTTCCATAATAAAATCTTACAGAGTGTATGTGCATTAATAGATGGAAATTGTTTCTACCAAAATAAGCTTTCATTTCTTGTAAACCAGAGAAATGTTCTTTTACAATTCCTCAAATTTCCATCCTCCAGAAAAACCATCAATTTTTGTCCATTAAGATCAGCAATCACTGAGCATTTTTTTACATTCTGTTGTTGTCGTTACAGGGAGAAATCGAAGCAACTGGCTGAGCAAAATGCTGCTGTGGCGTGTCTCTTGGTTCTTGGTATCCATGATGGTCGTAAGGAAGGAACTGATGAAGAAGCTAAAGTACTAGCCAAAAAATGGCAACAGATACTGAGTGATGAAGAAGCCCTTACAAAGAATCTTGAAGTCAACCCGCTGCCAACCAATTCCACAGACAATGATAAATTGCCAGTAAATGGAGAAATCAAGCAAGAAATAGACAGCTTTTCAACAAAACTTGATACCTCCAAATCCACTAAGAATTTGACAGAATCCGAACATGAAAATAAAGAAAAGGTTATACAAAAAACCTTTGCTAGTGAAGATTCTTGTACAAGACAAACTGCTGTTAACAGATGACATGAAATTTATTTTTAGTTCTGACTTCCCTATTTCAGGCGAATAAAACTTTTCACTGAAAAATGATTCCTTGGAAGTTTGTGTATTTGATTCCTCTTGAGGACATTTGTTGAAGTGATATTGTGAGATAATCAAAAAGAATTTTTTTGAGAACATGACCACAAAAATAATTTTGATTTCAATTAAGGTAAAGAAAAGTGTTGCTTCTTTGTTCCATGGTTTTTTTTATTTTTTTTTTATTTTTTCGTAAACCAATATTCTTTGGTCTTCATCATTGGTATATTGCATCCAGTGATCTTTAAAATCGCTTAGGGTTTTTTCTTCTTCTTATCTTCCCCATTTTCTCAACTAAAATCTGAGTCCTACAAAATTGCAAGTGAATGTATGAATTTTTAACAAAGAAAAATGTAAAAAAAGGCTAAAAATAAGAAAAGTCAACACTAAATAACATCAACTATGAACACAGCCATGATCTGCTGACCATGTTTGAAAAATAAAATATTCCTATAACTCTAGTTACATACATAAAAAAAATTTGTACATGCAATTAAAAGTAAAAATAAAATCATCCTTGGTAATTGCTAAAAGTAAAGCTAAAAGCACTCGGACATACAGAACATTAAGAATGTTTCTATATAATTTATGTCCAGAAAAGAAAAGAAAAAATTAATAAAAAATTTAACGATCAGTCATTTTTAACAATACATTATTTATATATATATATATATTGAACAATAAAAAATATTAAAAAAATTAAAATCTTCAGACACACTGGGTTGTATATTAATATTCCTTCATTTTTATTATTATTTCATTTAGATTCCTCAACTAGTTTCAGCCAACAAGGCCATCATCAGGAGAAAAATAATTTTCTGCTTGCTGGTAGCAGTAACTACAGAACTGAATCTCTTAATGAGAAAATGAACTTTTGTCTGTAGTTTTCATTTATTTTTTTATTTTTTTAACATGAATTTTGGTCAGTCTTTGTGTTGGTCAAACAGTCTCTTTTAAGTTGTTATTTGAGATAAAAGCTGGATGGATTCATGCTGCTCTGAATTCCCTTGGTTATTTTGACAGTTTTATTGGTTCCTGGAAAGGGAATGTGTCTCTGTTAAGTGTGCGTGTGTGTTATTTGGTTCTTAGGGAGTGAGTGAGTATGATGTGTGTAAGCGCGTATATCACTATGAGTGTGTGTTATCATTTGGTTCATTAGAGAGTGAGTGAGTATGATGTGTGTAAGTGTGTATATTTGTGTAGGTGTGTGTATAAGTGTGAGGCCTCAACACTTCCGTCAGCTGTCTTGTGTGGGCGAGAAATGTTGGTAGGTTTTGATTTGTAGGGTTATATATTAATACTATCTATATTGTTAAATTTATGGTTTAGCCTGACTGGATAGTGTGTTTTTAAACATTGTATCCACTTATTTTCATGGAACTCTAAAATCTTTCTAATGTTATCTGCTGTGGACTTTTCTATTCTCTCAATTATAGTGAATTTGGCATGGGTTTTAAAATCGTGTTTTTCTAAGTGGAAATGTTGTTCTTCAGGTAATAATCTTTCATGGGGAGTCGACTTAATTTGATTGCAATAATTATTAATTCTCTAGTGAAAGGGCCATTCAGATTTCCCGGCATATTGCTTCTGGCATAGTGTGCATTCTAGGAGGAAAATTATGTTATGACTTCTACAGTTAGAGTGTGTATATATATATATATATATATATATATATATATATATATATATATATATAATAGTCTAGTAACTTCGTTTCCTCTTTTGCCACCATGTCCTAATGATGTGATCCTTGCATCATATTGTAATGGTCAATGTCTGATTCTCAGAGTTGGGAGAGGATTCCAACTGCTGAAAAAAAAGAATGAAACTGCCATCCATTCAGTGCTTTTCTGCATGTGTGTGTTGAGGATTCTATGTCTAGGCATGATGAATTATTATGAAAAATTATTCACATCCCCAAATTGCTAATCAGTGAGATATATATATATATATAAAATTCGTAAGTGGTAAGGATAATCCAAGTAGGTCTTTTTAATATAAAATATTCAAAAGATAGATCCATGAAGAGAGCTCAATATATTTATATACAGAGAAATATGATATACATCAAGAAGAAAAAAACTTAACACATTATCGAAGAATCCGGTAATAAATTTATTTCAGTCTGATGAGGCAGATATTAAAAATTTATCTATTGAAATAAATTTTTCCTTCTTGATATATTTTACACATCTCGTTTATCTTAAATGACAAATATAATCAAAGTATAATATATAACTGTGGTAACATTGCAATAACCAGATATTTTTTAAAATTTAAATTACATGATGGTCAGTCTATATTCAGCACCTGAAGATTGAATTGTACATGAAACTCTGAGTCATGCTATCAGTGATATATATATATATATATATATATATATATATATATATATATATATATATATTTATTAATTTTAAGCATGTCTGATTAAATAAATTACAAATATTATGTTTGCTTATTTTTAACATAATCTGTTCATATTCACAGATATTTTTCCATGTATTACAATCAAATGATGCTAGAAATGCCCTGTAACAGTGAAAATCACTTTTATTTTTCAAATTCTTTCCATCTCTTTCTGAAATCATCATCAGGGCTGCAACTGGTAAAGCAAAAACTATGTGTAGCTATCCATTACTGAATTTTTCTATTTGCGTTTATCAATTATGGAATTTTTTCCTTTTACGTTGGAATGTCATGATCAAGCACACATTGAAGCATGAAAACTGTCCTTTTTATAGGCATTTTAGAACATTATCACAGTATTCATAGCTGATTCTGTTCAGTGTCGGCTTCAATTTTTTAATGAAGATTGCTTTGAGGATCTGTAGTTTTAATTTGTTATTTTCTTGGTGTAGGATAGTTGTGTTATCAAACAGAATTTTTCTATACTGTGAATGTGAACAGGAATGTTGCTGTAAAGAGATGAAAAGTACTTGAGAAATAAAAGTGATTTTACAGTGCATTCCTTACATCATTTGATTGTAATACATGGAAAATATTTGTGAATATGAACAGATTATGCTAAAAATAAGCAGACATGATGTTTGTAATTTATTTAATTAGACATGCCTAAAAAAGAATTTGCTGTCTAAATACACAAACATTTATTAATATATATTGTGTGTGTTTTATTACTATAAACATTATTTTAGTGAATACATGTATTTGAATAGACATCATCATTTATTTACAATGAAATTAACATTTACTAGACTAGATCATTAAAATTAAAGAAACTAATTAGTTTTCAATTAATGTTTGAATAAACAGGAATATCTATTCAAATATGTGTGCCCACTAAAATTTATAGCAATAAGAAATAGTCCGATTTTTAAAAGTCCATTAATTACTTTAAAAGAGAAATATATAATTGATTGATTTATTTTTTTATGGCTTATCACTGAAATTGGAACTTGACTCTTTGATTAACAATTCTGTGCTATTATTCATTAAAGACGTCACACATCCAAGCTTACAGCCCCTGGCATTCTGAAGCAGTCACCCATCTAAGTACTGACCAGGTTTGACCTTGCTTAATTTAATGGAGAGTCAAATTACAATTTCAATTGGGTTTGTTATTTTCACTTATGTGCAAATACATCTGTTCTTCCCCCAGCTATGGGTTAATTAGTAAGACTTAAAAATTAAAATCATCATCTCCAAAAAAAAAATTGCATCCAAAATATTTAGATATTAGCATTAAATAACCCATAGAGTTTGATATACCACTAAAGAAAACCAACCAACAATCCTATTGCAATATATTCCTATTTTGTGTGGTACCGTTCTCAGTAAAAACCATACAGAAACCTTCTTTGTCTTTCTCTTCTTTTACAAATCTTGAAATTGGTTTGGAATAGTTGTATAGAGGATTAGCTAACTCTAATAATAATTTATTGATTGGCACAGTTTCTTTTTTTCAGCCAGAGATCTTCCATATTTGGATGAATTTGAAAATTCAAGGTGGGCTGCTTGATTTTATATATTGAGTCATTTAATGATGAAATCAGATTTTATTATTATTTGAGTTTATAAGCATTTACTTGGTTCAAAGATAGGTAAGTTTTTTTTTTAATACTGTTTCTAAATAGAATGCCCAAGAGCCACTCAAGATAGCATTATTGAAGGATGTTGCAAGTGCATAAGAGGAGGAAGTAAGAAGATCAAAGGAGCAAATGTAGAATAGAAAACAGTAGATCCTAGACTTGAAAAAGGCTATGGTCATAGTGATTGGGGAAGCATCCTCTTGGGAGTATGAAGAAGAAATTGTCTCAGTAGAATTTCCTCCTTACCAACAGAATACAATGAGGATGAGTCAACCCTGTGATTGTGATAAAGTAGGTCCTAGCTGTAAAATTAAGAAACGTAGATCATCTGAGTATCTGCAATGAAAATAGTGATAGAGTAGCAACATTTCTTCTGTAGTAAAGTGATTGTAGGGTGGAAAATAATTTATCACCCACAAGGCTGTATAAACTCTTTTGAACTCTGTCAAAAGTGGAAATTAAATTGATGAAATTTGAATAAGCTTATTTGTTTGTAAAAATACTTTGACAAAAACACTACTTTACTGTTTAATAATTTTAATTTAATTTGATTTTATAGGACTTCATGGTAAACAAAATTTTTGAAACAATTTCTTTTTTTTCCTTTTTAATAATGAAGAATAAATTCTTAGGATTTCTTACTCTTGAGCATACAGCTTACAATTAGCCATACTTAAATATTTCTTTCTGGAGACAGATTCCAACTTTTTGAAGCATTTGACCTTGTGATTTGTTTAGAGTTCATGCAAAAGCAGGTCAAACCGGAAATTGAATTCTTGTAGACAGGAATCCCTTCATTAGTGCAGCTAATGTGTACATCAGTAACTATAAAAAAATCTGCTTTCAATTACTATGGTTAAAGTGAAGACTATTTTAAAGCACTAATCAAATATTATGTATGCAATATTCAAATTTTGGTGCACTAATTGAAAACGCATTAATTGATTGCGCACTAATTGAGAGATGCCTGTATATAAAAACTTAAAGATATGCAAAAAACAGTGTTGCATTTTTATTAAAAAAAGGATTTATTATTTTAATCATTAAATTGTTTTTAAAATAGTGTGAGTATTTTGTATGTAAAATAATAAAACATTTAATTTTTCTCAAAAA
This sequence comes from Acanthosepion pharaonis, assembly GCA_903632075.3. Classification (NCBI taxonomy): domain Eukaryota; kingdom Metazoa; phylum Mollusca; class Cephalopoda; order Sepiida; family Sepiidae; genus Acanthosepion; species Acanthosepion pharaonis. Next base: position 30,792 of record CAHIKZ030005136.1, read on the forward strand.
TTAATGAAAATTTATTGTATTAAGGTGTACACTCTAGTAAAACCAACTGTATTTTCTACTCCCTTACTCGTTTGCACTTCTCCCCAAAATTTGGTTTTAATCAGTCAATGTAAATGTATGGTTATTTTAGATGGTGTGACAGATGAAAAAATGGAAGTCACATAATTTTATATATATATATATATATATATATATATATACTGTTCACGGTAAAAAAAATTGATTTTTTTCCCCTCTTTCTTTATTTTAATTTTCTTTTTAAAATCTTTTAATAACTATTGATAATCTTTTGGCCAGCCAACCAAACAAACAAACAAAAAAATACACATTTGCCCAGAACATTTTATTTTTTATAAAATAGGACAAATTTACATTCTCAAAGTAGAACTTTTGACAAAACCGCCATCAATGTGGCCTTTATAGTCTAGGGATTCAAGATGGCTACTAATCAGGAGAATAGGCAGCCATTTTTTTTTACTCTTTCCTTTTTCTCATCTCCTAAGTTTATAAACATTTTCTCTGTACTCACCCTTAGCCTTCCTTACAATAATTACGATGTATGTTGTTGACTCTGCTGTGTCTGTGACGTAAATGCAGGCTACAAGTGCATTTTTTTACACTTGCCAACAGCAGTCCAGACTCAGATGAGATGTTCTCTGCTTATCAAACTGATCAGAAACCTCACTGTCAGCATAAGTACCTTACATTTATATCATATTTGTTTTGAATCTTAAAAGCAGATAGACTCAATGGTTCACTTAGATACAGCTTGTCAAGATGTAGGTCATGACACACCTTTTGCTTATCCATTTATTCCCTTCTGTCTATATTCTTCATTTTTATGTGCCATATATCTTCAGGACACTGGAAAATCATGGCTCTCCACAACTTCCTATTTTTTTAAGCTGTAAGCCATATTTATCCTTTACTATCCCTCCTAATCTCTGTTCTACTATCTATCTATACAAACTCAATCAGTAAGTAACTTAATGCTTCCCTCTTGCCAGGGTCAGTGCAAGCATCCTCTGTCCCTTCATCTATGATACAGGGCCCCCACTCTATTTTCATAAAGTACTATTCATATAAAATACAAAATTCTATTGTAACCTAAGTATGTAGAATAATGGATCATATAGGTGAAAAATCAATTTAGAAGAATTTAAAATAAATGCAATGTATCTAAATACAATTTATAGACATGTCATAATAGATCATTCCATCTTAAATAAATCAACAATGTTTTGCGGCAATTTTTAACATTAACTTTAGATTTTTCTTGTTAAAAAGTTGAATAATTTTGACAATTCAACATTATGGATAAAAAATAGTGAATTTTATATTGTGTTTTATTTTTGTTTCATTTTTTTTTTTACTTTTTTTTTGTTTTTTGTTTTTTGACTTAGCATGAGCAAAACAAATTCATGGATTTGGACCACAAAAAATGCTAAGAATAATGTCAAAATCCGTAAAAATTTTTCATCCTTTAATAGTTGTACTTAGTTTAATTTGTAATGTATATGTAAATGTAGGTAGAAAAAAGCAAATGTTGATAAGATCGCAATGGTCACAAAACACTGTCTGGGGCCCCTCATCAAGCTTGGGCTTCCCCTGGTCGGTGGGATTCAGGGGTAGTACACACCAGCCCTGACTCTTGCTATCAGTATGCACTGTGAGTGTCAAATTCTTCAATTCCTCTTTCCTTACCATGTGTCCTTGAAATTTCAACTGTCTCTGATTCTAAGAACAAGTATTTATTCCTATTTTCCTTAATTCTCTTGTTACCCACATTTTCCAGATGTGGTATTCTTAACAGAACTGCATCTTTGTTGTCTCAAGTCTCCTCTTCATCTGTGAGGAAATTTTCCAGCCTTCACTGCCATATAGGAGGATTCTTATGACATAACAGTTCAGCACTTTCTTTTGTTTCTGACAAAATTTTCCTATTTCTTAATATTTTGTTGAGCTTTAGAAAGGCATCTTTCACTATACCAATGCCCCTCCAGGTTTCTGTGTCACATTTTACCATTACAAAGACTTTGTTAATCACTTTCTTGGTTTGGTATCAGCAATTCTTTCACCATTTTTCTTGAAACCTTCATTGGACTAAGGACTGATATTGTTTTATTACAAAAAAATGCTTTACAAGGAAAAACCTTTCGTTCTGGATAGGACAATAAACTACATCCAACAACAAGGCCTTTGATAAGAAGGTTTTGAGAAGCATGGAACCACCTTTTAATTGCTGCTGTTTCCAGGTCCATCCCGACCTGGGGTAGTAGCACCTGTCAGGGTTCCAGCTATATACAAACAGTTAACCCCACCCAAAATGTGTCAAAACACTATGAAATTATAAATATATATTAATTCAAATTGGTTGCCATCTGTAGTAGACTATCCAAGATTATAGAACACAATCAGTTCTGCTATTTATCCATAACTAGGGGGAGAAGAAGAAGATTCATACCTTTCCAAAAGATATTAGCACGTAAATGAATGTAATGGATTCAAATGTAATTTGAACTCGGCTTTCTGATTCCTCAATCTGATCTGCTATCCATTACTCCACCATGCCTCCAAAAAGGCGATACATTTTTTAAAATTGTTTATAAAAAAAAAAACCTACAAAGGTTGATATTTAGTGGAAAAACAAGAACAGTTGCAGATGACTCAATACCTGGTGTTAACACAATATTCAGACTATTTTTTTAGAATGAAATTAATAATTGATTTGATCAAAATGTTAAGCCTTTCCACTTCAGCAGCCCAAAAATTCTTCAGTCATAGTTTCATTTTGATTTTTACTGGAGAAGCTCCTACTTATAAGAAAATGGTCAGGATGATTATTTAAAAAAATAAGTAGTATTTAAAGAAGAACAATAAGGTACAATAAAAAAAGGTTCTATTTAAAACTGGGGACAGGCATTTTGACCTCAGCAAACTGAGTATTATTTGAGTTTTTGAGGCAGTTTCATCTGTTTTGAATATTTGATTGTAATTTAGCCCCTGTGAATAATGCTACTCAGAGGCAAAAGGCTGTTTCATGCTAGACGCAATTTTCAGGAGGCCTGATGATTGCATCCAGCATGTAACAGCCTGTCACCTCTGAGTGTTGACTTCAATGTTTACTTTTATACATATATATATATATATATAATTTAAAATATATATATAGATATATATATAATTTAAAATATATATATATATATAATTTAAAATATATATATAGATATATATATAATTTAAAAATATATATATATATAATTTAAAATATATATATATATATATATATATAATTTAAAAATATATATATATATATATATATATATAATTATATATATATATATATATATATATATATATAATTTAAAATATATATATATATATATATATATAATTTAAAAATATATATATATATATATATAATTTAAAATATATATATATATATATATATATAATTTAAAATATATATATATATATATATATATAATTTAAAATATATATAGATATATATATATAATTTAAAAATATATATATATATATATATAATTTAAAATATATATATATATATATATATATAATTTAAAATATATATATATATATAATTTAAAATATATATATATATATATTTAATTTATATATATATATATATAATTTAAAATATATATATATATATATATATAAAATATATATATATATATATATATATATATATATTTATAAATTTAAAATATATATATATATATATAATTTAAAATATATATATATATATATCTATAATTTATATATATATATATATATATATCTATAATTTATATATATATATATATATATATATATATACAATTTAAAAAATAAATATATATATATATATAATTTAAAATATTATATATATATATATATATATATATATATATATATAGAGACAGTAGTAGTAGTAGATAGAGCTAAGAAATATATATTAATAAATATACATATACCTATGTTTGTGGTGCGACTTAAGTTTTGTTGGTTACCCACCTCGTTAGGCACAAAGAGTTTGATCCTCACTGAGTGCCCCACACTTTCCACCCCTTGTGCCACATCTAAGCTACACTTGGAAAATCACTATATGTGTTTGTTTGTGTGTGTGTGTGTTAAAATTTTCACTCACATGTGAAACAAAATCACATGAACCTAATGAAAACTGCAGCAAGTTTTTGTTCCAACCTAATAACCTCAAAACAAACAAAATTTGTAAATACAGACACTCACCACTTAATGACCAGTTTTGTTCTAATGGTCTTGTCATGAAGTAAGAAGTTGTACCAGGCAAGTTTACCCAGCCTCTCCACTAAGGCAGGATATGACAGAAAGACATTTTTTTATACGTGGGAAGCCCCAAACGCATGTATGTGCACATGGGCCAAGGACAATACCTTTTGCCCTGTTCCTGTGACTACTGTCACATTGTTATCAATATTGCACCAACCCCATCAACAATGAGGAATGTGCTGTTGCAGGGTTGGATATTTCTGGGACTAGGCACCTTCACCCATCTAAAATGAGGAGAAACGTTTACTCCACTTCTGGACAAAAGTTAATGCCGCCGTTATAAAATACTGCACATGCAATGAGTTTGTGTCAACCATCTTTTAAGAGCTCTAATGTCCTTTTGCAACATTTCTAATTTATTTCTTAATGTCTATACAGTAATGTACAATATTTTCAGGAAATGTAATAAGCAAATTCAGAAATGAATGCTTTATTCTGTACATTAATTTCACTTGCATACTATAAATACAGAACAAGTAAATCTTTATTTTTCATTTTATTTATTGATTCTGTTTGGTTGGATTGAATATTCTTGCAATTTGTAAAAGAACTTATCTTCCAACCAAATGTTTATTTTGATTCATTTTGAAGAAGGATAAAATAATCGCAATCAAAGTTTTCATACAATGTACCATATTGGGTTTACACGCCTTTTTTATCTTTTGAACAGGAGTAGAGGTTTAGTGCTTGTTTCCATTTAGGAATGGGTTTCTGGTTCCTTATAAAGTCTTCTTATTTTTTTCACTCCCAGTAGCCCCTTGCACGATATTATTGCCTTGCTTAAGGTGAATTTATTTAAAATATGTATGGATATAGAAATCAACACGGCATGGTGATTGGTAATTTTCAATTTGTTGTTTCCAGCCAAATTTGAAAAATAGAATCTTGAAAATATTTTTATAAAAATAAGAAAGTTGTGTTTTATTAAAAATAAAAGACAAGTAGATTAAAAAGGCATTTCATCTTAGTGGCATTATCACCTTGTTGTATCCTGGGTATGACGATAAACTACATCCACATCCTGGGTAAGACAATAAACTATGTCCAACAACAAGGCCTCTGATCAGAAGGTTTTCAGTAGCATGGAACCACCTCTTAATTGCTGGTGTTCCCAGGTCCACCCTAAACCAGGGTGGTAGCACCTGTTAAGGTCCCAGCTATAGGCAAATAGTTAACACTGAAACTGTGGTAAAAACACTATGAAAGTGTAAAAATAGGTTTTAATACCAAAAATAAAAAATAAAAATATTACCAGCAATACATTTTTGGAAAAAAATATTACCAGCTATACATTTTTGAAGGAAAAAATTATTACCAGAAATAGATTTTTGACAAAACAAAATATTACCAGCAATAAAAATTTTGTCGGCATTAAATAACCCATTGAGGTTGATACATTGTAAAACAAGCCAAACCAAATCAATATATACTGAAATGCATAGATAGATATATAGATAAATAGATAGACAGATAAAAGATATTACCTGCAATAAAAATCTTGTTGGCACTAAATAACCCATTGAGGTTGATATGCAGTAAAACAAAACCAAAACAAACCAGTATATACTGAAATGCATAGATACAAACCAAACCAAACCAAATCAATATATACTGAAATAGATAGATAAAAAATATTATCAGCAATAAAAATCTTGTCGGCATTAAATAACCCATTGAGGTAGATATGCTGTAAAACAAAACCAAACCAAACCAGTATATACTGAAATGGATAGATAAAATATTACCAGCAATAAAAATTTTATCGGCATTAAATAACCCATTGAGGTTGTTATGCCATAAAACAAACCAAACCAAACCAAAATCACCTTGTTTGGGTTGAAACGATTAAAGAAAATTATTTTATGACATTTTACAGCAAGTCATAAGTCCAGAGGTGTCATTAAACAGGTAAAATGTTAAGTGGGGTGGGGAGTGATTATAATGAAAAATTGTTAATGTTCTGTTTGGTTTTTGCAGTCTTTCTGTGACTTCAGATAAAAACTTCTTTTTATAGAAGAAATGAACTCTTTTCTTTTTACAATAAATCTGTTGGGCTCAGTCCATTTTGGTGTGTAGAAGAAAATTTTGGCAAGCTTGGAACTTAGTTCCCACAAAAAAAACAGTACCAAAAAACAACGGTTTTTCTCTTGAGACTGATATTAACTACCTTCACTCCTTGGCAATATTTATTGCTTTTAAAAAGAAATGATTAGAATTTTAATAAAATCTAAACATTTATACATTTCTTTTGTTCTTAAGAATTTACAACAAAAGTATTAAACACTATTTATTTATTAGATTGTTTATTGGATGGTTAGAAAACATTGGCTAATTGCCAATTGATTCCAACTTTATAAAATGGTAAATAATGATTTTCTTATTGTTGGTTCACATATTTTAATAATTTAGTAAATATTTATAAATTAATGAATAAAAATTGTTTTCAAATTTATTTCTTTATAAATTGGTAAATGATAAATATTGTTTATATAGTTTTAATTGTATTAGTTTTCAGAATGTTGTAAATATAAAATTATTCTTATAAATAAACAATCTAATAGTGTTGATTATTTTTGTTATAAATTCTCAAGAACAAAAAATGTACAAATTCATTTTCATCGTAAGGTTAGGTTTTATTACAATTCTAGTCATCACTTTTTAAAATAATAAACATCACCAAGAAGTAAAGGTAGTTAAAATAATAGTCGTATCAAGAGAAAAACTGTTCTTTTGACACTGTTTTTATACAGGCACAATGGTCCAAGTTTGCTGAAATTTCTTTATATAGAAATAACATATTTGCCAATTCTGATCTGGGTCTTAGGATTGCCAGCTTATCACATCTACAATAGAAATTCAAAATAGCCGATTAACAGTCGACTTGATTGGAAAAATAGTGCAGCTATTGATTACTGCTATTATGACGTGCTAGCAGATTTATCTTAGACAGGAAATGCACATTTTCTGGTTGCATGTTCTTATGCAATTGAAAGCATTTTGTTTTTTTTTCTTTCCCTGATTGTGTGTGTGTGCATTATAATGGTTAGCAATGAGTTCAGTCCTCACTGGGTGCCCTGTATGTGTATTCTTCTCCCCAGATCGAATTACTTCTTTTATGTGACATGTCCCTTCGGGACGTTGGCGATCATGGCTCTCCACAATTTCCTATCTTTTGTAGCTCTTAATAAATTTTGTTTTTTTGTTATCTCTACTAAACCCTGTTCTGCGATCCATTTACTCAAACTCACTGAGTAGGTTATGCATTTTTCTCCAGTCCCTCTTGCCTTCAATCTGTCCTGTGAGTATCAAATTTTCTAAGCTCTCTTTCCTCATTATGTGCCCTAGAAATTTCAACTCTCTTTCTGATGTTAAGCATAAGTGTTCTTTTTATTTCCATTTTCTTTACAACTTCATTATTGCTCACATGTTCAGTTCATGGTATTCTCAGCATCCTTCTGTAGAACCACATTTCTGTTTCTGACTCATCTGTCAGGAGATTGTCTAGTATTCATAAGAGGACTGATATTACATAACAGTTCAATATTCTTTTCTTCGTTTCTAACAAAATTTTCCTGTTTCTTAATACTTTGCTTGGCTTTTGGAAGGCATCTTCCACTATCACAATGCACCTTTCTGTCTTCTGTTAAAACACTTCTCAGATATTTAAAGTGTTGTACTGATTGGATTTTGATATCTCCAATTTGTAATTTATATGTTGGGTTGTTCCTTTTGCTATGTGTGCAGTCTTCTTCCAATTGAGGATTAGTCCTTTCTTCTCACTTTCCTTCACTACCTTCCACAGGAGATCTTGTAGTTTCCTTTCCATATCTGCTATCAACACTGTCATCTACATATGTTGTTAAGATTATGGCCACCAACTACGAATCCTGGTAGGACTTCTAATTCTTTCAGAATCGCCTCTTTGTATAGTGATATTCCAAGCGTAACTTAGATGTGGCACAAGGCTGAAAGTAGGGGGCACCTAGTGAGGGTCAAACTCACTACTCAGTCATAATTGTTCTAGCAAGACAAGCTCATTGACCATAACACCGCCTTGAGACGCCCTCACCTCATTTTATATGTTGAATAAGCCTGGTGAGAAGACACATCCTAAGCTAGTCTTAGTAAATAATTAAATGCACTTCATTGTGGTGTAATGGTTAACAAGTTGGATTTGCAGATCATTTGAAGTGTCTTTGATTCTCACTGGGTGCCCAACAAGTGTGGCTAAACTAAGTAACATAAACACTTTACTACATTTGTCTTTAAATGTAAAGTTTTCAGTCCTGTGTGCAAAAGTTAATAAAGTTCCCCTCCTTATTAGTGACATTTAATATCTATGATAAACATTTCAATTTCAAAACTTCATACATCTATCTCGACTTCTGTAAAATAAGTGATACTTTTAGTTTTATTTACATTATTTACATTGTTCAGAGTGTTCTCATCTTTGTTGCCATATTCACAATGTTTCAAGCGTTGTACACTCTAGCCTTCTTCAGGTGATTGGAACTTCAAATGGAACCCTTTATTTCATCCACCAGGGATAGATGGTTCTAGTTTTTCAAGGACACATAGCCCAGTGGATAAAAGCTTTGGTTGGATTTAGTGATTTAAACCAAAGAGTTGTGAGTTCAATATCCAGCTACCGCAGTGGTGAACAATAGACTGGAGAGTTGAGTTAAAGGGAGATAACTGAGACATCTGGAAGAGGCATGGCATGTGGAACTAAAAAAATTTAAACAATTTTATATTAAATAAAAATTATCCTTAGATCACTTCCTAATTACATGTGCAAAGTTGTTCTTTGTCTTCCCTTATCTGATTTATATCCAAAGAAAAAAATGTTATTTCTTCTGAAGAACTATTTGAATATTAATGACCTTTCTCAAAACTATGGAAAATACCAAAATATTCCTTGTTTGTGGGCGATATTTATATCTTATCTCAGAATGCGACCCACAGTTATTCCTATTTATGTTTTTTGGGTTTTTTTTGTTTTTTTATACAGGGTTTTTGTATATCTCCTTCGAATATTTTTTCATTTAGAATATTTTGAAATGCCTTTTTAATACTCAAAATGTTATATCGGCCATCTTAATTTCCAATTTCCCACCATTTTCTTTTCATTTGCTCATTGCTCACTCAACAGTTGAAATCGACCACCGGTGGGTGATATTACCCAGGTGAGGAAACCCTGGTCTAAACAAACTTCCAGGATATTAAATTCAATGTTAAAAATCCTGATGATTCAGAAAGGAGATTAAAAATTTAAAACTATTCAAGAGTCGATTTTTTTAATCATTTCACCTCAAGCAAGGCAATAAAGCCATTAAGATGCAAGTGATTATTGAGTGTTAGAGAATATGAGAAAAACTATTACTAAGGAGAGAAGACAATGAAAGAACAAGAATTAAGAAGGCAGAAGATAACGATTGATATTGCATTTAAATTTTTGAAGATCAAAGTTAATAAAGCCACTAGGATGCAAGAGGTTACTGAGTGTTAGAGAATATGAGAAAAACTACTATTAAAGAGAGAGGACAATAAAAGAACAAGAATTAAGAAGACAAAATTGATTTGAAGATCAAAGTTGACTGGGAAGCAAGAAATCAGTAGAGAGTTGTACAAATGAAATTGGAGTAAAATAGAATTCAGATACTAACGCAGTATTTGGAGAGAAATAATATTTTTATACTCGAGTTTATATATTAGGACTTTACCTGATAAGTGATGATCCTCTTATGGGATTTCTAGCTAAATTGTTTTAAACAGTTGAGTTTATATTTTTATCCAGCCAATGTCGACTTATGATAAGAATTTTAAGCATTAATAAACAGTTAATTAGTCATTCTTTTAGTATTTTATCTTTAATCCGATATTTTTTGTTTTCTGTCATCTTTTACTAGTATTTTAGCTATCTTAACCCAACCTTGGTGGAGACTTTCAATTGACATCCGACTGAATATTATAGTGAAATAATTTATTTCTTTTCCTTTCTTTTATTCAGTATTAATGGTGAAAGTACAAATACATCATATGTTTCTTCATCTATCCCTCACCCCTCATGAAAAATCATTCTGAATATTTAACTTCATTTTTCATGTGAACCAAGCCAGTGAATAAAGAAAAAAATTCAATATTTATTTCTCTTTGCATAAAAAGAAATTTGAATCTTTACACATGACAACATCAAAAACATCAGTATAACAATCATCACGCATATCTCTGGTCAGACAAGCCACAATTTGTTTGCCGTCCTGGGTATGACGATAAACTGAATCCACATCCTGGGTAACCTGATAAACTATGTCCAACAGCAAGGCCTCTGATCAGGAGGTTTTGAGGAGCATGAAACAACTTCTTAATTGCTGGTGTTTCCAGGTCCACCGTGACCCGGGGTAGTAGCACCTGTTAGGGTCCAGGCTATTGGCAAATAGTTAACACCCAGATTACAATCGTGTCCTGGGTATGACGATAAACTACATCCATGTCCTGGGTAAGATGATAAACTACGTCCAACAGCAAGGCCTCTGATAATACGTTCTTGAAAAAATAATGTTGCCAGCTGTATGTTTTTGAAAAAAAAAAATATTACCAGCTATATGTTTTTTAAAAAATAATATTACTAGCTATATGTTTTTGTGGAAAAAATATTAACAGAAATGGATTTTTCGCAAAACAAAAATATTAATATTACTAGGAAAAAAAAAAGTTGTCAGCATTAAATGACCCATTGAGGTTGATATGCCATAAAACAAACCAAACCCCAATTTGTTTGCTGTCTTTATATGAGATCAGGAGTTCCCGGAACTCTTGTTGTTTGACTTTTATTATATGCCATGATCCTTCAGGACATGAATGAGCATGGCTCTCCACAACTTTCTGCCTTTGGTTGATCTAAATAACATTTGATTCTTTACCACACCTGATTTGTCCCTCGTCTGACAATCACTAACACAAACTTATTAAATCGGTTACTCTTATGATTTCCCCCTGATGCTCTGGCTTTCCGTATATCCTGTGAGAATCCCAATCCTAAACAGGAATACTCCTGTTCAATAGACAGGAGAGTGAACTGGATAATAGGCAAACACCTATCTGCATATATATATATAAAGATAGATAGATAGATAGATAGATAAGATGAGAATGAATACAGTACAATTCCAATGTTTGTAACATTTAATTTAAAAGAGGACTCAATACAGAGTAGAGCAATATGATGACTATGTTTACAATTTACTGTTAATTCACTTCTTTGATTTAATAAGGAATTTTTATTAAATCTGATAACTTCCAATTTTTCATGTAGGCACAGAAAACAGGGTTCATATAAACATTTACATAGTTTACCTTTTACCTTACAATTTAGTTAAACTTTGAAATTTGATAATGCTTTTTCTTATATTTTAGTTGTACTGCATTGCATTATATATGACTTATCTTTCTATTTCTAAGATTAATCTGGATTTAATATAATTTTGTATTAATTTCCTGGTAGTATTAGTAACATCTTGTATGAATGTATTGGTATTTGGTTAGTATTTTTGACATTTTACATTGATTGTTTAGTGTTATTAACATCTTATATGAAGAATCTTTATTCATCAGTTGCATATTAATTTACCACATAATTTTATATATTTAAATTATTTACTGGTTTCTTAAAGAAGCTATTTATTTATCAACTACAAAAAATTTTTCTGTAGGAAATTCACAAAGCATATAACTTGTTTAGCATTTAGTTAAATTACCTCACTACCCCCCCCCACACACACACCTTTTATTTCTTAGGAAAATGGATTGACTGGTTTGTATATTTTATGTAACCATATGTATCCACTTTAAGTTAATATCTGGCTGCTATTAGCTGCCAATCTATGGGTCATGACCCATTTATATAAAAAAAAATTAGTTTTAATTTTTGCTTCTTCACTTAGTTTAAATTTAACTTAGGTCATATTTGATTGGTTGATCAGGGGCCTTATAAACTTTTTTTTCCAAAAAAAAAAGCCCTTAAGTTCCTTATAAACAATTTTACATTTTTTTTTTTCCAAAAAAAGAAGTTGTATTTTTGCTGTTTTATAATTTTTAAAACCGGCCTGAATGTCCAAGAAATTTTATAGAAAAATGTTCACAGGATTCAAATTTGCATCCTATATGGTAATTTACAATCACCTGGTGTCTTAAAATAATTGTCGGACTTTGTCCATTTCATAATGTGTGACATCATTTGTTTGTAACAATTGATAATTGAATGATTTTTCGGTGTAATATAAATACTGTTTATTATAAAACAGACATTGAATTAAATATTTATATATATAATATTTGTAAAAGAATGTATAAACATAAAAATGTCTTAAAATTAATAAAATATATATATATATATATATATATATAAAGACATTTTATGTTTATACATTCTTTTTATAGATACAAATATTTAAGTAAATGAAATCAGAAAGCAAGGATTTCAATTGTTTTATAATAAACAAAAAACAGTATTTATAACATTCTTTTATTTTCTGGTTTTAAATAACCTGAATGTCCAAGAAATTTTTATAGAAAATATTCATCCTCGGACAGGATTCAAATTTGCATCCTATATGGAACCGTCATTTAGCCTGACGTGCCCTTAACTGATCGAGCCACAGTTTATACATTCTTTTTATAAAATGTCTTAAAATAATTGTCGGACTTTGTCCATTTCATAATGTGTGACATCATTTGTTTACATCTGGATGCACTTTGAGCAAATATGAATGTATGTGAGAGATTCATGGAAGATTGAAGTTTAAAGGCAGTAAATTCGACCTTGATAATTGAACGATTCTCTGATATTCAGGCCGATAAATGTTATAAATAATGAGAGAATGAGATATGGAGAAAAAGAAGAAAGAAATTTTGGTGTTTTTACTTTTGTGTTTGATTTTCATTGGTTAATCATGTTTCACATGCATTTGACTCATTAAACAAATGTTAGTATAATTTATAGCATTCCGAATTCAAGGAGAATTCATAGTTCCAAGAACTTAACAAATTCCAAGCCTAACTAAAAAAAATGTAAATATTTCTATACGTATGTAATTCTAGTCTGTCCCTGTCTATATTTCTGAGATGAGGTATTATGTACACTATTTAAGGACAAAGACACATAGCACAGTGGATAAAGTCATCAGTTAGATCCAGTGACAGGACCCAAAGAGTGTGAGTTCAATACCTGGTTAAGGCAGTGGAGAACTTGGAGAGGGGAATAACAAGAGATAACTGATAACTGACGTCCATTAAACATGGCATGTGGAACTAGAACAGCCTACCCCAGTGAGCGAAATAAAGGGTTCAGTTCAACATTCCAACCATCTGAAGAAGGCTGGAGCATACACCAGCCGAAACGTTGTAATAAATATGGCGATAAAGATGAGGATAATAGTCCAAATAATGTAAATAGTGTTCTAGTCTGTCTATATGGAATTCAGATAATAATGTATGTTTGTAATTGTGTGTGTGTGTCTAGTAGACATAATGTTGATTTTTCACATGTTGATTTGGGAATGTTTTTGCATACATATCGCTTGTCTTAGATAAATAAATGTTAGATTCTTTAGGAATGGATTCAATGAAGTTTGGCAATGTAATATAAATGTTTGTCAGTTAGACGACAATTTTTCCATCGCATCCTGTATGTGTGGAGGGGGGTAATCAAAACATAACGTACATTCGCCAGTGTTCGTCTATGTTTATATCTACAAGAAATTATGTTTGTTGTTTTTTTTCGCATCTTGATTTGGGAATGGAGAATGAGATATGGAGAAAAAGAAGAAAAAAATTTCGGTATTTTTTACTTTTGTGTTGTTATTGGTCATTCATGTTTCATATGCATTTGATTCTTAAACTAATGTTAGTCAAATTTGTGGCATCATTTCAAATTCAAGGCAAGATGAACGCATCCATTGGAAGTTTCAAGAAAGTGACAGATTTCAAGCCTACTTGAAAAACCGTAAATATTGCTATCTGTATGAAAGTGTATAAAAATTCTAGTTTGTTTATATGAGAATCAGATGATAACATATGTTTGTAATTGTGTGTGTGTGTGTGTCTATCTAGTAGACATAATATTTGTTGGTTTTTCGCATGTTGATTTGGGAATGTTTTTACATACATATCATTTGTTTTAGATAAACATACGTTAAATTCTTTAGGAATGGGTTTGTAGAGGACTCTGGGTTTACGTGTTGTTAAATTAGGAACACGTGCTGTTTATTCCTGCTAGAAGGAGGTCCCACTACAAGAACATGGTGGACTCAAGTTGAGTCCAACTGAAGAGGTAAAGGAAACAAATAAGACTGATATATATATGTCAACAAATATATGTATTAAACAACAAATTTACAAGTGACAAAGACATCAACATTTGTGTTTGTGAACGTAAAGAGTTTGTATTTTGGTGAATGCTCGTAAGTACATGTATGTGTGTTTCATAGTGTTTTCCCACAAGTGGGCAAAAATGCTGATCTCTGTGAGAGATCACATTTTTAGATGTGTCAGCTGAAATGCAAAGTAAAAAAAGAACGAGGCAATAAATTGCCCAGTATTTATAGTGTAGGGAGAACAACCCCTAGTGAACAATTAGGGAATTAAGGAGGAGATAACTCTGACAGGTTCAATGAAGGCTGGCAATGTAATATGTTTGTGACATGTCTGTATAGTTAGAAATATTATTATTAGTAGTTCTTCAAAGTACTTTTGATATAAAGAATTATTTTATGTGGATAAAACACTTTAAAGCGAGACGAACAAGTGTAACAGATGAAAGCCAATTTGGTTACCCATCAACATTGCACATGGAAGGACACATTCAAAGATTGAATGTCTTGATCAGTGATGACGGTTCTGGGCATGAGTTATGGATCTGCGCAAGCCATAATGCATGACTTGGTGTACCATAGATTTTGTGCATATTGGAGAGCACAACAGCTTTAGAGATCAGCATAAGCAGCAGCAGCACATAGATGTTGCAACCTGGTTCCTCCAATGCTACAAAGAAGATCCCAGTATCTTGATTGAATCACTGAGACATGCGTTCACCACTACAAACTAGAGAGCAAGAAGCAAAGCATAAATTGCAAACATCCATCGTCCCCTGTTTACAAGAAATTCAAACAACAGCTGTTCTGTAAGAAACTGATGGTAAATTTCTTTTAGGATTTGAAGGGACATATCCTGACAATGTTCCAGACATATGGTGAAACTTTGAACCATGAAATGTATTGTGCTTTGCTGCAAGACCAACAGAAACATGCAGTTCATCACAAATGACAATATTCAGTCACCCCACCACGAGGGTGTCATGTGGCACAAGGCCTTTTTAACGTGGACACTTCCGAGCCATTAGGCTCGGCCAAAAAATAGCCCATTTGAACCCGTATAAACGGGTTCATGGCCGGTTTTACCTCCCCGAAGGAGATTCCGCCCTTCGGCGTAGCCTCCTTCGGGTTCCTCTCCGTCCGGAGACAGAGAGTTTAACCAAACAGTCGGTTCACAAATGACTAAGATTTCTGTCCAAAGAGGTGCTACTGCCATTCCATATCATTTCATGGTTCTATACAGCAACAGCAATGGTAGAGACTGTTGAACGGCTTGGATTTGAATTACTTCCGCATCCCCCTTAAAACCTGAATCTGGCATTACCCGATGGCCACATCTTCATCACTTTGAAGGAGAAACTGTGCATGGTGCAGCAGTAGAGACATGACTTTGTGAGCACGTAAAAACCTTTTTTTCAGAAGGGGTGAAGAAGTTTTTTGAATTATACCAGAAATACATCGCTGTGCAAGGGGACTATGCATTTTGTCTTTATCAAGTGTAAATAAAGGTGTGGCATAGAAATTGACTTTATTTTTTGATTTATAGGATTTTATTATTATTTATGTGATATATTATTTTATTATCAATGATATATAATACTTTATTATTATCTACCAATATATATAACACATTTAGAATATTGCTCCCACATATGATCTGGTGTTCCTGCTACTTATCTAGAGCTCCTTGATAAAATCCAAAGAAGAATCAGCAATATTAAACATGAAAAATTAAATAAAAAACTTAACCCCAGTACCTTTTCCATCATTGTTAATGAAACTTGCATAAAAGAGGCATAGCTGCCCAAATACACAATTATATATGGATATATATTTAATAATAATCATCATGTCTAGACCTAGAAACCTTAAGAGAATGCAAAAAAGCACTGGACTGCTGTTTCATCCTATTTTTGGGACTCAACAGCAGTGTGAATCCACTACCAAGAATCAAACCCAGACTGTTATGATATAACGCAAGCATCGTACCATTGGGTCAGCAGGCTTCAGTGACGAAGAGGAAACTAAGTAACTAGATACAATACAGTTCTATTAATTCTCCTTGCCGGTGGTGCTACTTATCCAAATGTACGTAACCCACAGACAGGCCCCCAAGAGCAAATATATTGTCAAATATAGGTAGAATTGTAGAATATAGCACCACGGACAGATTCACCATGATGGGGTTTCTGTATCAAATAAGGTTTTACATGGTGGAGTTGCCAGCCCCATACCTAACTGATTTTGAATTCAGAGACTACTTTCTCCTAGACTGGTTGTCAACCAAGGCTAGAGAGCTCAGTTTTCTCTGTATTTAACTCATAGCTGGGGAGTGGGGAAGAGATCAATTAATACCTTTCTTAATTTGTGTAAATGCTGACAAGCATGTCTGGAATTTGATCTTGGCATGTTTATATGCCTTTGTACTATGCTACATGCATAGCCATTTAAGTTTAATAACTTGAAAATAATCATTGCCGTGTAATCACAAGCTTAAAGAAAACATAAAATTACTACCGAAATATGAATGGCGCTGAGACTAAAATTGAGGGCAAAGAAAAGAAATCCACAACGAGATGAGCTTTATGTTGAGCTTTGGCTATTATCATCATTTTGTACCTTGAATTCTTTTTCCACTTGATCTCATCACAATTGAGTCAAATGGATCAAATAGGATTAGGAAGCATGAGATTGTTCAACTACAAAATTGTCGACTGATCTATTGATTTATTTTGCTAACCATCTTATTATTTGTCATTGCTACATCTATCTCTGTTCCTTATCTGTTTATTTATATCTAGCTCAGAGTCTGGTCATATCTATCTATCTTCAATATAAACAGACTATCTCTCTATCCATATATATATATATATATATATATACATCTCAGTCTGTTCATATCTATCTCAATTTGTTCATTATCTATCTATTCATTATCTATATTTCAGTCTGTTCATATCTATCTATCCTGGCATATTAATTATCTCTTTGTTATTCTTGTTCATAGCCTCCTTATTTCTGTGTCAATTTAAAACCAGTTGATCCGTTTATCTCTTAAACATACATTTGTCTCTTAGAAATGAACTTGTTTAAGTTAATCAGCTGTAAATAGACCTATGACCTATTTTGCTGGCACTGTTGACACAGATCATTTTTAAATTACCCAAATTTTAATCAGTCATCATCAGCATTTGTGTCAGACTCACTTTCATGATACACAAGTTAATGATATCTTCATGTTAAGTAATTTGTCATCAGAACAACACAAATGCTTTAAAAGAAAAAATTGTAGCATGTCTCAATTAAAAAGCTGATTCCATTAACAGCATAGAATGGTAATGGCAAAATTAACCATTTATCGACCAGAGAGTTTTACTGCTGATTGAAATTTATAAAATCTATTTAATTAAAAGTTTTTTCAAGAAGATTTCTCAAATCCACTAAATATTATAGCTCTTTCTTGTACTGATGAGGGTTTCATTACTAACCTTTTGTTTTTTGTAGTGTGGAAAACTTGATGAAATTACTTCCTCTTCTGGTTACATGTGCTATTCATGTTTTTTAATCAATAGACATAATAAATATTAATATTTCAGAAAGTACCAAAATCCAAACAGCATGTGGCATTGTTGGGAAATGCCTGAAAGCCAGGTCAAAGGTTGACCTAAGTCTTGTTAGTAAAATTCAGTAGATAGTGGTTCAGAGGCTGCCAGTGGGTATGCTAGTATGTAGTCACAAGTCCTCAACTAAAGAGCAGATAGATTGACAACAAAGGCTAAACAAAACTTTCTATCAAGAGATGATGTCCTAATATAAAACCCAAACCTGTCCACTTATGGTTATGTATCAGCCTGAAAAATGCATGATGACTGAAAATGTTATGTATCAGCCTGAAAAAACATGACTGAAAAACATCTGAATCAGCCTGAAAAATGCATGATGACTGAAAAAAGTATGTCAACATGAAAAACATAGGACAACTGAAAATGTTATTTATCAGCCTGAAAAATACATGATGACTGAAAATGCTATGTATCAGCCAGTAAGACATTTGATGACAAAACAAAGTAAGTAACAGCCTTAAAAACACATGACTGAAAAAAAGTATCAGCCTGAAAAATGCATGATGATTAAAAAAAGTGTGTATCAGCCTGAAAAACATTTCACAACTAAACAAAGTATCAACCTGAAAAACACATGAATACCTGTATTGACATGTGGAGAGAACTGGTTAGGTGCTCAGCTGCACAGTGACCCCTACAACCACCCCCAGTCATGGAACTGATGGTGATTTTCTAGGATTCAAGATTGTTGCTTATCTGATATCTTATTTCTGATATTCTCTTAAATTTTATAAATTAGTTTTAGTCACATAAACTTATAATTTAGGAGTGAAAAGGAAAGGATAAATTCTATAAACAAACACAATCAAGTAATATTCGATAATGCATTTCGCCTCTAATGGCTTCATCAGATGGATAACAAAAAGATGTATTGTGTGTGTATGCATTTGTGTATGCTTAAAATAATTAAATCTTTCATTATTTTTTCCAAGCTGGTGTTGCTCAAGACTAAAAAAGAGAAAGAAAATGGGTGACTTTTATCTCTGACATTGAGCACTTTATCCAATAAATATAGCACACCTTAAACTATATTTCTTCATATATACAGTAAAAAAACTATTATGTAAATTTTTGTAACTTTGTATAATATTTATGCATTACACCCTAATCTTTATTCGGTAAAAATATCATTGCTAATCATGCATTACTTTTTAAGTAATACACATATTTATGTCTTTGTTGTTTCCATTCCTTATATTATGGCCACTACTGTATATATATATATATATATATGTGTGTGTGTGTGTGTGTGCATAACTATACATGCACACACAGTATATATATATATATATATATATATATATATGTACCTACATAAAGCCTCAAAACATTTCCCACATATGTCTGCATATTTACATATTTGAATACATATCAATGATTCCATGGCCATAAATAGACAAGCAGGGACAAATATCAATTTCCATGCCACCTCATCAGCTAATGAAACGACAAAGATCAAGGGTGATGTGGGAAGAGGGTGATGAAATTGTGTGTGTGTGTGTGTGTCTCTCTCTCTCTCTCTATATATATATATATATATATATATATATATATATATATGGCATGGGGGGCATGACTTAGTCGTTAGGATGTTAGCATTCCAATAGCCAGGTTCGAATCTCACCACGGTTGATTTATTGGGAGGTGACTTCTTTATTTTCCTGACTTTTGATTAAGGAAGAGAAAAATTGAAATCATCCAAATATTTTCAATTATCCAAACTAAATCCATTCTAATATTTTATCTCAGACAAGAGTTTTGAGAATTTAGAAAACCATGTTCAACGTTTGATTAAAGCATTGGTAAAATCAGTACATTTACTGTATTTTCTAGCTTATAAGATGCTTTGGCTTGGATGACCCACCCTAATATCTGAAAGAAATTTCTAAGAAAGAAAACATGTTATTCTCATACAACAACACATTCACCATGCATCCATCACATACTGGCGCCATGTATTGTTTATATTAATCACTCATTGATTTTCTTTGTATGGCAATGACATACTAGTTGGTTGTTAGTAAATATACTATACATCTTTCATTATCCAAAGGTGGTTTTAAATTGTTTTGATGAACTCACAATGGGTGATAATTTTCAGGACAATAAAAGCTTCTTATATGTATGACAGCCTGGTGGTAACTGGTATTTTCATGACATAAGAGTGTGAGCAAACTTATACCATCAAGATCAAGAGTTGAAAGGCTCCCATCACTGCTAATAAACAGAGCATGTTTAAGCTTGTGGCTCGGCTCTAGGAAGGTTTATAGTCTTTGAAATAGCTAAGTACTGAAGTTACATCCTATAAAAGGCTGAATTAGATAACTAACATTACAATTCCACGTCTCTATCAGTCTAGCCCATTAGGTGATCGTCCAAGCTTACTTGAGCCTGGGTGTTGCCTTACATTCATCTTGGAAGATTCACACATATTTTTTAAGGGTATTATTTAGGAAAAAAGTGTGTCCTGTAATGCACTGATCCTTATTAATTTCTTTCAAAGATTTCATCATCTGGGTATTGAATGCTGTTGCCATATTGGTTCTGGTGCTTGTACTGTTCGTCTTGAGATTCTTGACAAAATCCAGAGAAGGGTCTGCTATACAATCAGTCCTGACCAGGCATCTTGTCTCAAGTTACTAACGTGATGTGACTTCCCTCTGCTTGTTCCACAAATATTTTCATGTAACTGCTCGGAGTTTTTCTGGCACCCTGACTACATGAATTTAAGCGTTCTACTAGATTGGCAACTAGGTCTCACTGTTTTACTGTTGAACTAGCTAGATGCAACCATCATTTCTAATCTAAGAGTTTTTTCTCACACTTCTCATCTGTGGAACTCCTTTCCAATTCCTTGCTTCCCTGATAACTACAATCTAATAAATTTAAATGCCACCATGAATCACCAGCTTCTCTCTTCTTGAAGCCTGTTCCTTTTCTGCTCTTTACTCAGTCCTCCCCATTTTCAGTTTTCTCTTTCACTTTCACTCCCTGTAACCCCCCTATGTTCAAGTGGCATTACTGCCTTGCTTGTGGTGACATGACTAAAATAAAATAAAAATACAAAAAACATGCATTCGAATTTTTACAACTTGGTCATGCCACAGATGTCCAATTTCAAACAGCGAAACAGTACTTATATTCGACAAATGTTTAAGTTCGTTTCACTTCCAGCCAGAAGTGACCCTTAGAAATCCACCTACTTTAAACCAGCTTTGGGAGTTAGCAGCGGAAAAATGCAAAGATGAGGACAATAGTCCGAATAATGTAAATAGTGTACATAATACCTCATCTCAGAAATATAGACAGATACTGAAGGGCCGAAACGTAATAAATATGGCGACAAAGATGAGGAAAATAGTCCGAATAATGTAAATAGCATATGTAATACCTCATCTCAGAAATATAGACAGATACTGAAAGGCCAAAACGTTATAATAAACATGGCGACAAAGATGAGGACAATTGTTCGAATAATGTAAATAGTGTACATAATACCTCATCTCAGAAATATAGACAGATACTGAACGGCCGAAACGTTGTAATAAATATGGCAACAAAGATGAGGACAATAGTTCGAATAATGTACATAGCATACGTAATACTCAGAAATATAGACAGATACTGAAAGGCCGAAACGTTGTAATAAATATGGTGACAAAGATGAGGACAATAGTCCGAATAATGTAAATAGTGTACATAATACCTCATCTCAGAAATATAGACAGATACTGAAAGGCCGAAACGTTGTAATAAATATGGCAACAAAGATGAGGACAATAGTTCGAATAATGTAAATAGTGTACAAAATACCTCATCTCAGAAATATAGATAGATACTTCAGCTAATGTCTTCTGTTATAACAGCAGCAGCAGCAGCGGCGTATTGTTGACCCATGATTCCATACCATTTTAGGTGCATTTGCTTATGATCTCTCTAGCCAAAGGCAAGAAACTTAAAAAAAAAATACCTTTTCTTCTGCCATTGCTGATTGCCTTATCATTTCCACTGATGCTGATGAGGATGTGGGGTGATAATTTAAAGATTTGCTAAAATGGGTGCAGCTCAAAGGCAGCTGGCAATAAGCAGATTGTAGAGTAGTAGAATAAAGGTCACAAAAGCTGAGGTCCAAAACCTAAAGTTTTTCCTTGACTGGCATAATTAAGAGCATTCAAAGACATGCTGCATTGCAGGAAGTTGGCAAGGAATCTATGTCAAAGGTCAGGTATGGAGAGAAGGGAAGGGAATATAAGAAAACTATATTTAGGTGATATGCCTTACAATCATCTAACTTGTCTTAAGACATCTACAGTGTAACCCGGATATAAGAGAGTTGTCGGGACCGGAGAAGAAGTCTCTTATATCCGGGTTTCTCTTATATCCGGGTTTGGTCTATTTTATATACATTAACACAGGCTCTGATTTGGGACCAGAGAAAATCTCTATTATATCCGGGTCTCTTATATCTGGGTTACACTGTATTTATAAAATTCTTCTTACCCACCCCCAACACATATGAATTGGTTTGTTTTGTTTTACGGCATATCAACTTCAATGGGTCATTTAATGCCAACAAGATTTTTATTGCTGGTAATATTTTTTATCTATTTATTTATCTATCCATCTATCTGTCTACCTATCTATCTATCTATTTTAGTATAGATTAATTTGGTTTGTTTTGTTTTATGGCATATCAACCTCAATGGGTTATTTAATCCCGACAAGATTTTTATTACAGGTAATATTTTTTATCTATCTATTTATCTATCTATCTATCTATCTATCTATTTCAGTATATATTGATTTGGTTTGTTTTGTTTTACGGCATATCAACCTCAATGGGTCATTTAATGCTGGCAACTTTTTTTTGCCTGGTGATATTTTGTTTTGTCAAAAATCTATTTCTGGTAATATTTTTTTCCTTCAAAAATGTATTGCTAGTAATAGTTTTTTTAAATGTATTGCTGGTAATAGTTTTTTTTTTCAAAAATTTATTTCTGGTAATAATTTTTTTACAAAGTATTTCTGGTATTCAAACCTATTTTTACACTTTAATAATGCTGTTTACCTCAGTTTCGGGTTTAACTATTTGCCCATAGCTGGGACCCTAACAGCTGCTACCACCCCAGGTCAGGGTGGACCTGTGAACACCAGCAATTAAGAGGTGGTTCCATGCCTCTCAAAACCTCCTGATCAGAGGCCTTGCAGTTGAACGTAGTTTATCATCTTACCCAGGATGCAGATGTAGTGTATCGTCATACCCAGGATGGCCAACATATATGAAACCTCCCCATGACTTTGTTGCGCATATGTAGAAGTTTGTTTGCATTTGTGATCATTAAAGCACTTTAGTTTTACTGATGTTTCTTTCTTGAAATTTGGGGCAACAGGTTTCTGCATGCATTGCATGTGTAAATATGTAATTATGTGCCCTTTATGCCAACATGAAAAACTACACATTATTAAGTTTCTAAATAATGAAAATTTATTATATCAAAGACATGAGTTAACAGTTTTCTGCCAACATCAACAAATTTTCACATTAAATAATTAGCATAAAAAAAAATTAAATTTCATAGTCTAATAAAAGGTTTAAAAGCTTAACCCAATCATAAGATAGAAAAACCCTTTATGATGTCATCAAAAAAACAAATTGTAGTTCAGTGTGACGCGTTTAAGTACAAAACTGCCCTTTAGGAAAGAAAAAAAAATAAAATAAAAAATAAAAAAATAAATAAATAAAATAAAACAAAATTCTCTTAATGACATATTATGGTCCCAAAAGTAATCTTTCGCTGTGACGGACGAGATGATGTGTGCCCATGAATGCCATCATTTGCTTTGAAATGGATACCTCCATCCTACCTCAGCTTGACCTCTTTCCAAAGATGACTGATATGTGGATAAAAATTCTCTTAGGCCCCTTATCAAAATGGTCACCCCCAGCCATTTCCATAGTAATTAATTTTGCAAATGAACATGCTTATAAAGATGCATAAATTTCAAGATTGGTTATTCCAAAATTTTCGCTTGAGGATGAAACAGGGCTTGATACTTTAACTCAATTTAATTTTAATAGTTATATTGAGGTTTTCGGCTCTCAATTTTGAAACAGGAGAATTCTTATGTAGCGAAGGAATCATTTTTTTTTAAATAATTATATATATATATTAAAAATGAATATGCATTTTTTTCCTCACAGGTAGAACAACTCTGGGTTTCATGCACAATGCAATTGTCAGGTGCTGAATGAAAACTTTATTCATTGAATCTTTTAGCTGTTACTGAGCACACTGTTTATTACCATCAGCACTCAATGTATGATACTCTCTCTCTCTCTCTCTATATATATATATATATAGAGAGAGAGAGAGAGTCATCCACGTATTTATGTATTAGTAGTAGGCATCTGTTTATTTTGCAAGATAAAGTTTACACCCTGTTTAGTTAAAATTCAATCCTTTGATGTTGATATTGAAGTAACCTCCATGGGTGTTAGTTAGGGGAGGTTACATGCTGCCCAGACTACATGCACCCCCACCCTCTCAGCCATACAGACAAGATCCAAAGGGGACAGCTTCTCAATTTGTCTTGTTTTCTCATACTTTTGCTTATCTATGGTTTTATATATTAAAACATCATTAATTTTTTGGGAGCTTCTAAAACACATGATGTATGCAATGTTTATATACATATATATGTTCCAAAGGTCATCATAGCCAAGTGGGGTTAGTGAAGACAAGCTCTCACTGCCAATAAAATGCTTGTATGGCATATATTTCAAATAATATAATAAAAATTTATCAGATATTAAAATGTTCAAAATGAATATATATATATATATTATAAATTAACTGATTTAAAATATGGCTTCTTCGCTACACAGGAATTACCATGTTTTAAAAAACGAAGCTAAAATCTTCAAATTTAATTATACGATTAAATTAAAAGCATTTGTTCTGTTTCATCTTCAAATGAATTTTGGAATAACATTTTTAAATTTACTGAATTTTAAATGCACATACAATTTATAATTTTTTGTTTTCAAGGATACAGAGAAGTCCAATCATTTAGGCAGGGGCAGTAGTGTGTTCATTTTTATTAACTATTATTGTATCAATTATGAGTTACATTCAAAAAGAGGTAAAGTCTAAAGATGGTAGGGGTGCATTTTTCAACGAATTTTGACGTCCGTTCAACACATGCCATCTGTTTTTTTTATCAATGACAAAAAGTTTTTCAGCATTTTTTTTCCATTAAATTTGTACTTGTATACTTAAAGATTCTTTCTAATAGGGGTGTTTGGGTTAGAATACATTATATTGAACTACAACTATAAAATATTATTTTTACTCTTAATTACTAATAGACTATATTTGTTTTTAAATCAAATAAATGTAATGGAATTACTTAAATTATTTAAAATTTATTATTACATATCAAATATAAGTATGTATATTACCAGCTCCTATTTTTTTATTTTTTAATATTATTTAAGGAAAATTTTTGACAATGTCGGCAAAGAATAGCTATTTCATTTCTTTGATTCCGTAAATTTTTATTTTTTATAAACTTAGTAATATATAGTTTCTCATGTATGCACAAAGGACATGGGTCATTTAATTAGGAACATATCCTAGCTTTTCTTATTAATTTCCATTTTACTGTAGGTGTTTTATTGGTTTCTTTTAAGTGCCAGAAATATTTCGATAGGGACATCTGATTTCGGTATATATATATATATATATATATATATATATTATAATAGCAATCAGATACTGAATTCTTTTTTTTTTTTAAGTATTTCACCCCAAGCAAGGTGGGATGCCACTACTATGCAGGGGGTTACAGAGTGGGAGTGAGAGTAAAGAGGTGTGATGGAGGAAAGGATGAAGAAAAGGGCAGGGAATAGTTCAGGGCCTCTGGAGATGTCGATTGACATTACATTTGAATAGTTGGAGATTATAACTAACAAGGAAACAAGTAATAGGAAGGGAATTCCACAGATGGGAGGTGTGAGACATGAAGCTATTGGAGTAGAAGAGACGGCCACATTTAAGTGTTTTGACAGTGAAAGGGTGGGACCGAGATGCCAGCCTAGTAGCACACTTAAATTCATGCAGTCTGGGAACTAGAGAGAGTAGCTCATTGAAGCAGTTAACGTGAATGTAAAAAAATATATATATATGTATCATAAAAATTGATATTAAAATGCTCAAAATGTAAATATATATATATATATATATATATATATTTAATTCAAACAGGTTTGATTAAATAATTTAGACATATTATGTCTGTTTATTTTTATTTTAACTCTTTTCAAGACCATGAATCAGTTTCTTAGTAGCCATAGAAAATTGAATCAGAAAAGTATGGGAATTTGAAATTGGTATAGAATGATA
>CAHIKZ030005136.1:60000-95000 GCA_903632075.3 Acanthosepion pharaonis
TGACTTATTCATTTTTGATCTGATCTTTTGTGGTTTTTATAAATACATTGCTTAATTATTCAACTAAAGCCATTTTATACTCTCAAAGTGGTAACAATCTTAGCATTTAAATCACAGCTTGTGAGTAAATGTAAATAAGTAATATATAAAGACATGCAATACTGTTATTTCTAATGGTATACAAGACCACCCATAAACCTGGTGAGTTCCTTTTAAAAGCAATTTATGATACAAAATGATGACATAATAATATTATAAATTTTACTATTAATTACACACTGAAAGAAGGTTTATTGTTCCACTGGGTTTTATAGTTAAAACAATGCCTGAAATTTAAGAGTAATAGCTTAAAACAGGTGTAGTCTTTTTCATAATAATGAGTATATTTTTTATTAATTATTAATTAATAAGTAAAAAAATTTTCCTTTTATGATTTTATGATATCAGTAGATATATATTTTATTTCTTTCTTTGTTTCTTTCTCACCTATATTTCAAAATCTGTAATGGCATCAAACGAGTGTGCATCAGTTTATTTATTTAGCATTAAGTCAGGTGATAATTCCAAGCATTTATTCATTAAATCACCTGTACATCCAAGCTTACATCATCAGGTATTCTCAAATGGTCATTCGTCTACATATTGACAAGACTCGACATTGCTTAACTTTGGTGATCATATGGGAACTGGTAATTCAATATGATGTGGCTATAATATGCATTGTTTTATGCATTTTGGAAAATAAAACATTCCTTTAACTCTAGATACATACAGAAAACAATTCCTATATTCAGTTAAAAGTAAAATAAAATTCATCCTTGATAATGGCTAAAAGTATAGGTGAAAGCGCTTGGAAAACATTCGGACAATTTTTATATAATTTATGTCCTGAAAAGAAAAAATTATACAAACACGAGAAACTATTTACATTGTTCAAACTGTTGTCCTCATCTTTATTGCCATATTCACAACATTTCGGCTGTTGTACAATCTGGCCTTCTTCAGGTGATTGGAATTTTGAACTGAACCCTTTATTTTGTTTGAAATTCCAATCACCTGAAGAATGCTGTAGTGTAAAATGGCCGAAATGTTGTGAATATCACAATAAAGATGAGAACAACAGTCTAAATAATGTAAATAATTACAATACCTCATTTCAGTAATATAGACACATGAAAAATTATATAAAAAAACTCAATCACCACACCTTGTCAATCGTTTTCAATGAAACTTGTATGTGTATATATATATATATATATATATATATATATATATATATATATATATTATATTGAGTACCCTCCTCGCTTAAATATAGCATATCTTAATTACTATATTTTATCGTAGATATTGAGTGATTGAGAGTTGAGCAAAAATTTTGCTATTTATACAAGTTTTTTAATTTCAATATAACATTTACATTATTTGGACTATTGTCCTCATCTTTGTCACCATATTTATTACAACGTTTTGGGCCATTGCATGCTTCCAGCCTTCTTCAGGTGGTTGGAATGTCAAACTGAACCCTTTATTTCACTACTGGGGGTAGACTGTTCTAGTTCCATGTGCCATGGAATGTTTAATGGATGTCACTTATCTCCTATTAATTCCCCTCTCCAAGTTCTCCGCCACCTTAACCAGGTATTGAACAAAGACAACTCTTTGGGTCCTGTCACTGGATCTAACCAATGCCTTTATTCACTGTACCATGTGTCCTCCAAGTTCTCCAAAGAGTGTGAGTTCAATACCCGGTTAAGGCAGTGGAGAATTTGGAGAGGGGAAATAACAGGAGATAACTGATAAATGACATCCATTAGACATGGCACATGGAACTAGAACAATTTACCCCAGTGAGCGAAATAAAGGATTCAGCTTGACATTCCAACTACCAGAAGAAGGCCAGAGCGTACAATGGTCGAAACATTGTAATAAATATGGCAACAAAGATGAGGACAATAGTCCGAATAATGTAAATAATGTACATAATACGTCATCTCAGAAATATGGACAGATACTGAAAAGCCGAAATGATGTAATAAATATGACGACAAAGAAGAGGACAATAGTCCGAATAATGTAAATAGTGTACATAATACCTCATCTCAGAAATATAGACAAAAACTGAAATTGAAAAATTCTCTCGAAATGTTGTAATAAAAATATGGCAATAAAGATGAGGACAATAGTTTGAATAATGTAAATAGTGTACATAATACCTCATCTCAGAAATATAGACAGATACTGAAAGGTAAAAAAAGGTTGTAATAAATATGGCGACAAAGATGAGGACAATAGTCCGAATAATGTAAATAGTTAACATAATAACTGTTATCCTCATCTCAGAAATATAGATAGATACTGAAAGGTCAAACGTTGTAATAAATATGGCAACAAAGATGAGGACAACAGTTGAATGAATAATGTAAATAGTGTATTCGAATACATCATATCAGAAATATAGACAGATACTAAATATAACAAAATTGAAAAAATTCTCTATTTATACATGTTTGGTTAAAGACCAATGAATGCTAATTATTTTTTTTTGTTTATTTTTCCTATATTTCAGATTATTTGCTTAGTTCCTTTTAATTAAATTATTTGAATGTTATCATCATCTCCCTGTTTGTTAATTTTGTATTAACATGACATTAGAACTGAAAAGAAAAATAAAGTGGAAAAGAAGGAAAATAAATTTCAAAAGAAGAAAATGTAGAGAGCAAGAAAGCTGAAGGAAAATGAAAAGACAAAACAGGTAAAAGGGAAACTCTACATTTGACAATAAGAAGAAACTTTACAGCAAGGACAACTTGCATTATTCGAAACTGTTATCATCATCTTCATTGCCATATTCACAATGTTCCAGCCTCTATATCTCTGAGATGAGGTATTATGATTACTTGTATTAATTAAATTATTCGAACTGTTATCATCATCTTCATTGCCATATTCACAATGTTTGTACACTCCGGCCTTCTTCAGGTGATTGGAATTTTGAACTGAACTCTTTATTTTGTCCACCAGGGTAGTTAGTTCCACGTGCCATGCCTCTTCTGGATGTCTCAGTTAGTTCCCTTTAACTCAACTCTTGTAGCCTGGTATTGAACTTACAACTCTTTGGGTTTAGTCACTGGACCTAACTAACATCTTTATCCACTGGTCCATGTGTCCTTGAGGACATCTGTGTATGAATTTCTGGGACTTATAAAACTAATGTCTCAGCAACCAATTTTTTTACCAGTGCTCATATTGCAATTTTTGTTATAATTATTGCATTTTTACCAGAGTTTATATTGCAATTTTTGTTGTTATTCATTGCTTCTCACTAGCACTCCTTATTACTGGTACCCATATTGTTAAATGTTGTGAATATGGCAATGAAGATGAGGATAACAGTCCAAATAATGTAAATAATGTGAGTAATCATAATACCTCATCTCAGAAGTAGGGGGGTTGAAACGTTGTGAATATGGCAATGAAGATGAGGATAACAGTCCAAATAATGTAAATAATGCAAGTAATCATAATACCACATTTCAGAGATAGAGAGGCTGAAACATTGTGAATATGGCAATTAAGATGAGGATAACAGTCCGAACCATGTAAATAATGCAAGTAATCATAATACCTCATCTCAGAGATAGGAACGCGGAAATGCTGTGAATATAGCAACGAAGATGAGGATAACAGTCCAAACCATGTAAATAATGCAAGTTATCATAATACCTCATCTCAGAGATATAGACAGATACAGAAAAAAAAATTTGGAACTCAGTTGGTCTGTAATAAGCCATCAGCCATATTTAAATGATCATGTAAAAACTGATTATTATTTCCGTTTCTTTTTTTTTTTTTTTCTGTTTGCTGTAAAATGGTTTATTATGCTTTCTCTAATAAAAACCAGTTTCAAGAGTTTCTTTTCTTGTTTCAAAACCTGAAGAATTTTATTCAGAATGTATCAAAGAGCTGCTTAATGAGTGGCAACAAGCCATTGGAAATAATGGTGTATATATAATTATATAAAATATAAATACTTTATTTTTTGAAGAATAAAGTTGATAAACAAAACAGGTAATTATTTATGACTTGACCCAATATTTGGCTTAATTTCTGAAAGACAACTTTTGCTATTCTTATATGCCTTTTGATTTTGGTGTTATAATTTCCATTTACGCTACTCAGATATTTTTCACATCCCCAATATGTAGC
Source organism: Acanthosepion pharaonis (assembly GCA_903632075.3). Taxonomy (NCBI): domain Eukaryota; kingdom Metazoa; phylum Mollusca; class Cephalopoda; order Sepiida; family Sepiidae; genus Acanthosepion; species Acanthosepion pharaonis. The sequence goes on from CAHIKZ030005136.1 coordinate 64,210, forward strand.
TCAAATCTGGGCAGTCTCTTTTACTGACAGCTATGCACTTTGTCTTCTTACAATTAATAGTCCTTTCTTGTTGCTTTCCATTACAAAATCAGTCAACATGATAAATCTTGAGACAAGAATCAGAATCAATATCATTATAGTTGACGGCATTTTCAAATCCATGTAGAAATTAAAAAAATATTTAGCTATTTTAGGTCAGGTCAGGCCTGCTACTGGTAATATGTAACCCAGTACAACCTGTCACATAAATGCATGCTTGGCATGTAAACCAGCTACCCCACTAGCTTTTCTGTTGGTAAAGAAGTGGCATGTCACCCACAAGATGAAAAATAAAACTTGTCAAAGGTGGGTGTAGAAGATGCTGATAGTAGTCAACAGCCAACATATGTGTGTGTGTGTGTGTGTGTGTGTGTGTGTGTAAGGAGGCACAGTGGAGTAATGGATAGCAGCTTGGATTGAGAAATCGGAGAGCCAAGTTCGAATTCCAGTTGGATCCATTACATTCACTAATGGGTAAATACCCTTGGGAAAGATATGGATCCTATTCTTTCCCCCCACCTATGGCTAAATAGTAGGACAGACTGGGTTTCTATAGCCTTGGGTGGCAACTGGTCTAGGAGAAGGTAACTTTGAATTCAAAACTGGCCTGGAGAGGGTTGGACTCCGCCAGACTAGCTTGCCAAAGATACACCACTTCCACTGTGGATGCAGTATATGTGGCACCCCTACAACCCTGATGGATCATAGGATTCGTGATCATGATATATATATATATATATATATATATATATATATATTTTTAAGACATTTTTTAGTATTAATAACATTTACCAGCCTGAATGTCTTAAAAAATAATTGTTGGACTTTGTCCATTTCATAATTTGGATACACATTGAGAAGATATGAATGAATGAGAGAAAATCATGGAGAATTGTGTTTAAAAACAGTAAAGTTGACCTTGCTAACCAAAACGCTCCTCTGTTGCTCAATTGGTAAAAGCATGTCAAGCTATATGACGGTTCCATATAGGATACAGTTTCAATTTCAGTTGGAGGACTCATATTTACTATGAAAATTTATTGGACATCAAGGCCAGTAAATGTTGTTTAATACTGTTTATTAAAACAGAGCATTTACTTAAATATTTGTATCAATAAAAAGAATACCCGCGGGTTTAGATGGGTTTTTATTTTTTGGCTGGGCCCGGTGGCTAGGTGAGCTGCCTGTGGGTTGGTGTCTGTCGAACTCTCTGCTTGCAGAGAGGAATCTGTGCTTTGAAGCTCTACCAAGGGTGGGGTTTCGTTCGGGGAGGTTGATTTGAACTGACCTGCCTTGGCGGGTCTGGATGGTTATTTATTTTTTGGCTGGGCCTACGGGCTCGGACATACCCACATTAAAAAGGCCTTGTGCCACATTCGATCCCCGTGGGTGGATTGATAAATACCATCTACAAAAAGAATACCCGCTCGGCCCGGTGGCTAGGATCAAAGTGTAGTATCTGCGCTTTGTGAGTTGCGGGTCGGGTGTCTGTCGAACTCTCTGCTTGCAGAGGGGAACCCGACGAAGCTCCCGAAGGGTGGGGTTTCGTTGGGGAGGTTGATTTGAACTAGCCCCGCTTGGACGGGTTTAGATGGGTTTTATTTTTGGCTGGGCCTACGGCTCAGACATACCCACATTAAAAAGGCCTTGTGCCACATTCAATTCCTGTGGGTGAATTGATAAATACCATCTATAAAAAAGAACATATAAACATAAAAAATTTCATAAAAAATAATTGTTGGACTTTGTCCATTTCATAATGTATACATACATACATACATATATATATATATATATATATATATAGGGTGGAGTAAAGGATAGCAGCTGAGATTGAGGAATTGGAGAGCCAAGTCCAAATTCCAGTTGAGTTTATTACATACACTTATGTGCAAATCTCCTTGGGATAGGTATGAATCCATCTCTTCTCCCAACTCCTAGCAAGGAGTAAATAGCAGAATAGATTGGGTCCTATTCTTTTCCCCCAACCTATGGCTAAATAGTAGGAAAGACCAGGTCCTATAGCTTTGGGTGGCAATTGGTCTAGATTAAGGACAACTCTGAATTCAGAACCTTTGGGGACCTTGTGGCCTGCTGTAAAGTTAAGTTCTCTGTATTTGGCTCTTCCAAAAAGTGGGGGTTGGTTCTGCACAAGCCTTCACGACTATAATCAAGCTGTTGGACCCTCCTACATTGAAAGATGATAAAAGAATCCTCCACACACATATGTGTGTGTGTGTGGTACCCCATTAAAAAATTCTAAAAAGATTCAATAAATTTAAGTAATATCACTAAAAATCTCAATTCTGTATGGACATAGAATCATGTAGAAATCAACTCATTTTTGTGCAAAAATAGGCACACAGAAAATTCAAATTTTCACATAAGCATTTACTATCCAATCAGCGACATTATCTCAAACACCAGCAGCTTTGAAAAAGCAGATGACTATATCCTTGTTGCTTGCCACAATTGAAAGATCACTCTAGAAAATGATATTTTCCCTCCTAAAAATAGATATTAAAAAATATTAGGAAATATATTTATTAACCAATAAACTTCTGAGTTTAGTAAATATAACTTTTAGCTTCCTTGATCCTATTTTTTTTTCTTATAATATACATCATGTAATTTAACGAAAGTCAGTTTTCCCAATATTTGTAGAGGAAAAAATTGTAGAAAAAAAACAAAAGAAAAAAATTGATCTTCAAACACAGCTCTACAAATTTAATTTTAAAGAATTTTTATTATTGAGTATAAAAATAATCTTTGTTTTCTTTCAACTTGAAAGAAACAAGTTACAGATTCAGTGATATTATTTAAATCTAGTGAATTCTTCTGCAATTTTTAACGGTATTACACACACACACACACACACACACATATGTATGTGGAATCCCGATATATATATATATATATATATATATATATATATATATATATATATATATATATATATATACAGGGTGTCTATAAAGTTTGTGTGCACTTTAAAATTTATAACTTTATTTGTATTTGCGATAGACATAATCTGTAAAAAAATGTTATAAAGTTTAATGTACCTAGTTTTTAAGTATAGCTAAAATAACTAATGTGATTTCAGGCATTACTGTAAATCAGTTGGCAAATATTTTCCGTGAACTGCAAAATTGTATTACCCTTTGTATTGCTAATGATGGAGGACATGTGGAAACAATTAAATTTTCAATAAAACCTTAAAAAATATAGATTTACTTCTTTCTAATCCTTTTTACAAATTATTTCTATCGCAAATACAAATAAAGTTACAAATTTTTTAAAGTGCACACGAACTTTATGGACACCCTGTATATATATCCCATATATATATATATATATCCATATATATATATATATATATATATATATATATATATATATATATATATATATATAGTTCAAGTCCAAGATCAATTCTGTGGACAAGACAAATTGGTATAAAATGACAATTGGAAAAAATCTTAGATTTTGCCGATGTGTTTTGCCTTCCGACTTTTTCAAGGCAAAAATAAAATTAAAATATCTTTGTTGTTATAGTTACATTAAAAAATCCTAATTTAAGAAGATAGACACTTCTGTCTGTCTGTCTGTCTCTCTCTCTCTCTATATATATATATATAAGTCTAGGATGGGTTCTCAAGCTTTGAATGGCAACCCTCATAGAGATAGTATCTCAATAAAAATACTGTGAGTGGAGTGTCTGAGTTGAGCATCAGGAAGAGTTTCTGGCCTTGTAAGACCTTGCCTCATATCATTATGCTAAGAGATCCTCTATCAAGCAGGCTCCACCTTGCTTTGTGTAAAATTAATCCCATTTGTGCTTCATCAGCAAAAAGCATGACCATGACGACACTGATGATGCAAAATTGATCATAGAGAAAAGAACAGCTTGGTAAAGTTGTTTAATTGTGAAACCAAAATAAACAATCATTGCAGTGGTTTAGTTATTGCTTTAATAACCGATTAAGTTAAGACCAGAAAGCTGACATGAATGACTGCTTTTCTGGGGATTTAGTCATATGCAAATTGATTTCCGATTAAAACTTAGTTTAAAATCTGCCTCAATGGCATTGTCGTTTTGTCAATAATACTAACTGTGGTAGTTAGCTGGTAGAACACTCTGAAGAGCAAATGCAGCAACTAATGAACAATTTTTTAAAAAGCCTGCCAAGAATTCTGTCTGACCATCAGTCTTAAGAAGACCAATATGACAAGCAAAGGCGTTGAACAGCCTCCTACTATCAAAATCAACAAGTATGATCTGGAGGTGGTTCATGAATTCACATACCTTGATGCCACTGTTTCAGACACCACCTTCCTCAACTATAAAGTCAACAGACAGATTGGACAAGCTGCCACCATGTTTGCCAAGCTGACCTCAAAAGTCTGGGAAGAACAGAAAGCTTACTATGAACACCAAAATTGCAGTCTATACTGCATGCATCGTCAGAATGCTGCCCTAAGAAAGCGAGACTTAGAGACTCTACTCCAGACAGGAGTGACACCTCAGTGACTTTCATCTTCACTGTCTGATACACATTCTGGGCATCACTTGGTTTTGACTAGGTCACCAATGCCATAGTTTTCACCCAGTTACCCAGTCTATACACCCTTCTTCATCTGTGCCGACCGCTGGCTTCAACATGAACACCATATGTTGGATTGGATGATTCTGAAGGTCCTTCTGTACAGTGAACCAGCATAAGGGTAACCTCTTCTTTGCTTCAAGGACATAAGCAAAAGGGATGTGAGGGCAATGGACATGGACATCGATAGGTGTTGCCAATGCCAATAGAGATACAATTTAAACTGAGGGCTGGAGAAAGGAGAGGAGAAACGGAGACTTGTCGCCAGAGAGGTGTGCTTGATAGAAAGAAAACAATGCAGCGACATCAGGGGAGAGTGTCTTCACATGTATTCATTGCAATTGAGAATATCTCACCTTTGCATGGGGCTGTCCAGCCATAATAGATACTGTGCCACCATCAGAATCTGAGGCAAAACCCTTTGAGTGCAGATCCAACAGATGTCATGCAGTAACTGCAGGTTTAACTCTTAAACTTTACAGATGAAATCAGACAGGGTTCCCAGCTTAACCATTGAGTAAAATTCCCTGAAAAATTCCTTGATTTTGGTTTGGTTTATTTTGTTTTATGGCATTTCATTCTCAAAGGGTTATTTAATGCCAACAAGATTTTTTTTTTCTCAATTAGATCTCATTTAAATATTCGTGGAGACCTACCAGACACTATTCATAACATACTTGTTGACAACACAAATAGCATTCTACATGCAAAAAAAGCTAAAAATAATGGAAGCCTTATTAATAAAAACAAAAAACAACATTTAATAATAATATTAACTTTGAACATGGACACAATATATTGACCGTGTTTTGAAAAATTAAAACATTTTATAAAACATACATGCAACAAACTATTTCTTATTTAACAGTTAAAATATTTCATCCTTGAAAATGGCTAAATGTAGAGCTGAAAGCACTTGTAAAAAAAGAACATTCAGACAGTTTTTATATAATTTATCATCTGAAAAGAAAAAAACTTATGAGATTGAATGAGAAATTGTATAAAAAAAAGTAAATCAAAGCACCTTGTCTGTCGTATTCAATGAAATGTGCATGAAAGATTTATTATATATATATATATATATATATATATATATATATATATATATATATATATATATATATATATATATATATATATATATATATATATATATAAAAAAGTATTCTTTGTAACAAAATCACTTTATAAATCAAGTTTCATTAATACTTTTAAAAAGACGGCTTTTGTCGAAAACAGACAACAAAAATGCTGGTATTATTCTTTCATTGAAAGAATTGCAGACAATATTTATTCTCTATGGATCTGCTTTCCTAGTTTTATTTCTACAAATAGGGGTTTTTATCAACAGTCTGGCTTTGTAGATATTTTTTTAAAATTAAGTATCTGTCTATATTTCTGAAATGAGGTATTATGTATACAATTTACATTATTCAGACTACTGTCCTCATCTTTCTTGCCATATTTATCACAACAAACAAGGACACATGGCACAGTGGATAAAGGCATTAGTTAGATCCAGTGACAAGACCCAAAGAGTGTGAGTTCAATACCTGGTTAAAGCAGTGTAGAACTTGGAGTGGGGAATTAACAGGAGATAACTGATAACTGACATCCATTAGAAATGGCATGTGGAACTAGAACAGTCTACCCAGTGAGTGAAATAAAGGGTTCAGTTTGACATTTCAACCACCTGAAGAAGGCCAGAGCATAAAACGGCCGAAATGTTGTAATAAATATGGCAACAAGATGAGGACAATAGTCTGAATAATGTAAATAGTGTACATAATATCTCATTTCAGAAATATAGATAGATAATAAAGATTTCAGTTTGACATTCCAACCACCTCATGAAGGCTGGAGCGTACAATAATAAATATGGCAACAAAGATAAGGACCATGGTCCAAATAATGTAACATCTCTACTCTAAACATAATTGTTATCAACTACCATATTTGCCAGCCTATTGGGTGCACACACGCATTGGATACACTCAGATTTTAGCATGGAATATTTAGGGAAAATATACACACATTACAACTAAAAAAAAAAAAAATCAAAATAACTTTACTCTTATGTGACATTCTTAATAACCATGAAGAAATACAGTATTAGTACAAATTATACTATTGGTACTTTTTTTTTAATAGAGGTGAGGTTTAATTACCAGGACATTTTTTGGAAAGAAGAATTTTAGTACATTTCATGATTCATTTATTGAAAATTGTTTTAGTTGTTTTTTCAGGGACAAACATCTGCACATACATTAAATTCATAATAGCTAGAAAGAAAACTACTATTATTAGTGAACACTGGTACATATGGTAATTGGTAAAAAAACAGAAATATGGTGCTTGTTGGTAAATGACATCCCATACCATACATGCAGAAAAGCAAATTCCAATTCCTGTGGGTCAACAAAAACACCCACAAAGCAAGCAGCAATATAAAAGTCAAAGTAAATATTTCTGTAAAATCTGGTATTTCTACAAAACAAGCAGCAAGATAATGTGCAATTCCATAAATTCCTTAATTTCTCATTCCCAGGTGAATTTTTCAGGGATATTTTTATTGATATCATGTTTGTTCATATTGAGGAGGCCTAGTTTCAGAACTAAGCTCTATGCATGCACTGATTCCTGGTGAACCCCAGGTTTTTCATGGTCTTCATGTCCGCCTCATACATGGTACTGTTGTATTGAATGCAGGGTAAATTTTTTTTTAAATTCCACATCCAATAGGCCAGCAAATATGGTAATTGTTTATCATGTTCTGCAATGTCCCTATCGCTAGCATTTGTTTACAGTCATTTCACTCTGAAAACCTCCTTCATCAGTACTTAAATGGGGGAACACTGGGTATTATAAGCAACCTCCTACAATTTGAAATATATTTCACATTAAATAACCCAAAAAGGGTTGATAAGTCGTAAAAAACAGATCAGTTAATTAATGCTACTAAGTTCATTTTTAATATTCTCATTTGACTTTAAATGTTTCTCTTCTAAGATTTGTTAATTACTTTTTAAATAAATTTTTAAATTAATTTTTAAATTAATTTCTTAATTAATTCAATTTCTTAATTACTTTTTAAATTATTTTATTTGTTAATTAATTTAATTAATTTCAAAATTACATATTTAATTAATTTTTTAATTAATTTAATTTCTTAATATTTGAATTAGTTTGTTAATTAATTTCTTAATTACTTTTAAATTAATTTTTTAATTTGTTAATTTAATTAATTTCTTATTATATATTTTAATTAGTTTGTTAATCAATTTCTTAATTACTTTTTGAATTAATTTCTTCATTTGTTAATTAAATTAATTTCTTAATTACTTTTAAATAATTTTAAATTTGTTAATTTAATTAATTTCTTAATTACATTTTAAATTAATTTTTTAAATTAATTTCTTAATTAATATTTTAATTAGTTTGTTAATTAATTTCTTAATTACTTTTAAAATTAATTTTTTAATTTGTTAATTAATTTGTTAATTAATTTTTAAATTAATTTGTTAATTAATTAAATTAATTTTTTAATTAATTTGTTAATTTATTCAGCTTTCTTTTTTCTTGTCGTCTGTTCTTCAACAAATACATTTCCACCCATTACAATTTAAACTTTCTAGATAACGAGATCTATGAAATGACATCACTAATCAGCCGCCACGTGACCCAAATGATTTGAGTTCCATCAAAAGAAGATCAACTTTTGTATCCCTTCAAGTCTATCAAATTTTCTTAATAATTTTTAAAGTTGTAGAAAAACTAAGTTACATTCTGCAAAAACTAATTTTTCATGAGTAGAGAGAATATCTAAGAAACTGTTGATGATATTCCCAATGTAGATCTCCCCATTTTGCTCAATTAAATTGTTTTTCAGCAAAAGTAGCATTGCACTTTGTTGAGGATCGGCTTTTACAGGCATGGCCCATGAAGAAATTTCCACATTAAGATTTTGATTCCATCCATTCAGGATTGAAAAAGTATAAATTTATATTCAGATTTCACTAATCCTAGTAAACAAAATATATATATATATATATATATATATATATATATATAATTAAACCTAAAGAGCCAGATAAACCTACAAAGATTTCACCTATGCAGATTGTCAGAGAAGGCCAGCTTTCCCTGATGATCCACATAGGTGAAACCTTGGTAGGTTTATCTGGCTCTTTAGGCTTAATTAGGTTTGCTCTACTTAGTGTATTGAGCACTTTACTTAGTTATTTTACTCGTATCAGGGTTTTTTTTTCTTTGGACTCTGAACTTGGATGCTAGACGATTATCTTCGGCTGACGTACATTTTCTCTGTTCTTGTTTTTTTGTACCTTTTTTTTCCGTTGGCTATTGGTCTGTTTATTTACATATCAAAGTGCTTAAGGTTTTCCAAACGAATATAATTTCTTATATTTATAAGATTATTACTATATATATATATATATATATATATATATATATATATATATATATATATATAGTTGGCCACTTGTATTTAAGGATACCCATCCATTATAGTGGCTAGCCAATCCTTATTGCAGATATTTGCTCAGTTGCATTTGTGTTTATTCAACACCTACAGAGCTCACATGGTTTATGCTGAGCAGACCTTAGTTACAGTTTCTGGGAAAGAGAATGTTATGCACAATTTGAACAAGGCCAGCACCCTTGAGACCTCAGCCACGAGGACTTGTGACTTTGTGCTAGCACAGCTATTGACGGCCCTCAAGGGTTTTGTCTACCCAAATTCATTCACAAGGCTTGGTGTGTGGTATGGTTTTCAGGCACTTTCCAAAAGTGCTACACGTTGGGATTGACCCTTACAGTCTGATAACATCAGGAAGTCTCCTTCCTGACAAACTGTCCATGATGAGATTCCAACCTGTGTCTCATGATCAGAATGCAAACGTTCTAACCACTCAGCTACATGCCCATCCGAGAAAACAAATATATATCATATAAATCAGATTTAGTATCAGTCTATATTTCTGAGATGAGGTATTATGTACACTATTTACATTTTTCGGACTATTGACAAAAAACACCATTGGAAAATTTGTAAACTTAAAGAATCAGCACATATGCTAGGCCACAAAAATCTCCTGAGCCGACCAAGCATAGAAATGAGTACAATATGGGAACTAGTAATAAGGAGTGCCAGAGAAAAGTGATAATAACAACAAAAATTGCAATATGAGCACTGGTAAAAAATGGTTGCTGAAGACATTAGGTTTATAATACCCAGAAATTCATACACAGATGTCCTCAAGGACACAGTCGATAAAAGTGTTAGTTATATCCAGTGACAGGACCCAAAGAGTGTGAGTTCAATACCCCGGAGAGGGGAATTAACAGGAGATAACTGATAGCTGACATCCATTAAACATGGCACATGGAACTTGAACAATCTACCCCAGTGAGCGAAATAAAGGGTTCAGTTCGACATACCAACCACCTGAAGAATGCTCGAGCATACAACAGCCGAAACATTGTAATAAATATGGCAAGAAAGATAAGGACAATAGTCCAAATAATGTAAATGATAAACTCACATTTAGCATTATTTTTTTTTCCAAACAATTTTTCTTTTCAATCTCAAAAACACATTTAATAAACGTCTTTTGATGCAAGTCAAGTTGAATTACAAAAATCCCTAATGTCTCAAAACCAAAAATTAAAAACATTAAAACCAAAATTCTATGAAAATTTCCTGATTTCAAGGTTGGCTGTGGATCTTGATCACATTCAACAACTATAAAATGTTAAATTATTCAAAGTAATTCTTAAAATCCCTCAAGTAATTTTTGTTCCTTTGATAAAATGCAAGTTCTACTGAGGCAGCTTCATTCCCAGAACTGTCATTTTGGGAAACAAATGCCTGAGAGAACGCTTCCCTGACAATTACAATCTTTGACTCTTTAAGTCCAGGGTCAACCAACATTTATCCTACTCAGATCTATTATCTGGATCAACCCAACATGACATGATATTATTAACTACCATCATTTCGTGACTTACCTGACATGTGTTGTATTTTTAAAAAGGAACATAAACAATGAAGCAATATTATATATGAGCTTAGCTAAAAAAAATCCTCAACAATCATCCAATTATATTGATCGTTTTATGTTTATAAGCTAAATAAATGATATTGAAGCAAAAACTATCCTTGAAATTATTCCCATTCCTTCATCCAAAATGATTAACACAAGCTATTGATGCTGAAATTGTTTCTCTGGGGATTTAGTCAAAGGACAATTGATTCCAGATTAAATCTTAGCTTCAATACTGACTTAATCTTGCAAATGGGGGTGGGGTTACTCCCCACCCACTTAACTAAGCTCCCGGTAAGATCAGATCTAACAACTCTAAAACTATTCTACCCTGCATCCTCTAAAAAGGTGCAAAATACAAGAATGGTTTTAATACAAGAATAGTTTCAATAAACAAATGGTTTTAATAAATGAATGGTTTTAATACAAGAATGGTTTTAATACAAGAATGGTTTTAATAAATGAATGATTTTAATAAATGAATGGTTTTAATACAATAATGGTTTTAATACAAGAATGGTTTTAATAAATGAATGATTTTAATAAATGAATGGTTTTAATACAAGAATGGTTTTTAAAAATAGATTTTTTTTTCAATGGGCAGTAAATGATGAATTCTTAATAAAAGGTTTGGGGGATTATAAAATCATTTAAAGGATCAACAATTTAGAATAAAAAGAAAGAAACAGTTAAAAAAACATTAAGTTTATCAAAGAATGGAAATAGTAATTCGGTAAAGAATAAAAAACAACAATGGAAGACTATCTTTTAAAGAATGCAATCAAAAAAAGCCTGCAAGTAAAAACTTGAACAAACAAGAATAATTACTGTTTCCTGTTTGAGCTCTTGGGGGATAAAGTGAGAAATTAACAAATTGGTGGGTGGGGATTCTTAATAACCTTGTCGAGTAGGGACTGGAAAATTTCCTTAAACAATATATCGCCATTATTAGTAACCTGAGAGTAACTATCAAGTAAATGCTAACAGACTCAGATATAAATGACCAATATTTGCCTATCCCAAAACCAAGTAAATGTTTATAGACTAAGATATTTAAAAAAAAAGAAAGAAAGAAACGCTAATTTCAACATTAACTAACACAACAGGGATTAATATCTATTTGAGTTTCTGAAATAAGGATTTATCATTTTTTACATTTAGACTAAGATCTGAATATTTTTTTATTTTCACAATATTTGTTGTACTCTCCGACCTCCCTCAGGTGTTTGTTGCACAGGACAAGAGCCGAGTGGATTAAGGTATTGGTTTGTGAAATAGTAATTGTGAGTTCAATCCCTGGGTTAGGCAGTACAGACTTAGACTCAGTGGAGACAACATGAGCAATAACTGAGCAGTTCTAAATATGAGATATCCCTAGACTTGAATAGCAGAATACAAACAATCTATGCCTTTTAGATTAATTAAAGGATTCAGTTGAAAATTCCTTGCAGGTTGCCTGGATCAACAGACACCTGAAGAAGACTGGCATGCACAATGGTCGAAACATGATAATAACAAATATGAGGATATTAATCCGAATGTAAGGGTGGCTACATCAGAAAATCAACCAACTTAACCCAACCTCAAAGGCTGTTGTTTCAGGAACAAGAAATAGTTTCGTTTTGCATGATGAAAATCTTTGATCTTCTGCCTCTTAATCACCTGAGAAAAAAATTGCCAAGAGAAATTAAACATTTGGATTTTTGCTTACAGAATAAAATAAAAAAAAAAAAACTAGACAAAATACCTGAAGAGAATTTTTTATATGAAGTGTCAAAAATAGAAAAGAGAATTATTAGGACACAATTTGTTCTAACTTAAAAATTAAAAAAAAAAAATTAGCAAAGATACTGGAAAATCTTCCTTAATTTGACCTCGAATACTTAGAATCATTTTTTTTTTAAATTTTTTACTAATGTTCACTCAATGTAAGGCCCAAGAGCCACTCGTGGTAGAAGGTTACTGTGCAGACTTATATCAGCATAGGAAAGAACAAGCATAAGGAATATAGAGCTAAAGTAGACTTTAGAAGGAACCGGAAACTGAATCAAGAAACAAGGGATAAGCCTCTAGATTCGCCTATCGTCCAGTTCACACCTTCTCCCTGACCTTTTGAACAGGAGTAGAATAAAAATAAAAATAGCTTTTGTTCTTTTGAAATTTACAAAACATCTTTTCTTTGTCACAGGATTATCAGTCATAATTTCTTTTTAATATGTATTATAAAATAATCTCTGATTCTTTGTCTGTCAAACACTGTCTGTCTGTCACTTTGCATGTATATCATGTATATGTCTGTGTTATGTGTGAGTGACTTACATGTCCTTGTGTCATTTAATGTAAATACAAGCACATACACATAAATTGACTGAGTTTGAAATAATTCATTCCCCTCTCACTCAGTCTGGACAAACTCTATTCTGGGCTGAACAATAAAACCATAAATCTAGAGACAAGAAAAAAAAAAAATTTTTAAACTCTAAAAATCAGACAATTAGAAGATTTAATTAATTTTTTGGAAATTATTTGGTAATGAAGAATTATCGTAATAATTTGAAGTTATTATTTTAAATTTTCTTTTTAATTTTGTAAAAATATTTTAAGGTCTGTAATTGACTTAAAATATAAATAAATTGAAATGAACATGTGTTGCAAGTGCTAATTTTCCTTTCTGTCTGGCAACAAACCATGGTAAACAGGAAAAGAGTATAAGCTGAAATGTGTGGCACTTCTGTATTTTAAACTGAATTCTTATAAAATTGAGTTTTTCTAGTAGACAAATAATTTAGATTTGAAATATTTGAGCATCCAGCTCAAACAACTGCCACATCAAAATAGAGGAAGCAAAACTAATTACAAACTCCATACTTTGAAGTTTTGTATTTTCTATAACAACTTTCTATAAGATCACTTTTTACATAAAAAAAGAAGTCCTTTATAACTTAAGAAAAGGACTAAAAGGTGAAATTTTCACTAGTGGTCCAGCATTATTGTATGGCCTTTTTTCAGCACCACGATGATTAAGTTGCTCTATCACTCAGCATAGAGCATTAATAAAAATGCAGTAACTTTTTTTCTGACTCTCAAAGATCAGAAAATGTATTGAGAAAAAACATAACACTCTCAAGTTTTTGGTAAAATTAACAAAAGTAATTTACTCAAAAGTTTTGCATGCCAGTGTAGTGATCACATTTTGGTCATCCTTTTAGTACTGTTCAGTGATTACTAGTTGCATTATTCTAGAGGACTTGTGGAGTCACTCACATCATACCAGCAAAAATAGCCTCGTGTTTACAGGAATAAAAACATACACAGAAATAACACTAAAAGAATATTAAATTGGAAATTAAAATCATACAATTTATTTATTTCTGTCTACTGGTGTGTGTGTGTATTTTTGGTTAAAAGTGTTTTAAGGTTGCATGTGATAAAAGGAAGAAGTCACTTCGTATTATAACAAGCAATGTCCCAAAGAGAGGAGTTGGACATCTTCAGTTTTCAGTGGCTAAGAGACTGAATTCAGTGTCTTTTGTTGCAAAGTCCATTTTTCAGCAGGGACAGTTTATGTTGCATGCTGGGAAAAGTTTTTATTTTTATTTAATTTATTTTAATTAAAATTTTAATATCATTTGTTTTATTTTAATATTAATTAAATTTTAATCATTATTATTTATATTTTATTTAATTTATTTTAAACAAAATTTTAATATCATTTGTTTTATTTTGTTTTATCTATGATATTCATTATCATTATTATTTATATTTTATTCTTATTTAATAATAATAATAATAATAATGTCCCTACAGACTAAAGAATTGGTTACTAAATAGGATAGTAGTTGAGAGTTCCATTCCTGAGCAGGGCAATGCGGATATACTCAGACAAAATGGGAACAAGACAAGCAATAACAGAGCAGAATTAACCAAAACAAGATATTGCTAGACATGATCAGCAGAACAAGAACAATTTACACCTGCAGATTGAAAAAAAAGGGTTCAGTTTGAAATTCTTTAAAGGTTATCCTGATTAAGAAACACCCGGGAATGGTGTTTTGATAATAATAATAATGGAGATGAGGACATCAGTTTGATTGTAAATCATGATGATGGCTCATTGCAGAAATTAAAGTATTTCCTGTTATATTAAAATTTTCAATTAGATTTATTCTAAGTAGTCAGCGGCAAAATAATTAGTGAGTTTATTGCTTTTGTTCACTTCTCGGTCACTTTGTAGACAAAAGACTCAAAGCAAAAACAACCTTCACAATGATTAAATCCCAACAAATGAATACAGAGTCAGGTTTTGAAGTTAACTGCTCTCTCTCTCTCTCTCTCTCTCTCACACACAAGCGCTCTCTCTTTCTCCTCACACACACACACACACACACACTCTCTCTCTCACACACACTCTCTCTCTCTCACACACACTCTCTCACACATACACACACACACTATCTCTCTCTCACACACACACCCTCTCTCTCTCATATATATACACCCTTCTGCAAACTAATTGAAGCAAAATGAATAATTCCATTATTATTTACTTTTTTCATATTTTTCCAATGAAACATGACCCAGTGCACATGTTAGTACTTTGTATGTCCATTCCATGAAGTTGTTCCTTGCAGAGTCACTCCATTGGATTTAAATTAGTTTCCAGGTCAATCTATAATACTTCAACTTGCTCACTGGTAAGGCTTGTTAGTGTGTTCATGCAGTGTTACAATTTTCATATGCTTCCTAGGAGTAATGTCCATCACAGACAATGGGACAACTAATTGACACTTGAGACAATAGTGTCTGGGCATGATAAAAAGCTGATGCAATGAATGATGCAAACAAATTTCATCATACACCCCAAAAATAGATTCATATTACTGCACACCACTAGAAATGACCTAATCTGAGGAAAAAATAGAAATCAATTATACCCTATCACTCCAGTGGGTCTTAAAATGACTGTATGGTGAAAGGAAGGAAACTTAAGCAATTGTTTCAGTTAATTTGCACAAGGGTGTGTGTGTATATATATATATATATATATATATATATATATATATATATATAAAAAATTTACACACACACACACATATATATATATATATATATATATATATATATACATACATACATATAAAAATTTCCAAAAGGATAGAATCCAGGTAGGACTCAATGTCCAGGATAGAGTAAGGATATAATAAAAAGGCTTAAACACTAATATTCCATGGTTATAATTTATTACATTGGAATTGTAATATCATCTTTTATTGTGCGTAGTGTCACCACAAATGTATAAACCCATTTCCAGTGTCAGTTTTTAATTTAACTTAGGTCAGCGATTCAGTAATGAATAATGCATTGGAAAATAATTCATATTTATCTGCATCTCACTCATTTAAACCGTCTTTAAACCCCTCTCTTTAAAACTTCTTTCTGTTAAATTTTAATCTCCACCTTCACTTTTAGGCCTTCCTGTTCTTCTCTCGTCTGTTACCCCCCTCTCTAAAGCTTTCATTTACCTCTCACATTCATCCCCCACTCTCATACATACTCTCACTAAATTTTATTTTTTATACCCAGAGTTATTTTTTCTGATTTCTTTTTGAATTTGTAGGTCTGATGACTTGGATTGTAATTACGATTCCAATGTAATAAATTATAACCATGGAATATTAGTGTTTAAGCCTTTTTTTTATATATATATATATATATATATATATATATATATATATATATATATATACACACATATGCAAATCTCTTATCTACAGACCAACCCCCCATCAATGGACTTTGGATGCAACGGAAAAAATCTGCAAGCAAAATAAAAAAAATCTGCAAGAAAAAAAACACCCAAATCATCAGCAATGTATTTCAAAATTTACAGGCTTAGCGGAACGAGTCATATTAGTACTCAAAGTGACCACTTGGTAGCAGTGGCTGGCCTTTCAAGTGTAAACAAAGACGGGTGTACAATATATAAAGTACAATACATTAGCACATGTGTGAGAAAGTAGCTGTGAGAAATCTATTATTTGTGTTATTTTGATTAATATATCTATATTAGGTATATATATATATTTATGCCATATATACATCTTTATAGTATTTACATTATGATCATATATATATATATATATATATATATATATATATATATATATAGATGAGTTAAAGATCAAATCCAGATCGGAATCTGACAGGATGATAAAAAAAGAACAAAAATAGAAAACATATCTCAATCTAATATGTTTCCCTTTTATTAAAGCTTTATCAAAGATTGAGAGAAAACAGTGTAGACTCGTCCTTTTCCTACCTATTACCCCTAGTAACAGAACAGTCTATATCTTACGCCTATGTACGGAAAACTTCAACCAATAAAAACTGTACTAGGCGAATCAACAAATCTCATTGGTTAATGACACAATAATCTGAAAGTTTCACGTGCAAAATGAAATTGTGCCAAAAATTCTATGAGCCGATTTCAGACTTTCAAAACATATAAAAGAAAACGCCGACTGACCAAAGCAGTCAGAGACGAACATCCACAGAGAAATTGCCAACATACTCCACGTCACTCGAAATCCTGATTTTACCACGCAAAAGTACATCTACGCTGACTCACTTGCAATTTAAACTCAACCAACTCTGTGGACATCGAATCACAAACTTTGTTTATCAGAAGTGAACTAAGTTCACTACCTATTAAGTAAAAATCAACGTGCGAACAATTTAGAAATATTACAGTCAAAGGTAAATCACTCCATAAGAACTCCTACCAAAAAAAAAAGACAATTGACAATTTTAATATCCACACAAATCTAGAAAGACTGTAAATGAACAAATGACTACTAAGAGAGACATACCGAAACCTAAAATATCACACACACTTTGCCATAGTAACATATACCACATATCCTGCTTGTATATTATTTTAAATTGTATATAAATGTTTTATTGATTTCTAAATATGTCTTGTTTTTAATCACATTTAAAATTCGTTTATTTGTTTGTGGATGCAGAAAGTCATGCAACCTACACAAATTCCTTCTGATTCTCTCAATTATAATTAATAAATTCTGCACATCCCCAACAACAGACAAAAAGACATAATTGAAAATACCAGTGTTTTCAACTGGTATTTTCAATTATGTTTAAGTCAGTTCTCATTGGTCAGACACATGTCACGTGCATTGAAACCATAGATAATTCTATGTGCATGTAAATTTTTGAACATTCTTGTATGTTTAAGTGAGCATCGGATGATAATGTGTATTCGTATATACTAAATTATATTTTAAATTATATCGTAAATTATGATATACTAAATTAGATTTTAAAGAAAACCCACAAACAAAAATGATCTAATCAACTTTTGTTCCCACCACAACTAAAAAATAAAATCTGGACTAATCATAAGATTTTGCCTCAGAGCCATTAGCATATATATAGCCCAGAATACCTAAATGATGAAAAGAATTATATTGAGAAAACTTTCAAAACTACCCACATCATTTTATCCTCAACACTAAAAAACGAGCTTACAAAATCCACAAAGCCAAAAAACAGACACCATTAATAACACTTTTAACAAAAATCCTCCCAAATTCAAAATCTTGCCTTCCAATATCTTTCTACTAATCTTTCAAACAAATTAGTCATCACTAATACTAAGGTCGTTACTACCACCTCTATGACAGTCGGAAATAAAGAACAAATTAGGAAACGTATATCAATCTAACATGTTTCACTTTTATTAAAGCTTCATCAGAGAATGAGAGAAAACAGACTAAAAGTGAAAGCTGTTAGATTGATATACATTTTATATTTGTTCTTTATTTTATATATATATATATATATATATATATATATATATATATATATATATATCTCCCCAGGTACAATGAGAATGAATAGAGTACACTTCCAACGTTCATAACATTTCATTTAAAAGAGGGCTCAATATGTAGTAGGGCAATATTCAGCTTTCATGTCTTTATATTTTTATATTATAATTTTTTTTCAAAAAATGAGGATGTCTTTTGCTTTTGAAACCAAATTAATCGTTCACTTGCCAGTAATTTACAATCACCTGAGGAGATGCATTGTTATGTGTTGAAACATGACTGCAATTGTGTAGCGAGAACTTATACGTTTTTGTTATAATATCTTAAAATATTTTGAAAAAAGAGGTTGTATTTTGCTTTTAAATCTAAATAAATCATTCACTCTCCAGTAATTTACAATTGACTGATGTAATGCATTGAAATATGACTGCAATTGTGTAGTGATTTTTACATGTTTTCAGTGGAATATCCTAAAATAAATAATATTGATCTACTTTGTATTGAGCTCTCTTTTAAATCAAATGTTACAAGCATAGGAATTGTACTCAATTCATTCTCATCATACCTGGATATATATATCAATCTCTCAAAACAAAAAATACCCCCCAAAAATCCAGTAGAGCTAAAATAGACCAAAAAAAAAAAAAAAAAAAAAAAAAAAAAAAAAAAAAAAAATTAAAAATTAAATTCTTCCCTCTTTTTTTTTTTTTTTTAGCAGATCTGTTGATTTATTAATTTAACCAGGGCTTACAATACAGGACATGGTCTACAATACAGTACAGAGCCTACAGTAAAGTATAAAGCTTACAATACAGTACAGGGCCTACAATACAGTACAGAGCCTACAAAACAGTACAGAGCTTACAATACAGTACAGAGCCTACAGTAGAGTATAGAGTTTACAATACAGTACAGAGCTTACAATACAGTACAGAGCTTACAATACAGTACAGGGCCTACAATACAGTATAGAGCTTACAATACAGTACAGGGTTTACAATACAGTACATTGCTTACAATACAGTACAGGGCCTACAATACGGTATAAAGCTTACAATACAGCGCCTACAGTAGAGTACAGGGCCTAAAATACAGTACAGGGCTTACAATACAGTACAGAGCCTACAATACAGTATAGGGCTTACAATACAGTATAGGGCTTACAATACAGTATTGGTCATGGTATTGAAGGGCTGAACCACACAACGAAAGTATTTTTTAGAAAATAATTAAAACTTAAGGCTATAAAAAGAAATGATTAAATTGATTGTCATTTTGAAATTGTCCCCTCATATTATTCACCTAAATGACATTTTTCCTTTCAGATTTTAAAATTCAACTGGATTCAAGTGAATGTTTTAAGTTTGAAGAAATATTTTGTTTAAAAATGTGAGTATTCATGTTGACTTAGTTATATTGGCTTGTAAAGTAAAAATCCTTTTCCCAACTGATTATTCTCTTTCTTTACTTAAATAATCAACTAAGCAACTAAACCTGTTGGTTGCAATCTTGATTGACTTAGTTGATGTCTCATCTTGAGTACAAAGGTCACGTACAGTGAGTGTACTGAAACAGTGCAGAAGTTGAATTTTAAATGTGAGAGGAGAAATGTCAACCAGACACAAGGGGAGAATTTTAAAATGCCAATCAAATTAATCATTTCTTTTTATAGCTTAAGATTTCATAATTTGCTGAAAAATAATTTTACTACATGGTTCAGACCTTCACTGACATCACCAGTATTAATTGGTCTGCTGAAAAAAAATTTTTTATAGATTAGTATTTTTAGACCTTTCAGCATTTATCAGAATTGAAAAATATTGAATTTTATCAATTTAGAAGTGGCATCCTATTCATAATATAAATACAATGTTAAATCAATTCCTGAATTTTAAAGAGTTATCTATACTTTGTTTTTATTTACAAATGTCAAGTATGAAATTGTGCTTACATCATTGATAACTGTGTACTACTGATGTTGTCCTTTTTCCAAATTTGTAGAAGTACATATTTATCAGTGATGTAAGCAGTTTCATACTTGACAATTGTAATTAAAAAAAAATGTGAATCTACAAAATTTTTCAATATTTTGTTTTTTTTAAAAAAAACGAGTGAACCAGTTGATTTAAGTTGTGCCAAATTTTATTTGGGGTGAAAAGAAGCTCCATTACAAAATAATTGTGTTCTATTATGATAATACACAGTCACTTACAAAGTTCACATATTCAAAGATTGAAGACATTCGCTGGAAAATAAATTCCACTGTCTGTATTGATGTGTAGCAGACCATGGGGTTTACGTGCTGTTAAATTAGGAACACGTGTTTATTCCTGCTAAAAGAAGGTCAACATGGCAGACTCAGAGATTGAATCCACCATAAAGAAGTGTAAAGAAAACCAACAAGACCTATATATATATATATATATATATATATATATTAAAGACATTTTTATGTTTAACATTCTTTTTATAGATACAAGTATTTAAGTAAATGCTCTGTTTATAATAAACAGTATTAAATAACATTTACCGGCCTGAATGTCCGAGAAATTTTCATAGAAAATATTCGTCCTTTGACAGGATTCAGAACCTGCATCCTATACAGAACCGTCATTTAGCTATGAAAATTTCTGTCAAAGGACGAATATTTTCTATGAAAATGTCTTTAATAAATTGTCAGACTTTGTCCATTTCTTTTATGTATGTATATATATATATATATATATATATATATATATATATATATATATATATATATATCAACAAATATATGTATTAAACAACAAAATTTACAATGGACATAGACATTAACATTTGTGTTTGTGTGTGAACATAAAGAGTTTGCATTTTGGTGAATATTCATACGTACATGTATGTGTGTATAATGTTCATGGCGTCTCCCACAAATGGGAAGACGCAATATTCTGTGAGAGCTTATATTGTAGATGTGTTTGCTGAAAACGAAGAAATGAAAAAGAGGACAAGGCAAGAAATCGCTCAGTATTTATAGTGTAGGGAGAGTGACTCCTAGTGAACAATTTGGACAATTAAGGAGGAGTTAACTCTGTTTGGCTTTTGCATAAATTACACAAAAATACCCCATTGAACTATATTTCTATGTGTGATTTGATACTTAAACACTTAAACACAAGAGATGCTGAAAATTCTTAATGTAACCACAATCCGTTTAAAAAAATATTGATCATTTGGTCAAATTTTGAAAAGTGGCCCAGGCTGAAGAATTTTTCACCAACCCTTTGAGATAATTCAAAATTGTTCTTCATCAAAAGACAGTTCAATGTGTTCAATAGGATTGTGTTCATGTGGTCCATTTTGTTTTCAATCAATGTTACAATTATATCTATTGTCATTTTTAGAGCATTTAAACTATGGGCACTATTTAAATTAACTGGTCCACTCATTAAAAAAAACAAGAATTTTGAGAGGAAGAATTTTTTGTAAATTAGCATTCATTAGCCCTTCCTCTAAGCACGGCAAGTGTTGAAAAAAAAAAAAGATATTTTTTTTATCATTTTAGAAGAGGTGTCCTGTTCACAATATAAATACTGTTTCAAATCAATCCCTGTACTTTGTTTTTATTTACAAATGTCAAGTTTGAGACTGTGCTTACATGATAACTGCGTCCTGGGTATGATGATAAATGACATCCACCTCCTGGGTATGACGATAAACTACATTCAACAGCAAGGCCTCAGATCAAGAGGTTTTGAGGAGCATGGAACCAACTCCTTTTTGCTGGTGTTCCCAGGTCCACCCTGACCTGGGGTGGTAGTACCTGTTAGGGTCCCAACTATTGGCAAATAGCTAACCCCCAAACTGAAGTCAAAACACTATGAATGTGTAAAAATAGGTTTTAATACCAGCAATACGTTTTTGTAAAAAAATATTACCAGCAATACTTTTTTGAAGAGAAAACATTATCAGCAATACATTTTTGAAGGAAGAAATGTTACCAAAAATAGTTTCAAGAAAAAAATATTACCTGCAATACACTTTTGAAAAAAAAAAAATTACCAGCAATAAAAATCTTGTTGGCATTAAATAATCCATTAAGGTGTTGATATGTCATAAAACGAACCAAACTAATAATTGTTTACTAATGATGTTGTATTTTGCCAATTAATAATAGTAAACAATTATTAATGAGAATGGCTTTTATCAATGCCATTAGTGTATTTGTTTTTATGAATAAAAATTTCATTGTGAAAAATATTAAATAATCTTCCAAGTGAAAATTATATTTTATTTATATTTACTTTAATTAATTTAAAGTCACTTTAAGTATAAAAAGTAAAATTTTCTTAAGCTTGTAGTGGGTCAGTGTACACGTTGAGAGATAAACACATGTGTTTCCTGAAATTCCCAGAACCACAACTAACATGGCAAACTCAGGATATGAGTCCATGTAAAAAAATGTAAAGAAACAACAAGGACAAATATATATGTGCAAACTAATGATAATGTATTAACAATAAAGGGTTACATAAATCAGAAAGCGCCCCCTAGTAGCGGTTTTGAAAATTAGGAGGAGGTAACCTGACAAGCTGAATACAGCAGTGGACTACCACCAATCCAAACCAAAATGAAAATGTGTTGCCCCAAGTGGAACAAGGATCTTTTGAAATAGTCTTCCAGCTTTGTCCCTTAGTTGCCCCATGAGTTGGCTGAAGTAAAGAATGTCATGTGAACAACTCATTGCATGTTACACACTTTGTGTCCAGAAAAGAAAATGTGGAAGAACTGCCCATCCCACTTTCTTATGCTACAACACATTTGCAACTTGTGAATACATTGTACTGGTTACTCACAATAACGTCACAGAGTAACAGATATCAGTAATTCATGCAAAAGGATCCTCCTTATCAAAATTATCAAACCTGTATTCCCTCTATCATGGCTGAATAGTAAAGCACAACTGGCTAAAAGTTGGTTCCCAAGGTAAAACAAATGTAGGTTCAATCACTGCCAAGATGTACATTTCTATGTCTAGGCTGGTGGGAATTAATTTCACTGTTTGAAAAGAAAGAAAATGTTCATTCAAACTTATGTATCCACTAAAATAATACATCTGTATAAAATAATAAAATAATACATCTGTATAAAATAATAATAAAATAATACATCTGTATAAATAAATGCAAATGTTAGTGTGTCACACTTTTTCAACTTTACTCTGAGAGGCCATAGCCCAACATATAGCTTTTTTGAACCAAACTGACTCTGTGAGCAAATTAAAAACATTCCGGGCCAGATCTGGAGTCACAATCCTGTAATTTTGGATTCCCAAGTTTTCATTACTATGGTTGTTTTCAGATTTTGCCATATTGGCTCCTGCTGATAAAAAACAATTAAAGCGACATAACTCTCTAATTTTCAATAGCTAATGTTTAAATGAAAAAATTACTGTTCACAAATTACAGTGTTTCAAATTAAAATGTCCGTGTTTTCAACTTTACACCCATAGGCCATAGCCCAACATATCATGCTTTTTTTGGAACCAGACTGACTCTGTGAGCAAATTAAAAACATTGCAGGCCAGATCTGGACCTGCAATCTTGAAATTTTGGATTCCTTAGTTTTCATTATTGTGATTGTTTTCAGTGATTTTTTGTAACTGTTATCGTACAAAAAAGTAAAAAATTTTGGAAGACAAACTGTTATCATAGAAAAATAAAACTGTTATATTATTTAGAATAACAACTTGGAAATAAATTTGGAAATAATTGAAATTAATTGTGAAATCCAGTGAAAGTCATCCATGAAATAAAAATAATTGTATAGAAAGTAAGGACCTATGTACATTAAATTGTCTTTAAATTAAGTGGTGGCAGAAGAATTATCGTTGAACTTCTAAAGGTAAGCTTAAATATTAATGCAATACTTAAATGCAGCGATCAATTTTGAGTTCTTCTGTAGTTTATTGTTGCCTATCGCATATGGCAGCTGTATGCCTCGCAAAAGGAAATCTCTGCCAACAGAGGACCAGATTACAATTAAATGAGCCAAAGCTGCAGTGAGAAAAAGAAAGTTCCATGCAAATAAAAGCCTAGATCAAATGGCAGCCAGGAGAGCTTCCAGTGATGCAAAGACTTAGGAACTCTCAAACTCCTGAATGAGCCAAAGGCCTAATCAAGAGCCCTCTGCAGGAGCTAGCTTAATTGCCAACCAATGGGATGGTTTTTAAGCAAGTGTATAAAAAACACCAGCCACTCTATTTTTAGCATATCCATCTGCGAGGATGGCTAGCAAATTTCAGTTGCAGATGCCACAGAACTCACTATGTGGTATATCCTACAGCTATACTAGGTTTCACAATGTTTCGGCCGTTGCATGCTCCAGCCTTCAAGATCTGTTTATATTTTTTGAGATGAGGTATTGTAACTACATACACTATTTACATTGTTCGGACTGTTGTCCTCATATTTATTTCTATATTCACGATGTTTCGGCCGTTGCACGCCCCAGCCTTCATCAGGATCTGGTTATATTTTTAAGTTGAAGTATTGTAACTATTTACACTACATTGTTTGAACTGTTTAACATTCATGACGTTTTGATCATTGCACACACTAGCCTTCATCAGGATCTGCTTATATTTTTGGGATGAGGTATTGTAACTATTTACACTATTTACATTGTTCAAACTGTTGTCCTCAACTGACATATTCACTGCATTTTGGCTATCTGTCTATATTTCTGAGATGAGGTATTAAGGACACATGGCACAGTGGATAAAGGCGTTGGGCTAGATCCACTGACAGGACCCAAAGAGTATGAGTTCAATACCTGGTTAAGGCTGTGGAGAACTTGGAGAGGGGAATTACAGGAGATAACTGATAACTGACATCCATTAAACACGGCACGTGGAACTAGAACAATCTACCCCAGTGAGTGGAATAAAGGGTTCAGTTCGACATTCCAACCACCAGAAGAAGGCCGGATAATACAATGGCCAAAACGTTGTAATAAATATGACGACAAAGATCAGGACAATAGTCTGAATAATGTAAATAGTGTACATAATGATCATCTCAGAAATATAGACAGATACTGAAGGGCCGAAACGTTGAATAAATATGGCAACAAAGATGAGGACAATAGTAAAATAATGTAAATAGTGTACATAATACCTCATCTCAGAAATATAGACAGATACTGAATTAAAAACGTTGTAATAAATATGGCAACAAAGATGAGGACAATAGTCCGAATAATGTAAATAGTGAACATAATACCTCATCTCAGAAATATAGACAGATACTGAAGGGCCAAAACGTTGTAATAAATATAATAACAAAGATGAGGACAATAGTACGGAATAATGTAAAAATAAATGACATAATATGATTAAAAGAAATATAGACAGATACTGAAAGGCCAAAACGTAATAAATATGCTGACAAAGATGAGGATTTTAGTCTAAATAATGAAATAGTAGACATTTTGGCATTATACATTCAAGCCTTCTTCAGGTAATATACTTTTTGAATTTAAAAGGATATTTTATTTTTCATTAGGGCAGATTGTTCTAGTTAAATGATGCCATGCCTTTTTTGATATCTCAGTTTCAGTTATTTCTTTTAGTAACTCAACTCTCCAAGTTCACCTCTGCTGTGGTTAGGTATTGAACTCACAAGTCAAGTCACTTGATTACTTCAACCAACGCTTTTATCCACTTGGCCATGTATCCTTGGGAATTGTGAGTTCAATACTTGGCCACAGCAGAAGTGAACAAAAACTAGGAGAGATGAATTCCTAAAGGGAAATAACTGAAACTAAGTCATCCAGAAAAGGCCTGACATATAGAACCAGAACAATCTACCCCCATGGATTAAATAAAGGGTTTAGTTCAAAATTCCAGTGGATATCACCTGAAGAAGGCTGGTGTGTATAACAGCAAAAATGTCGTGAATATGACAGTAAAGATGAGGACAACAGTCCAAACAATGTAAATAGTGTAAATAAATACACAGACAGACAGACAGACTGACAGACAGAAGGGGAGATAAATAGAATGAAATTAACCTTTAACATTCTGGCAGTAATTTTATTCACCAAAAGGTTTGTTCTTCTACTGCAATCAACTCTGATCCACAAACAACAGTATATTTGAAATTCATTTTTGTGTTGTCATATCCTGTTATGGCAACAGTAAAAACAATCATAAATGAAATCAAGACCAGAGCTACTGCACTTGTCAGGCAAGGTCTTGGGAAAGTCATACATGATAAAGGTTAACTCTAAAACTCATGCCTGTATTTTATCATTTTTCTATTACATGCTAAGCCTTGTTACCCAGTGAGAATCAAATACACTACTCAGTAGCAACAGCTCAACCAGACTGGTTAGGCATCCTACCATGTTTGTAGATAATCAATATTTGATTAATGAGTGGATGATTTTGTTAACATTTAAAATAATATGCAACCTATCATAATGAAATGGATATTAAAAGCTAATTATAAATTGCTACAGAAAAAACAATTTTGTTTTGAAGAGTGATTTCTATTTGAGCCGAAGAAGCAAACATAGTTTCTAACTTTATACCTTATTTGGCAAATACAACATTGGCAAAAATAAAGCATTGAATAATTGATCCTTTAATCAAAATATAGCATCATGTGCCAAATTCCTTATGGAAACAACACATTAAATTCTATCTGAACATCATTACAGAAATTAAGTTTCTGTCTATATTTCTGAGATGAGGTATTATTCGGACTATTGAAATATCAAACTATATTTATTACAACATTTCACCTGCGTTCAGTATCCGTATTTTTATATTTCTGAGACAAGGTATTAGGTACAACAAGTTCATTGAAGATTTTTTCCTCATCAGTTGTAGTAAAATTTATTACAATGGCCATAATATTGAGAAAGTATAATCAGTAGTATAGACAGAGATATGACAAAACATTAAAAAAGATTTAATTATTTGGATAGGTCCTAAGATTTATTTTCTAAAAATACTAAATAATAAATAGTGGTTAATCTGTAAAAACATTTTACTGTTGGTTTATTCATTAAACATGATATAAGTTTATTTATTTAAAGAGCTAAGATCAAAGTTTTGTTCTTGTTCTGTCTATTAAACATTCTATTGTCTTTATTTATGAAAGAACTATTTCTGATAATGTCTTATTTTGGGTATTGAACTTACAATCCATTATCTAATGCTAGATTTTTGTAGAGATCAATTAAGCAGTATACACTTTAGAATCTTATTGAGGTGATAAGAAAAATAAAATTATAATAGGACAAAATTTTAAAATGTTCTCAGATTGATCAAAAGATAAGAAATAGGGACCTTAAGGTGTGAGCTATATTTAAGGGATAAAGAACTTGGATAGGGATAAGCATGTGTAGATAACTGATAACTGACATCCATCTGGTCTTATGGATGTGGAACAGTCAGTTTACCCCAGTGAGTGGAACAAAGGGTTCAGTTAGCATTCCAACCAGACTGAAGAAGGTCAGAGCATTGATACCAGAAACGGCCAAAACGTAATAAATATATGATACAAAGATGAGGACAATAATCTGAATAATGTAAATAGAAATTAAGTTGTTTCATTAAAATCTTAAGGTTGTAGTAGAAAGCTTTGAAAACAATAGTTTCAAATCTAAGAGTATTTCTTAGACTTGAAAATCATCAAAAACAAGACAGACATTTTCTGTACAAAAAATTTAATATCTGCTTTCTAAAAATACCGCACTAAAAATCAGAATCACTAAAAGGAATACCTATTTAATACAAAAAAAAATCTAACCTTGTATGCATGTTTATTCCCAAGATATAGCATAAATGATATATATATAATACCTCAACCAATTTAGGTACATATATTTTGAACCCCTACTGAGTTCAGTACCAAATTTCATTAAAATTAGACAAAGGGTTCTTTATCTAGGGTCATTTTTGCTTTTTGATATAAGAATTCAGTATTTGTTTTCGATACCCATCCTTATATCAATCTACGTAAACATCTATATTATAACCGTCCTGAGTATGATGATAAACTACATCCGTGTCCTGGGTGGGACGATGGACTGCATCTGGCGGCAGGGCCTTCTGGTTTGTATTTTTAAATGAATTTGGTTGTTGGTAACCCGGTCCGCCCTGGCCGAGGTGGTGGCACCTGTTGGGATCCCATCTGTGGGTGGGTGGTTGACCCCCACAACCTGACTCAGAGCTCTATGAAGGTGTAGAAGTGGATTTTGATACCAGAAATACTTTTGGAAAAATTAGTATCAGCAATAATTATAAAAAAAAAAAAAAGAAAATACTGCCAGAAATTGGAATTTGTTGGCATTACATATTTTGAGATTGATATGTAAGAAAAAAAAACAAATAAAAAACTATATATTTTTGAAAAAAAATTGAACTATAAATTTCAGAAAAATTACCAGCTATACATTTTTAAAAAAAAAAGGAAATTTTGTCGGCATTAAACAAACCCTTTGTTTTGTTTTGCTGAATGACAAAAACAAACCAAACCATATTATAACATGTTATTAAATAAATTTAAATATGCATATCTCAGCATATGTTTATACAATTCACTACACTGGATTAGAAGTTGTTTTTTTATAAACTACTACTTGAAAGCTGAAGAGGCTGTGCTTGTCATATGACATGATGGTAAATAAATAGACAAACACTGATTTGCTGCCATATTGAAATAAACATAAGGAAGAAAAAAGTATGTATAATAAAATATATACTTATTATTTTAAAAATTTACTATTGTTTGTTATTAATTCAAATTTTATATAATGTTTTAACTATGAAGCCCAGTGGCACAATAAACTTTCTTTGACCATCTTTAAATACAAATTAAAATATGTGTAATTAATAATAAAATTGATAATATTGTTACCTCATCATTTTGTATTATGAACTGCTTTCAAAAGGAACACAATGGCTTTTTCAGTGGTCTACTATAATAAAAAAGATAGCATCTATATTTTACAAACATTTTTTAGAATCAGCAGTTTGAAAAAAAAAAGTTGTTTAAAAATATGAGTTATAGTAAAAAAAATTACTGAAAAATTTCTTTCAGTAACGTTTTTCAAAATTAATCAATTCTGACAGGAATTTCTCTTCCCATAAAATTGCATTATCAAAATGGCCGACTTTTTCATTTACACAATTTTCTCACTAATTTAAATTTTCTTGCGTTCTTTTTTATTTTTTGATGCATCACTTCACTCAAACAAAATCATAGGCTTTGTAAGATATATTTCTGCCAAGCAAGTCATGTATTTTTTTTATGAGAAAAATTGGGACATATCTTGAAGAAATTTGTATATTCTAGTTCTGGAGCTTTGATTACTGGAAATTATCCAGATCTTCATGGGAATGCAACTACAATAATCTAACACATGAAGTTTAACACCGTTGTGATGTCTATTAAAATTCTGAAAGTATTTTGGTACATGTGTATTAAAAATTTTTCATGTTTTTCATTTTTGTTGTTTGTCAATCAGAATAATGGAAATAAATTCAATTAAAAAAAAAGTCAAGGTTTTTCATTTGGGGATAGTGTAGGTGGAACTCAGTTATGCCTCACAGCCCATGTTGAGAATCAATGTTCTGTTTGAAAATAGTCTTTAGACAAGTGAACACAGATTTTATCTATAGCTTAAACTAATAAATATAAACTTATCTCAGTTTATTAAGCATATTACCCATAATGCTTCTCTTATCTTAACTAGTAAACAGGTAATTTTTCTTCTTTTTTTTTACAGCATTGACCTTGTATTTTTAAAGCAAATTTATCTTGGGTAATTCATCGTCATCACATTTAGTGTTTTACTAGTAAAGGTTTTGTTTTTTATTCTTTCAAAATTTAACGAATAAAATTATTTTAAATCAATAATTTAACAGGGAATAACATGGTTTATTCATCTAAAAATAGTAAATGTCCCATTCTTATTTATTCTTTTAGACGAGTCAATAAAATTCGCCCATTTTTCCTTTCAAATTTTCCTTTGTTAACTTTATTTGACAATATCAATTCTATTTTTATAATAATTCTATTGGTTGATGCAGTCTTTTCAATTTCAGTTCACCATGAAAAATCTCAACCAATCAACATTGAAGAGAAAATATGATGTCTTTATGTTGAACAGTAAAGGAAAATATTTTGAGGTAATTCATTAGTCTAAACAAAAGAAAGAGCTTTTACAATGATTTTATTGATTTC
>CAHIKZ030005136.1:100000-235000 GCA_903632075.3 Acanthosepion pharaonis
TATATATATGCAAATATAGGTAACTATACTCATTTCGAAAAACCCTCAAATTTTTGATTTGCCAATAATCAAATCAATCTCGAGAGAAAAAAAGGTTTTAAAAAAGAAAGAGCTAGAAACATGAAAGTCTGTCAAAAAAAAAAATCGCACAGATACAGGTTTGAAGCCCAAAGAAAAACCCTACACGCAGTAAACAACTAACTAACAAAAGAGCTCAATACAAATCAGAGAACAGACCTAGATAAACCTAGTGAGCCAGACAAACCGACCAGGTTTCACCTAAGTGGATCGTCAGGGGAAATCTGGCTCCAGCTTTCCTGACGATCCACTTAGGTGAAACCTGGGTAGGTTTGTCTGGCTCACTAGGTTTATCTATATATATATATATATATATATATATATATATATTTTTTAATTTTTTTATTAGTACTTTACTTGAGGTTTTCTTTCAATATTAAAGTCTAATTGCATATTTATTATGAATGGAATTGGGGAGAAAGATATAGTTTCGTAGTAATAATAGTCTGGAAATTTAAGGAGTTGATTCTAGTACTAATTGGGTAGATATATTTTGAAAATATGTATTAGATTGTAAATATGTGTATAGGTTACTTAATTGAGTAGATAGCATAATTATTTATTTATTGTTATTAGGCCATCGAATTATTTTAGTCAGTAAATGACAAAACAGGGAAGGAAATCTAAATAAATTAGTATGAGTTAATTTGTAGTGAATGGTTTTGTAATTTAAAGTAAATGGAGGATAAAAGTTATGTACGTTTGTCATTACATGTGTGTGTTTTTACGTTTATGTGTGAATGCAGGAACGTACATGCAGGTGTTTTTTTGTGTGTGTGTGTGTGTGTGATTTTGTTTGAATAAGAGTATAAGATAAGCATTACACATTGACCTGATAGTTAAAATAGTGAATCTTTTTAGAAAGTGCCATAGATTTGGGTTAGGTACACATGTAGGTTTAGTTAAAGATTTAGTATCGCTATGAGATTAGTATTTAATATGTAAAACATGGGCTTAAACAATGCAATAAAGATACCAGCTCACCTTGTTATGGATTCCGGAAATCGTAGATCAAATCTAAACCAGATGTAGTAAAAAGACAACAGTATATAGTAGAGGAGCATGAAAAGCCCTGTTTTTTATTGGCTGATGCTGACTGACATATGTCAATAAGAACGGGGGATGTCCGGCCTTGCTAGGTTTAGGATTACTGTTTTTGCAATGTTGTGGTGAGTAGCACGATGCTTTCAAGGAGGTGGCCTGACTCGTCGTATGATACAAAACTCGAAATTGGCGGTAAGAACAGGGCATCACTGAAGACCACCCTCGATGCATCTAAAATGTATTATTTAACTATGTATATAAAATATTAATAGACCCAAAATACAAAAAATAGAGCAATACATACTCTCAAATGAACTTCTGTCAAGAAAAATAACTGAAATTTATATAACAACCAAGATGTGCCTCCCGCACACAGTGGTGATGTGGCATTAAAATAATGCCCACTGGCTCTGTTCGCTGGTTTCCCAGTGTCAACAATGATAAAAAATACATCACTGGATAATGTTTATTGTTCGGTTGAGATAACAATCACTTAAATATATATGCCATAGTTAAAATTACTCAAAGTTGAAAATGTCCTTCAACTATGAGTAATGTCCTGACATTAAAACCAATTTAATTTCAATACTGCCTATACACGGTTCTACAGCAGACCCCAAAATGATGCCCACTATATTATTGGTTACATTGCAATATTAATGGTGGTAAAAGAGAGAGAAATAGAAAATAGTTGAATGTTTAACTTTTCGTCTCTACGACAAAAGAAAAGTTGATTTTTTGTCCATCACACATTGTATGTTTATTTTTATGTCTATGTTGTATAGGAACGAATTACGTGTGTTTGTGGTATTTAATATACACACCAGCAAATTACCATGCACATACACACAATTTGACTGAGTTTGAAATAAGACATTGGAATAATACATTCCTCTCCCACTCAGTCTGGACAATCTCCACCCTGGGTTGAGCAATTAAATCATAAATCTGGAAACCCCCCAAAAATGTTAATTTTTTAAACCCTAAAAAATCAGATACTTATAAGAATTTATTGAACTTTTTGAAAACTATTCAGAAAAATAATTTTTTATTTTTAAATTTTGTAGAAACATTTTTATTTTTTTGTTATTGTAATAAAATATACATGTCAGCATAAATACGAGGACAATTTGATTGAAATCTTAATTTAATTAATTTCTATTTTTGTCTGGCAATAACTCCTGAATAATAGGAAAAGAGTATAGACTAAAAAGTGCGGCTCTTTGGAGGCATTTTTCTGATTCCTTCTTTATTTAAACTGAATATATTTTCTAATAAATGTATCATTTTAAATGGACAGCAATTCAGATTTGAAATTTGATCAGCTTGCTGTCAGTAAAGTGACAAGTACTGAACAGAACAACTTTTATATAAATAACTTGTCTTGTTGATTGTCTAAATCCCTTTGCGTGAGTGACTAACCAGTCAAGCAACAAGAGATTAGGGAATCTAAAGTCATTTAAAGACGTTTCTCCAGTCTTTTTCCTTTTCTTTCTTGTCATGAGTGAAGGCAAATGTTTAATTATGACTGGAGATGGGAGTGGGTGATTGTTCCTCCTTTGTTTGTATTTTTATTGTCTTTCTATCTTGTTTTTTATTCTGACACAACACTTTCATCACATGGTCATTTTTATGCAGTTTTACCCTCATTTTTATGCCCTGCTACACTTAAATCCCCTCCCAACATGACACCATCAATATTACTATTATGATCAACAACTTAATAGTACTAAAGATCCCTTCTCTATTTGTGTCTGTTTCCTGATTAGCCATAAGATTTATTTTGCTTTTCCTCTCTCAATCAAAAACATATTCGAGGCTGATCATCAGAGGCCGAGAAAGTCGGTTGTTTCAGTAAAAGATTGAAATGAAACTTTTGGTGAAAAATGTCGATTTAAAGATATTTTTTTTATGTCGAGAATATGTATGTTAATTTATTGAAAGTGTATTTTAATTATTATTAAAATAAATACAGGCCGTCCTGGGTATGACAATAAACTACATCCAGCAGCAAGGACTCTGATCAGGAGGCTTTGAGGAGCATGGAACCACCTAAATTGCTGGTGTTCCCAGGTCCACCCTCACCTGGAGTGGTAGCACCTGTTAGGGTCCCAGCTATGGGCAAATAGTTAACCCCGAAACTGTGGTAAAAAGCATTATGAAAGTGTAAAAATAGGTTTTAATAATACAGAAATAATTTGTAAAAAATTATTACCAGAAATAAATTTTCAAAAAAAAAAAAAAAAAAAAAAACCTATTCCAGCAATAGGTTTTTGAAAAAAAAAAATCTATTACCAGCAATATATTTTTCAAAAATAATATTACCATCTATACATTTTTGAGGAAAAAAATATTACCAGAAATAGATTTTTGACAAAACAAAAATATTACCAGGAAAAAAAAAGTTGTCAGCACTAAATGACCAATTGAGGTTGATATGCTGTAAAACAAAACATGAGAAGTGGCTGTGAACTTTTCAGCACCAAATCATATAATGTACATATTTTTATATATAGACATAATAAAATGACTAATATAAAATATCCAATGTATGTAAGATGGAATCTGTGGAAACTAGTATGTTTAAAATTTTATTCTCTTGTCAAAATTTTATTCAATAACAACATGAGAACATCTAAAAAAATTTAAGAAAAAAAAATCATTACCTTGTTTTTTCATATTCTAGATACGTTTTAAAATTTTTAGTTTCATAAACATGAATAAGTTTAAAACATTTGAAATTGGTAAATAATATCATTATTTAAATTTTATTATAAGATTAGCATAATACGCATAAAAGAGAATGGGATTATCATGTATGAGTCAGCACTTCTGGATATGATCAGTGTAGTATCTGTGTAACCTGCTTAACTTTGTATTTGCAAGTTAATTTTCTGATGATCTGTAAGTAACAAAACATTATTTATCTCTGAGCTGGATGTTTACATCAGATCAGGATTCAATTGTTAATTTATATTGCAGTTTGGTTTTAACATGACAAAAGTTACAGACAAAAGAATAACTTTTTATTATTTACGTTTTTTTTTTTCAAGCATGTTTTTAAGAGTCTATTGTCAGCACACTCACTGTGTGTAGTTAGTTTATTGGATTTAGTCATATTTCAACTCTTGTGACATGACTTAATGTTGAACAGAAGTTTGAAGGATAAAAATCATAATGGATCATCAAAAAGGTCAGAGGTCAATTTTAGGCCCCCACCCCCTCCCAACATTAGGAAATTAAAATGTTACGGAACTGTGGGATTTCAGCATATATACCGATTACACTATACAAGCCAATAGACCAGAATAAATAAAAGCAGCACTCCTAGTGTAATCCTCTACCTCGAGTGACCCTCATGCCTTGTAAAGGGTGAACCTTACTGTAAAAAAACAACAAAACATTTAAATTCGGACTAGTATCCTCATCTTTGTTCTTATGACCATGTTTCGATTGTTGTACCTTCCGGCCTTCTTCAGGTGTCTGTTTATCTGAATAATCATCAGGGTAATTCGAACTGAATCTTTTTTTTACTCTATAGGCCTAATTTTTCTCGTTCTGCTGTCCATGTCATGGGATATCTTGTCTAGTTTTTATTTAGCTCTGTTCAGTTATTGCACATTTCTAATGAGTGTAAACATTTACTTCTCAGTCTAGGGATTGAACTCACGGTTACAATGTGATTAAATTCACGAACCAACACTTTAATCCACTAGGCTATTGTTCTATGACAACAGATGAAACGTTATGATAATAATAACAAAGATGAGGACACTAGTAAGAATGTAAAAAACCAGAAATAGATGAATTCATTTTAAATGCTCATGACCAAAACCTGTGAAGAAAATCCTACCAGGTACATATCCAAAGTGTTACTTTTCTACAAATGCCTAAGAAACTATTGATCATCTAATATCTTGGTGATCTACCCCAACTCAAAATGGAAATATGTGCATTGGAAGAGTTGCCATTATTATTACCTTCCCTGTGCAGAATAATGGTATGACCCCCCACCAATTTTTTATTTACATTCAAGCTAGTATCCTCCTCTTTGTTCTTATTACCATGTTTCAACCATTGTACCTTCTGGCCTTCTTCAGAAAATGTCTCCTCAATGATGTGGCTTGTCCTGGCGATCACAATGCCAAGTCCAAACTAAATGGAAAATCTAAAAAATGTACACTGATTTCCGAATTATGGTTCTCAGAATGTGGGACTTTCGAACTACTGTTGTCTCGTGTTATCATGAAAGCTTTGTTATCTATGCCATCGAACCTACAGATATACATTAAGAAAATCAGAATAAAACCTAGTATACTGTCGCTTCAGAAGTCTTCATTGCCTGGCTTTGGAAATATTCTGCGAAAGGTGGTGTTGTCTATCTAAGGACGTACGACATGATATAGAACACCCATATAAGGCAAGGTCTCAAGTTGAAAACAAATAATCATATGGTAGAAAAGATAATAATAATAATAATAATAATAATATTGATGAAAGTGTGAGTTATCAGGTGTTCCGGAATCCTGAATTGAAACCAGAAATAGATGAATTCATTTTAAATGCTCATGACCAAAACTTGTCAAGAAAATCCTACCAGGTAGATATCCAAAGTGTTACTTTTGTACAAATGTATAAGAAACTCTTGGTCATTTAATATCTTGGTGATCTACCCCAACTCAAAAAGGAAATATGTGCATTGGAAGAGTTGCCATTATTATAATCTTCCCTGTGCAGAATAATGGTATGACTCCCACCCAACGTTAGAAGATGAAAATGTTAGGGAACTGTGGAACTTCAATATAAATACCGATTACACTATACAAGCCATTAACCAGGTTTAATAATAAAAGCAACACTTCTAGCGTAACCTTCTACTTCGAGTGACCCTTGGGCCTTGTAAAGGGTGAACTTTACTATAAAAAAACAAAAACTTATTTACATTCGGACTAGTAACCTCATTTTTGTTCTTATTACCATGTTTCAACTGTTGTACATTCCGGCCTTCTTCAGGCATCTGTTTATTCAGATAACCATCAAGGTATTTCAAACTGAAACTTTTATTTACTCTCCAGGGATAAAATTTTTCTTGTTCTGCTGTCCATGTCTAGGGATATCTTGTCTAGTTTTTATTTAGTACTGTGTTATTGCTCACCCTGTTTCCACCGAGTCCTTGTATGCACTGCCCAGGGATTAAATTCACAGAGTAGACTCAGTGGAAACAGGGTAAACAATAACTGAACAGCACTAAATAAGAAGTAGATGAGATATCCCTAGACATGGTCAACAAAAGGAGAACAATCTATTCCTGTAGATTGAATAAAGTGTTCAGTTTGAAATTCCCTGAAGGTTACCCAGATTGACAAACACCTGATGAAGGTCAGAGAGAAAAATCACTGAAACATTGTGATAATAACAAAGTTGAGGACAATAGTCTGTATGTTAATAATGTAAATAATGATAACACTTTATCCCAGAAGCCCAGACAGAAATACACTTGTGATATGTGTAAAGTTCCAATTAGTTCAAATTGTAAAAAATATTGACTGTGTCAGACAATATCCTAATAACAAGTCTTAAGACCAATATATAGATTCAGTTGCTAAATTATATTTTGACTAAAATAATTAATGAAATATTTTTTCATTTGCAAATGTTATATATAATCAATAATATATAATAAGAATAATGGAACACATAATAATAATTATTCAAAAATAATAATAATAATGTAACAGCAACAACAACAACAATAATAATAATAAAAGCCAACCGGCCAGATATTGTTATTAAAGACCACAAACAAAAAAAAAGTGCCTCCTTATTGATATGGCAGTCCCTGCTGACTGCAATATATCTTTGAAGATATTCAAAAAGCTGTCAAAATACAAGGACCTTGAAATAGAAATCTTGAAAATGTGGCATATGGGAACATCAACAATCCCTGTTGTAGTTGGAGCCCTAGAATTGGTCAGAAAGGATTGCAGTAGACTAATTGAAGGGATTCCTGGAAGTCTATGCCTCAAAGAAATACAAAAAATTGTTCTGACAAGTACAGCCCACACTTTACAAAGGGCTTTATCTATGTTATATATATATATATATATATATATATATATATATATATATATATTTTTTTTTTTGGTCAGTGGAAAGTATCATGATGCCATTTCTAACCTTAGGTCTCTGGACGGGACCTGGAAAGAAATGTGTCCATGAGAAATCAAAGGAAATAAAATGATAAAAAAATAATAATAATGCAAAAATAATCTATTTCCAGGAATTGATAATTGAAAAGGTTTCATCTCAGAAATTTGTATTGATTTATTGATTTTTATGGATTATCAACCACTAGCAGGTTATTTAAAGCCCCCCCCCCAATCTTTTTTTAGATTTTAAGAATTTTTTGAGAAGAGGAGATAATAATGATTTACTTATACAAGTCTTACTAATTAACCCATAGCTGGTGGGAAAAGAGGTGGAGTCATACCTTTCCCAAGCATATTTGTGCTTAAGTGAATTTAACAAACCCAATGGGAATTGGAACTCAACTCCAAGTGGTCACCCATCTAAGTACTGACCAGGGTCGACATTGCTTTACTTTAATGATCGTATGTCACTAAGCACAGTGGTTACTAAAATTTTGGGGACTGCTGCCACCGTCTGTATCAAAACACAACCCTAATACCCCCTTTCCAAAGGGTATTTGTACATAAGTGAACAGAACTGGAACTAGACTCTCCAATTGAGAATTCCAAGCCAATATTAATTACACCACCTGTACATCCAATTTGTAGACTTAAACATCCAGGAATGGAATAGCAAATCTTTAGAATCCCTTTTTTTTTAGAAAAAAAGCCCCAAAATATTGTGTACTTTATCTATAAATGTGGGCACGTGGCCAAGTGGTTAGACTATTAGCATACTGACCTTGCGACCTTGGTTAGAATTTCACATTGTTTTGTCAATGAGGTGGATCCTTGATAATATCACCCTGGGAAAATGATCCCAGGGTGTGGCACTGTTGGGAAGTACTTGAAAAACAAATCATGGGTTGACCCAAGCTTTGAGTGAAATTGTGGAGCAAAAAACCTGATGGCTGTGCAAGCCAAAAATTACAAATCCTCATGACTTTCTTGAGTCCTTGTATGCACTGGCCAGGGATTAAATTCCCAGAGTAGACAGGGACTCAGTGGAAACAGGGTAAGCAATAACTGAACAGCACTAAATAAGAAATAGATGAGATAGCACTAGACATGGTCAACAAAACGAGAAAAATCTATTCCCATAGATTGAATAAAGTGTTCAGTTTGAAATTCCCTGAAGGTTATCCGGACTGACAAACACCCGATGAAGGCCAGAGAGAACAACAGCTGAAACCTTGTGGTAATAACAAAGTTGAGGACAATAGTCTGTATGTAAATAATTTAAATAATAACACATCATCTCAGAAACCCAGACAGAATCCCACTCTCTCTGAGAAAGTGTAAGTTTTGCTGCAGTATAAACCACAGATATTGGTTGGTTCTGAATGTTGAAGAAACAGATAATGTGCCTGAACAGGTATCTGCAAGAGGGATTAGTTCAAGTGGAACTCATATATATATATGATCCATTGCTAAAGACACTGGGAAAATGGTTGGCTCCAGAAAATACTTGAGTTTGCCTGCCATGCTCTATCTTTACAAGTGCCAGATCAGACCAAAAATGGAGCATTGCTGTGATATCTGGACTAGAGGTGCCCAATGACAGAATTCAAAAGCATTCACGCAGCCTTGTAGGTGATGGATTCTTTTCCACCCTTTTCCTCACAAATGTAACATTGTAAGCCTCTTGCAACTCTATTCTTATTTCTATGGAAAATGTTTTGATGAATTGCATTCCCTAGTTCTACCAATTCAGACGTTTACAGCTAAGACCCACCATGCTATATACAAAAGGGTAAACCATCCTCACTCTATTCATATACACATTTGAACAGCTTCTTCTCAAGAGCCGCTAATTTATAGAACAGACTTGTAGTGACTCCTGATGAAAATAAAATAAAATATATAAACAAATATAAAAAGAATTAAAATTAAAATAAGGCATTTACACTTTCCTTTAAAACCTGTATCTCTTTCTTTCTCTCTAAACCATTTTCTTTCTCTCACTCTCTAAACCCTTATCTCTCGCTTTCTCTCTCTCTCTAAACCCTTATCTCTCTCTAAACCCTTATCTCACTCTTTCTCTCTCTCTCTAAATGCTTATCTCTTTCTTTCTCTCTCAACCATTATCTCTTTCTTTCTCTAAGCTTCTCTTTCTACACTTTTTTCTCAACCTATCTAAAGGCAACCCTCAAATAAAATGTGAAAGAAGAAGATGACTAAAAAACACTGGAAGTTTACAGGAGCAGAGCCTACTTATTTATAACTGAAAAATACCAAAAATAACAGAGGCTCCATGCATAACTTCCGTTATAAAAAAAAAAATGAAAAAGAAACGGAATGCTGAAAAAATAAAACAATTTGGCCAATCTAAAAAATTGAGACAAAGATACATTTTGATGATTGGCTGAAACCAAAGTTCCCGCCACAAATTCAAGCCTGGTGAAAATGATATAAAACCGGACACCTCAAGGGTAACAGCTAAAGGGCCCAGAAGGATATATATAAAAGAAAACACAGCCATTCATGAAGAAACAGTTAAGCGGTCATCTGCTACTGGCATTTCCACCCTTTTCAGAGCTGAAAAACACAGCAATTTGACATTGACCTATTTTTGAGTTTACTACTATCCCTATCATGGTCTTATTTCAAAATGACTGCAAACGAACATTTCTCCAGCTTGTTATCAATATCCGCCATATTAACAGATTTTTACTAAGCTAAATACCAAAGGACTCACTCATCACTTTAGAGAAAATAAATAAAAATATATCATTTATTTTAAACCCTTGGGTCAGTTCATTTTATTCCCAAAGTTTCAAATAAAATTAATTATCCTGCCACCTATCCACACTGGCAACATCCCGTGAACACATATGCCACAGACTCCTGAAAGAACGCTTCTTGAAGCACAACAATCTTAAATAGTTCAATTCTAAGATCAACTGTAATCTATTGTATGTATCCTCATAATGTGCACTTACTTCCTTCGTTCATACAACCTCATTTGTGCTTTGTGTCGTACTTTGGCCTTGAGTTAGGTGAACATTTAGTAAAAAAAAAAAGAAAGATTATTTCAGTATCCTGTGATTGATGGATGCCTACAACTTTATGGACTGTCAGTTATGTGGTGTTTATGGAAGAAATTCTAATAGGAAATACTTATCGTATGGTGTCTAGTGCAGTGGAATTTGAAGGTTGGACAATGACTTAATATTTAACTTAAGTGAGAATCATCACAAACTTCCTGACCACTTCTTTTCGGTTACACCCACTTCTTTCAGAAATGTCACTTGAAATATAATTACAATGTTTGACACGAATGAAACAACATAAAGCTAATACAAGTCTTTCTTTTTTTTTTTTTTGAGACTTTGTGTTTGTTTTTAAAACAACTGTATTATATGGGATTTAACAATGATAAAAGCTTAGAATTTTATTTATGTTTAAGGATAAACAATAAAAAAAAATCACTGTAATAATTTCAATCACCTAAACAGATTTTATTCCTGAAAGAATGTGGGTTAAAAACAGCTGGGATGTTAAAAGAGTCACCGTATAGTTATATAAAAAAAACTGGTGTTTTAGATCTTAAAAGAATCTACCAGAATTTGCTTCTATTATAGAATATTATTTTCTAATAAAATGTTTAGCAATTGCTTCTTAGAAACTCAAAAAATATCAATATTTTTAAATAATTCAGAAAATTCTTCTGCCTGTCCTGGGTATGATGATAAACTACATCTCCATCCTGGGCAAGACAATAAACTACGTACAACAGCAAGGCCTCTAATCAGGAGGTTTTGAGGAATGTAGAACCACCTCTTAATTGCTCAGGTTCACCCTGACTCTGGGTGGTAGCATCTGTTAGGGTCCCAGCTATGGGCAAATAGTTAATCCCCAAACTGGGTTCAAAACACTATGAAAGTGTAAAAATAGGTTTTAATACCAGAAATGCTTTGTAAAAAAAATTATTACCAGCAATAATTTTTTCAAGGAAAAAAATATTACCAGCAATATCTTAAAAAAAAATTACCAGCAATACAAACAGATATACATTTTTTGAAAAAAAAATATTACCAGCAATACATTTTTGGAAAAAACAAAAATTTGCAGCAATAAAAATTTTATTGGCATTAAATAACCCATTGAGGATGATATGCTATAAAACAAACCAAACCAAAATTCTTTGCCATTTGCAAATTTTTTTTTATGTAGACATTGAAATCATTTAAATAAGCTTCATTATATTGAACTGAGAACTTCCACTTATTTTCAAATTTCTTTTAATAAGTTACTCTATATTCAGATGAAAATTGTGGATAAACTGCCCAAAGTTCATGTTTTTGTTTGAGTATTTTTAATTCTCTCAGTCATTATCAAGGACTAAATGTTGTCAGTATCATAGACAAGGGTTTTGTTAGCTACATCCTGGCTTTCAAATATTGAATATACACATGTAAGTGATATTCTATAGACAATGGTTTCACTGAAAATGGTTTCACTAGAAAATGAATATATTAATTATTTTTTACATATTATAATTATTTTGTACTTAATAATTACTTAGTGTTTTTTTTTAACCCTTGCTTTTTTAAATTAGATATATAACTCAAACAAGTTTTATTAAATTCAAACAAAAATTTCTAATTTTTTATTATATTTTTCTGACTTAGGAGTATACAGAATCTACTTAAATATGGGTATGCATAAAAAATAATGCTTAAGATAATAAATATACATACATACACATATTTATTTATATATATATATATATATATATATATATATATATATATATATATATATATATATATAAAGGAAGAAGTTATAGTAGTTCCAATGAGAGAAAAGTGTGTATATTAAAAAGAAGACAGAAAATGCAAACGTTTTTGGTTGTAATGTGGATGTTTTTTAAAAAATATTATGCTTTATTTTCCATATGGAAAATAAAGTATAATATTTTCCGGGTGCTTTTGGTTGTCACACAACCGTCATTATGGCTGCATTACGCATTACAAATTCTTGAAGCTATCATAATTAAAAAACAAAAACCCAACATAAATAAAATAGCATTTGATGCTGGCAGAAACATCTTAAACTTATGTAATAATAAATCCTCTAAATAATAAATACCTCCCCACCACTCAATTACTAATGAACTAATCCAACAACACTGCCTAAATACCCAAAATATTATCTATAAAAATAAAATAATAAATAACCTAATTCAAACCGTAACATAAGGCCTTGATGACGGTTGATGACGACCAAAAGTGATCAGCAAAACACCAAGGACTAGGTTCTTTTTTAAGTAACTTAAACCCAAATATAAAATAACTTGTGAGAAAGCAAGAAAAAACAGGTAAAAAGATTATTAAATGGAAAATTTCTGTAGTCTTTAACAACACATGCCTCAATAATGACGCATGCCAAATTATATATATATATATATATATATATATATATATATATATATATATATATAGCGCCTGATGTGCTTTTTTA
This sequence comes from Acanthosepion pharaonis, assembly GCA_903632075.3. NCBI lineage: Eukaryota > Metazoa > Mollusca > Cephalopoda > Sepiida > Sepiidae > Acanthosepion > Acanthosepion pharaonis. Next base: position 112,777 of record CAHIKZ030005136.1, read on the forward strand.
CCGATTTTGCCACAGAGGAACGTTTTCGTTAGCAAGGTCGATTTTATTGCTTTTAAACTACAATCTTCCATGATTTTCTCACGTACATTCATATCTGCTCAATGTGTATGCTAATGTTAACAAATGACGTCACACATTATGAAATGGACAAAGTCCGACAATTATTTTAAGACATTTTTATGTTTATACATTCTTTTTATAGATACAAATATTTAAGTAAATGCTCTGTTTATATACATTATTCGGACTATTGTCCTCATCTTTGTCGCCATATTTATTACAATGTTTCGGCTGTTGTACGCTCTAGCCTTCTTCAGGTGGTTGGAATGTCGAACTGAACCCTTTATTTCACTCACTGGGGTAGACTGTTCTAGTTCCACATGCCATGTTTAATGGATGCCAGTTATCAGTTATCTCCTGTTAATTCCCCTCTGAAAGTTCTCCACTGCCTTAACCAGGTATTGAACTCACACTCTTTGGGTTATGTCACTGGATCTAACCATTGCCTTTATCCATGTGTCCTTGAGGATATCTGTGTATGAATTTCTGGGTATTATAAAACTAATGTCTTCAGCAACCATTTTTACCAGTGCTCATATTGCAATTTTTTGCTGTTATCATGCATGTTTTTACCAGAGCTCATATTGCAATTTTTGTTGTTATTATCACTTTTCTCTGACACTCCTTATTATTACTGGTTCCCATATTGTATTCATTTTCTATGTTTGGTCGGCTCAGGAGATTTTTTGTACAAGCATATGTGCTGATTCTTTGTTTCTGAATTTTCCAAAGGTGCTCTTTTCTATGATCTCAACCTGATCCCCAGAGGGCGGTGATCTCCTTTTCTCCATATGTGGTCAGCCAAACTTTATTTTTCCACTTCCCCTCGTGTTACAGCTTTCTGGTGTTCTTGAAGCCTTACCTTAAGCAGTAATCGAACCTGTATCCTATAGGAACCGTCATATAGCCTGACTATATATATATATATATATATATATATATATATATATATATATTATTTAAAGAAAAGTGAGGGAACATTCTCTTTATTAATTTTTTCTTAAATGCACAGGTTGGTAAACAAAATAAACACTGTTTAAAAAGAAACTAAACAAATCAGGGTGTTCTACTCAAATACGAGGATCCAATAAAATTAACATTTACAGCAATAAAAATTTCAGGTTAAAAATGAAAATCCATTGTCTGAAAAATAAATACAGTGATACATTGGTCTAAGTTGTTCTGAGTTAAGTCATTTTTGAAGATATTCCGTTTTCTTAAATATTATCTGGAAAAATAAAACTTGCATTAGGTCATTTTATTAGAGTTTACATAAATTTAATATTGGTTTTTTACTTAATTATTTTATTCAAAATACTGTACGTACATATCATAAATAATCTAATAGGCAATGGGGAGTGTTTATTTGCAGTTTATAATCTGGTTATTTCGCCTTAAGTCATTTTTTGACCTAAGTCAGGCCTTTTCAAACCAATTGACAAAATATACCTGTATGTATCTCTCTATATATATATATATGTGTGTGTGTGTGTATGTGTGTGGCCAAATGTATAGAATATTCCTTTTCCAACCATGAGACCAAGGTTCAAATTTCACCAGCGTTTATTTGTCGGAAAGGTCAGCTTGATGATATCAGCCTTGGTTTCGATCCCATGAAAAGTGTATAGAATATTCCCTTTCCAACCATGAGACCAAGGTTCAAATTTCACCAGCGTTTATTTGTCGGAAAGGTCAGCTTGATGATATCAGCCTTGGTTTCGATCCCATGAAAAGTGTATAGAATATTCCCTTTCCAACCACGAGACCAAGGTTCAAATTTCACCAGCGTTTATTTGTCAGAAAGGTCAGCTTGATGATATCAGCCTTGGTTTCATCCCATGAAAAGTGTATAGAATATTCCTTCCCAACCACGGACCAAGGTTCCAAATTTCACCAGCGTTATTTGTTCGGAAAGGTCAGCTTGATGATATCAGCCCTTGGTTTCGATCCCATGAAAATTAGGAATATTCCCTTTCAACCACGAGACCAAGGTTCAAATTTCACCATTTATTTGTCGGAAAGGTCAGCTTGATGATATCAGCCTTTGGTTTCGATCCCATGAAAAGTGTATAGAATATTCCCTTTCCAACCACGAGACCAAGGTTCAAATTTCACCAGGGTTTATTTGTCAGGAAGGTCAGCTTGATGATATCAGCCTGGGGGGGGGGGGGGCGATCCCATGAAAAGTGCCTGAAAACCATACCACGGACTCACTCAAGCCTTCTGAGTGAAATTGGATAGCTGTTGATGATTGTACAAAGTAACAAGTTATCATGACTGAGGGTTTCAGTATACTGGCATTGTTCAAAATGCTGATCATGCCAAGTTATATGCTCTCTTCCAGAAACTGTAACTAAGGTTCGCACAGCATAGGTGCAGTATAAACCATTGGTGGACTTTGTGGGTGTTGAACAAATGCAAAATGTGCCTGAGCAGGTGTTTGCAATAGGGATTGGCTAGCAGATGGCTGACTACTCTCTTTTTCTGAGCACATCCATCATGTATATATATGTACATTACAGTTCAAAAGTTTGAAGCCACCCCCAGAATTAGCATGGGATGAACTTGACAGAAGAGTGAAAAAAAAAAAAAAAACAATGAAAAAGAGCTCTTAGAGTCATTGAAAAAAAAATGTAATCAATTATCAAACTTATACTTTGAGAAAAACATTTGCAATGAATGCCAAAAATTTGTGCTGTAGTAATCAAGGCTAAAGGATGATATTTTGACGAGAGCAAAATTTAATTATAAAAGTTTTTTTTTTCTTTTTGTCATAAAAAAATTTCTAATAGAAAATCATGTCAGACTTTTTTTTAATGATGTATAATAATTTTATCTTATTTAAAGTACAATACAACTACATTTTGGGGTCAATTTAAAGGATTACCAGGGGTTTCCTCAAAATTTTGAACTGCAGTGTATGTATGTATGTATATAATTTCCTTCATAAGGAAATGGTTAATATTACCATTACATTGTGTTATTTGTATGGTTTTATCATTTCTGACTTTATTCAATTTTCTCACTATGTTATAGCAATTATCAATATTATTAAGAGAATTATATCAAAATTTAGAAACAAGTTACAAACACAACAGGCTTTAACTGGAGCCTATGTACCAACATAAATTATGGCCAGATATAGAGGAGCTGAATTTTTTTATTTATTTTAAAAACCTGACATTTCAAAAATGCCACAAAATGTGATGATAAAGATTTGAAGAGAATGCAGCAAGTGGTATTTCTTTTTTTTTTTTTTTTTTCTGACACTCCCAGCCAACTGCCATCAATCCTGCTAAGTAAGCAGTGCTTCAATATGATATTCTATTTATTGTCTAGCCTTCACTTTTCTGCCATTTCAGATGTTGCTGATCATGTACTAAACAAAGGCCAAGGTTGCTGGCAACCACAGCTAAACATGGCTTCTTTAATATTCCCAATGCCCTGACCAGTTATAAAAAGATCATTATTAAGTTGTATATCAAGTTATTTGCAAAAATATATATTTTTAGCTCAATGATATAATAATGCAACTGTGATGAGCATATCTATGTTTAAGTTATCGTTTGATTTGGAAGAAAAACACATCAGCAACAATATTTATGTAAACTTAATTTGGTCTTTGATTTTGGAGCAAATTTGCTTTCTGTTTCTTAAATTTACTGCAACCTTTAGAATTTCTTGAGAAAAAAAAAAAAAACCCCAAAAAACACAAACTTTAACAGAAATCAATGCAGCCATTTCATGCGCATTGATTTTTGTGCAGTGGCCAGTTGGGAAAGCATTCGAGATTTTCATTTTATTGTTGGAGGCAAGTTGAACAGACAAGAAAAGATTGAACAAACACGGAAGGCATATCTTTGTGTCTAGATCAGGGATTCCGGATACCCCCCCCCCCCAACAAGAAGGGAGAGAAATATGGAATTTCAATGAGAACAATGAAGAGTGTTTTGTAATTGATTCAAACATTCAGATGTATCCAGATATACAACTTTTTTTTTTTAGCTGTTTTGGGTAGGGGGGGGGCGAGTATAAGAAGGTAAAGAACTACTAATTTTGATTTTCATAAAACATTGTAAAATTTGTCGGTTAGCCATCTCTCAAAGACTTCCCGAGACCAAATTCTGATGGATCCTTTCTTTTTTTAGAATGAAATAAAGTTTGGAATCAAATATTGATCCCTTTGTTTGTATTCATTTTTGAGGAACTTTCAGATAGAATTTTAAGAGGAAAATAATTTACAAATAAAATGAAGTTAAAACAGGTTTTAATAAACCAAGTTTTTAGGCAAAAGCTTATGAAGAACAAAGAAATTATTTCTGACTGCCTCTTGAAAGTTGGGGGTAAAAAGAGGGGCAAGCACAAAGTGAGAGAGATGAAAAGAAGTGGGAGATACAAAGAGAGATAATGGCAAAAAGAATAAAATAAAAAGAGGGAGTGATAAAAAGAGGAAGAAACAACAAGAGGGAGCGACAAAAAAAGGAAGAAAGAAGTGAGAGTGACAAAAAGAGGAAGAAAGAAGAGGGAGTGACAAAAAGGAGAAGGAAAGTGTGACGCTGAATGAAAATATAAAAATGATCTAAGAAAATAAAATTATTTTTTTGTTAAGAATCCCTTATTGACTCAACACAGTTTAGTCTTACGTAAGGCTGCAAGTAAGGGACACCTAGTGAGGATCAAACTCACTATTCAGTAGTACTGATTTGTGATAGTAGCTTGTTGACCATAACTCCACAGCAGGGCACCAAAACCATCTCCCTTAGAGATAAACATTCATTTTGGCATGGTTTTAAAATAAATTGAAAAATTACTTAAAGATGTAGTCTAAAATTAAATGACTGTGATATTTTAGAATAAAACTGGGAATTTTGTATTAAGATTTCATATCTAATTAAAGTAGAAGTGACAGTTTTTCTCTGAATTTTACCCTAATTCTCATTAAATGTTTAATTATCTGTTCATTTTAGAAATGTCAAATACAAATCACATTCATATAATAAAGAGGAAAAAAAAAAGTAAATTAAGATCGATAAAGCCTCTTTGTGGCCTCTGATCTGTTTGGAAACAAAACTTACCAAAACTTTACAAATTCTTCTTCAAACTCAAATCCTTTTCCTTTAATGACATGAAATATTTATTGGTTGTTGTAAAAAAAAAAAAAAAGAAGCAAAATAATAAAAGAGATTCTGTATTCTTTGACATCATCTTAAACTGGAACTGAACTCTTGATAGAATCCTCAAAGAGGATGAAAAAATGAAACAAAAGCTGGACATTTTGAGCTAAAAGGTAGACTCAGTTTTTTTTTCAAATCTATTTTGAACAGAAATTCAACACAATAAAATAAAAACATTGTGTTGACCCCAAAATTAATTTGGTTTATTAAGTAAATTTTCTACATAAGTTAATAAATAAATGAACATAAAAATTCGATTTTTAATAAATTAACATTTTAGCCAACCCAGGAAGTATTTGGCTTTAATTTTTTAAAAACTGACTTTTTTTCTTGACAGAAAGATAAAGTATTTGTTTTGTTTAGGTTGAGAGAGAGAGAAATATGAAGAGATAGAGAGAGTGTGAGATCTGCAAAGAGAGGAAGAACAAGCTCTAAAGAGAGAGAGAGAGAGTTAGGAAGCTAGAGAGGTATAAAAGAGAAAAAGAAAACAGAAGAGTGAGAGAGAGCTGCAAAGATGAAGATAGAGAGTTACAAAGAGAGAAAGAGCAAGCAACAGAAAGAGTTGAGAGTGGAAGTTGCAAAGAAAGAGAGAGAACAACAGTTATGTAGTTAGCGAGTTACAAAGAGAGAAAGCCCTAAAGAGAGAGATAGGTGGACCATAGCAGAGAAAAGAAAATACATTATTTTTAACCCCGAGACATGCATAGATCAATATTTTTTAGCAGTAGGCTGTGGTAAACAGCTGTCTTATGTGATCTGAACTTACGGTATGAAATAAAACACTTATAGACAACTTCAAATCCACTATAATGTGTTATATAGGAATAAAGTGTCACTGCTGACACTTGGGTTTGAACACAGATCACCAGAGAGCAAAATCCATTTTGAATAAGTAGATCCGTGATGGCAAAGGAAATGCATATACAGGAATTAGTGTGGTGTCTAAAGGATTAACCTTTCTATTCTGTCCTCTATTACTATTCCCTATCTTATTCACTTTACTATTTGGATCCCTATTTGGGGGTACTTTTCAAGCGAGTATTATTGAGCAAGTACTATTAGTGCGAGAGTTATTCGAAGGCGTCTAACAACAGTATTGTTCAACGGCGTTACTATAGTTGTATCTGTGATTACAAAGTCTCTACTTCAACAAGCATTACAAAAGTGACAACGAGTGTTCATTGACATCACAAAACAATGTAAAAAGACAAAAACACTGAATGCCTCAGAAAGTCAATTTCAATCTAATTTGTCTTTTGAAGTCCAGGAACTTATTCAACCATATATATATATATATATATATATATATATATATATATATTGTGTGTATTTAGGCAGCATCTTTTCATTCATACACATTTCATTAAATGATATAGACAAGTGTTGTCTATTTATTTTATGTAACGTCTAAGTTTAATAACATTATAATTGAACGAAGAAAGAAATTCACAATATTGATCCATATTTTTTTAATATAATCTAAGCTTTCGGCTTACAAAAGCCATTATCAAAGATGTCAATTACAACATATTAAGCAATATACGGACAAGACAGTGATGATAGTCTGTGAATGTTTATATAGATGATCTCTAAGCAACGATAAACATGTGCATATAAAGACACTAGAAGTGAAAATCGCACCGCATCTCATGACGTCACATATGACCACGCGAGAGTGAATTGGAGAAGTATGAAGTATGGAAAGCCATTGGCACAAACCAATGGCCTCCGTCACCAACTACAGACATTTAAGGATATTTGTAGAGATTCCATAGTTGATTTTGTTTAGGTTGGGTTTCAACTGTATATATATATATATATATATATATCTGTATATATGTATGTATATATATTTTCTGAGTGTAGTTTAGACGTGGCACAAGGCCGAAAGTGGGGGGCACCCAGTGAGAATCAAACTCACTACTCATAATTGTTCTATTGAGACAAGCTTGCTAACCATTACACTGCCTCAAGGTGACCCTCAACCATACATATGTCATCTGCAGAACAGCTCCTCAGTGTGATTAGACATCCGAATGCCTCAAGCCAGAACCAAAACCCGACTGATTTGGTGTCAGTCAGAGTTTCTACCACTAAGCCATCATCACTTGGCAGAGAGCAACAGCTAATTCTAGCGGATTGTTTTTACAAATGTAAACAAACACCAATCAGTCAGAGTGCTCCAATTCATTTTACTGAAGAGCTTTGCATTAGTGCAAGTGGCTGTGGTTTATAGAATCAGCCTATCTCTCAACAGTGCTCAACTGAAATATATTTTCAAGAGATTGTCATTCGCAATATATATATTTATAAATATATATTAGAAACACCCTCATCCAAGTTGTTAACAAGGCTCAGTATTGAAAATATAACATCAGTGCTACACTCCTATTGATTTAGATGGTTGGGTTATGTCTGAGTTTTACCATGCATTAAGACTGTGTTGGAGTTCAGGGTTCTTGGTCACAGAGGTCGAGGTAGACATAGGAAGACGTGGAAAAACTGGATTGGGAGGGTTGTGCATGAGTGCAGCCTTGCCCGCTTAACAGGGATACTTGGATAGAACGAGTGAAAGGTAGCTGACTGCTGCCTACCCCCAGTCACTGGGAAACCTGCAACAGTATAATAAAATCTCTGGATCTTGACTTGACTGAAAAATCCTCAACTCACCAAAGAAAATCCAAAAAATGTTATTGATCCATTTGGTCAGATTTTGGAATGTAGGTCAGGCTGAGAACTTTTCAGCATCCCCTTGTGAATGCATAACATTTTTTCACAGAGTATACAAATATGGTCCTGATCATTGTCAGAACTGCTGATCCATATATAAATAATCTTGTCATTTTTTATGGGTACTATACATGTACATATAAATTTAATAAAGCCATTTCCTTAAGAAAAAGAGCGTCCTGGGTATGACGATAAACTACGTCCAACAGCAAGGCCACTGATCAGGAGGATTTGAGGAGTGTGGAACCACTTCTTAATTGCTGATGTTCCCAGGTCCGCCTTGACCTAGAGTGGTAGCACCTGTTAGGGTCCCAGCTATGGGCAAATAGTTAACCCCGAAATTGAATTAAAAAGCATTATTAAAGTGTAAAAATAGGTTTTAATACCAGAAATACTTTGTAAAAAATTATTACCAGAAATAAATTTTTTAAGAAAAAAAACTATTACCAGCAATCTGTTTTTGAAAAAATAATATTACCAGCTATACACTTTTGAGGAAAAAAATATTAGCAGAAATAGATTTTTGACAAAACAAAAATATTACCAGAAAAAAAAAAAATGTTGTCGGCATTAAATAACCCATTGAGGTTGATATGCCGTAAAAGAAAATAAACCAAACCAATCTAAACCAAAGAATACATATTCTATTTATACAAATCTATCCTAAAAATGTTATCAGCATTAAATAACCCATTGAGGTTGATATGCTGTAAAGCAAAATAAACCAAACCAAATAAATTAAGAAAAAGAAATTTAGTTTGAATTCCAGGCCATTGGATCCTGAAAACTAAATAAAAGTTTGTAAGTGTTAATGTTTTTTTTTTGTCCTTGAAGAACTGTTGCACCCTCAAATGTTTAAACAAGGTTAACAAAACTGCCTATCCAGAAATTTATTCATGATGAAGAAAACTTGACTCAGAATATCTCTTGCCACCTCATGGTTAGGCATATATTTCTAACATTTGAAATGGCATAAAGATTCTGTGGATCCCATGAATTAACCTTGAATTGAAGCCAAGAATAACTGAGGAGTTGTTCCTTTGCTTCTCTCTCTTATAAAGTCCCAAGTTATCTTGGACACACAGTTTTATATGAGACTTGACTAAAATCAATAACCAACAGCTGCTAAGTTTTATGACCAATTTCCATAAAAGTTCTATTTCTAGCAAATATTCAACACACCGATTATTACCAGCTCTCAGTAAATAGAAAATTTATTAGGTGTCTGTCAAAGCCTACGCAATCTGAACTAATTTTTAATCCAAGCAGAAATTCTGGCTTGCTTCTTGGTAATAATCAGTTGTAAGCATTTGAAAGGAATACAAGTATTTCTTACTTATAGGAAATTCAACCAGTTACAAATGTGATACTATGGACACCCACATAGAAAGAGAAGAGGTTGTTTTATCATGATCTCAAGTATTTCTGTTTGATAGACCAACGACATCAACTTTTAACTGATGAAGAACGGGAAGTAAAAGGGTGGATGAGGAATTTTCAGAGATCAAGTGGCAACAAAACCGGAAATAGGGTATATCCGAGTGCTGGTCTATATTAATAGTCATTTTTTTTAATATACAGTGAAATTTCTTTAGTAAGATTTTCTATCTCTAGGCAAGTAGACATTATTTTCACAGGGACACCTGCTCAAACACCTATACCTACTAAATATAACATTTAAAGTAATAGGAACATACAGATACTATAAACTGAATAGTCCGTCAAGTGGTTTGCGTTGGTAGTAACAAACATTTTGACGCTAAAATTCTGCTTTTGTCAAGTTTAAGGCCATTTTTATCATGCTATGCCTACTTAATAATAACGAGGTAAATAATTTGTTCACATAAAGCTAAACTGCGACTTGTGACCTTGTGTACTATAACTTTTCCTCCCGTAAGATGTCTGTGCGTGATGAAATCATGCACATGTCAATCAACACCAATGTTAAGAGTGGCTTTCTCTCATTTTAGAGTACATTTTTTCAGTGCAGAAAGTAAATAATGTTTGTTTCAAAATATATTAAATAAACTTTATAATTTCTAATTTTCTTAAATTAATTTTTTAAATAATCATAATTGATTTTTTAAAAGAATTTTAAATGGAGACTTTCACTTTTGTAAAGAAAAGTTTAAAAAAATGGCTGATGATTGATTTTCTGTCAATTTTGCTGATAAAAAAAATACAAGATTTCTAATGAAAATTTTGGACATGCTAGAAATTATTAAAAAATGTACAAAAATAATCAAAAATACTTTGACCTTTCCTCTTGATAATAACATAAACATTTAGACAATAAAAAATTATTTTCATCAAGTTTGAGGCCGTTGTTATCCTTCTATGCTCATTTTCCAGCGATCTCGTGTTGGTACCTAGTATAAAGTCATATATTATGAAATGGATAAAGTCTGACAATTATTTTAAGACATTTTTATATAAAAAAAGAATGTATAAACATAAAAATATCTTAAAATATAGTCATATATGATGGTTCAGTGGAAGAGGCAGAGAAGTGTCTTAAGTTCAAGGCTCCAAGTTTCCAATAGGGCACATTGGTTAACACTGCTGCCATATATGGTCAGGAGTCCCCACTATTCATCTTAAGGTCCTTGACAAAATCCAGAGACAGATATGCAACATGATTGGCCCTGATCTGGCATCTTGTTTACACTCGCTCTCTCACAGATGTGCCATCACTTTCCTGTCTTTTCTACAAATACTTTCATGGTAACTGTTCTAACATGCTACATTCACTAGTTCCCAAACTGCATGAATTTAAATGTTCTACTAGGTTGGCATCTCAGCCCCATCCTTTCACTGTCAAAATGTAGCCATCTCTTCTACTCCAACAGCTTCATGACTTGCACTTCCGTCTATGAAACTCCCTTCCTCTTACTTAGTTTCCTGATAGCTATAATCTCCAACTATTCAAATGTAATGTCAATCAACATCTCCAGATGCCTTGATCTATTCTCAGTCCTTCTCTTTATCCTTTCCTCTATCACACCTCTTTACTCTTGCTCCCACTCTCTGTAAACCCCTTGCGTGCTAGTGGCACTCCCACCTTGCTTGGACTGAAAAAAAATGAATCAAGTTACCTGGCCATTGATATTCAATCCCTGGGTTGGATAGTTCATCAAGTTCAGTGAAAGAGACAAGTAACATAAGAAAGAATGAGAATTTAGTCCGATGGATTGAATAAAAGGTTTTGTTTAAAATTCCAGGAAAATTACCAATTACAACGGAACACTGAAGGTGAACAGAAGATACAACAGCTAAAACACTGACAAATCAGAAAATACTTACTGGAAAATTTGGAAAGAGATTCTTGTACAACTATTTGAAAGAAATTTGAATAAAATGTTAAGCTAACAAAATGCTGGTTGTCAACTTGAGAGAATGTTTCTGAATCATTTGGCATGAACTTTGATAAGACAGACTCAAGACATACGATTGACTTTATCAGATGTCAGCTCGAAAAGTTTCAGAGAAAATGATATAATATATTAAAAGATAAAAAATAAATTTAGAGATGTGACTTTAAAAATGAAAAAAATATGAAATTGCTTATTGTACACATTGACAATGATGTCAAATATTGAAATCTGGCATATTAATCAACTATATTTCAGAATAGAATTCTGGTTTTGTTAAAGAATAACAAGAGCTTTGGTTATTCAAAGAAACGATTAAGCAAAAAAAAATAAAATAAAATAAAAATAAAAATATGAAAGTTATTAATCCTTTCAGCTCTTAAGAGATTTTAATTGTTAAACTCCTGACCCAGTTGTTGAAAATATCTGACTATAGGGTGTTTCACAATGAAACAAAGCAGCTGCTTCTCAGATCTTTCCTGATGAATTTATTCTCTTTCTCTTTTTAGATTATTGCTCGGAAATAGTTAACATGATATATTTCAACCAAATATAGCAAAATTATGCCTTGGATGATGGAACAGAAGAACTTTTGTGTGAAGACATATTATGAAACTAAGTCTTTCAAGATTGTTCAAGCAAGATACAAAAGGAAATTCAATTTCAGTGCATTTCCAAACAGGAGTCAGATTTTCAAGTTGGTCAAGAACTTTAAAGCTCATGGCACTTGTGAAGATCGTAGAGCAACAGGTTCCTCGCCAGGAGGAATGTGCACACGTTTTCAACGACTTTGTATGCCACATTCAACAGTGCCTTCAACTGAACAGCAGACATCTGGAGCATGTACTCTAGGGCTTATTTTGACATTTTTGGTTCATGTTTGAGAATAAATGTTTGCAGATCCTAAAATGTTATCCTTTTACCTTTCAATAAATGTAATTTCAGTTACTCTATCATTTGTGGTCCTTGATTTATAACTGATCATTTTGTTTCAAAAATTGTGAAACACCCTGTATATGATCCTAATCTAGCACATAGGATGCAGGCATCGGCTAGATCAGTGGTCCTTAACATTTTTTGTACAATGCACCCTTTACACCATAAATCAGAATATCATCCCCCATCTTTCCAAGAGTGCCCGACTCAAAAGGTGTATTTCATGTAATATGCATAACTTATTGAAAATCTTCATTCTTTTCCCTATTGGTATGTATAAATTTACATGGATTATTTTTTGTTGCGACAAAAACACAAGAGTTAGCGGAAAGAAAACCTAGCATGACCTCTCATTTGCATGGATCAATGCACATTGCGGGTTTTGCTGCCTTGGGGAGTTTGAAAGTTAAACATTTTGATTTGTGCCTGATCATTTTGTTTAAAAAATTATGACACATCCTGTATGTAATGTCTCTCTCTCTCTATATATATATATAAAACCATTGAAAATTGAAATATTACAAGTTGATTTTATATGTAAGTAAAAGGATTTCTTTTCAAATGATACCAAATTTAGTCTCTCTGGTGTAACTGTTAGGAGATAGAGTTTTGGAAATCAATGTCTTTATAAAAGTTGTAGATTTAAAAAAAATTGACACCTTCAGTTGATGATGTGATGGTCTGCATTGAGATAGACTGATTGCACATACATTTTGGCGCGGCTTGCTTTAAAGGGCTAGATAACAATTGCTAGCCAGAGTGGAATATTTAATAGTGACCAATTATAACAATCATAAGTCAAAATATATTTACTAAGCTTATTGATTGGTTTTCTATGGCTTAACCCTTTGTAGGTTAAAGCCAGAAAATAGAAAATTTTTTTAAATAATGGTTTTAGTGATACATGTCTTACTAATTAACCCATAGCTGAGGGGAGAAGAGGTGGATACATACCTTTTGCAAGGAAATTTGCTCGTAAGTGAATGTAATGGATTCGACTGGAATTAGGAACTCGGCTCTGTGATTAACAACTCAAAGACATTTGCTCGCCCTGGGTATGACGATAAACTACATCCACATCCAGGGTAAGATGATAAACTACATCCAACAGCAAGGCCTCTGATCAGGAGGTTTTGAGGATCGTGGAACAACCTCTTAATTGCTGGTGTTCCCAGGTCCACCCTGACCTGGGGTGGTAGCACCTGTTAGGGTCCCAGCTATGGGCAAATAGTTAAACCCGAAACTGAGGTAAAAAGCATTATGAAAGTGTAAAAATAGGTTTTAATACCAGAAATACTTTGTAAAAAAATTATTACCAGAAGTAAATTTTTGAAGAAGAAAAACTAGTACCAGCAATACGTTTTTGAAAAAAAATATTACTAGCAATACATTTTTGAAAATAATATTACCAGCAATACATTTTTGAGGAAAAAAAATATTACCAGAAATGGATTTTTGACAAAACAAAAATATTACCAAGAAAAAAAAAAAGAAAAGTTGTTGGATTTAAATGACCCATTGAGGTTGATGTGCCATAAAACAAACCAAACCAATCAAAGCCATTTGCACAACACAAACATCAGCTGGTGTTTCCAAGTGGTCACCCATCTAGGTACTGACCAGGCTCGACATTGCTTAACTTTGGTGATCGTACATTACTTAGTCCAGCAGTGGTTCCCAAATTTTTTTCCCCCTTCCATACCAAAACACAACCCTAATGCCCCACTAAATGTATAGTCAATTTTTAATTGGATTTTCTTGTTGCTATTATTGTATTTCAAATGAGTATCTTAGAATTTCTGATAAGAAATGGGATATGCTGTAAAGGAAAGGCAAAACACACTATAGATACAATGTGTGTGCATGTGGTGTATATTATGGTTCAGATGTGCAATGTGCCACCCACCGGATCTTTCCATCGCCCCCAGAGGTGGCAATAATATTCACTTTGGGAATTATCAATCTAACACAAGGCCACATTAATTGAGCACCTTGTTAAACTAGCTTGGTATTAATCACTCTACCTTGATAGAAACCATTATAGGTATTTACTACATTTAGTATGACACAAGGCATAAGGGATGCATGAGGTGAGGGATGAACATTATGAGTAATGTTCTGTGTGCTTTGTTTGTAAACTGCTACTCTATTGCAAATGCTTGATGCTTTAATTACATGTCAGGGCTTGTCGCTTTAGTGAGGACTTGAAAACCAGCTGATCACATTACTGGCCATTTTTGAATGCTTTATTCAGCTGGAGCCAATTTAAAATAAATGAAATCTATATTTTCCTTTTTTGTCTGTGTTTATTTTTCTATAATTTTAAATTGAAAAAGTATCTTGAAAAAATATGTACTGAAATGTTAAAAAAAATAATTTTATCAAATATTTTATATAATTTTTAACTAGTATTTTTTATTTTAGACATTAAAAATTTTCCACTTTATTCGAATGAATTTAACCAGCAATTCAAACAACTCACCTTTGTTATTAACCTCTTGCACTCGTTTTCAAGGGCTCTCAGTTGCAGTATCTTTATTGTTAATTTCATTCAAAGTTATTTTCTGTTGCCATAGCAGGATATGACAACACAACTATGAAATTCAAACACACTATTGTTCAGGGATCAAGGTCACCTTCAGTCGCAGGATAAACTTTTTGTACAGCAAATAAAATCACAGAGTAATAAAAGTTAACAGAATATGTTCAAATAATGTGTTTGGTACAACTTGAATCTGTCTGACTTGTTCATTTTACCCAATCTTAATTTATATTAATTTTTAAAGTTTTTCTTAATGAACATGACAATATATAAGTAGGGAAAGTGACAAATATTCAAAATTTAAAATTACTGTTTTATGTTTAGATTAAGAATGGTACTCATAATAGAGTAAAAAAACAAAAAAGTGTATAAGTAAAAGGATTTTAAATGCAGATGTAATTGCTATATCGGTGTCTAACTAGGAAAACATTGTGCATTCCTTTCTGAAATTCTTTTTAACATTAGCACTCTGCATAATTAATATTACTTCCCTTTCTACTGCATTCTTTTTCAAGATCTCAATTACAGTATTCTTATTGTTAATTTCACTAAAATTGTTTTTCTGCTGCCATAGCAGGATATGACAACACAACTATGAAATTCAAATGCACTATTATTCAGAGTCACCATTAGTGGCAGGATAAACTTTTTGTACAGCAAATGAAGTCATATGCAGAGTGATGAAAGTTAGAAGCCAATCCAAACTGCATAAAATGTTTCCAACTCATTTTTACCATTTGACAGTTTTATGGAAACCTGAGGCACTGTGGAGTAATGGATAGCAGCTCGGATTAAGGAATCGGAGAGCCGAGTTTGAATTCCAGTTGAATCGATTACATTCACTTACGTGCTAATACCCTTGGGAAAGGTATGAATTGTCTTCTTCTCCCCCCAGCTATGGATAAATAGCAGGACAGACTGGGTTCTATAGCCTTGGATGGCAACTGGTGTACCACAGAAAGAAACAGCAATCTACTGTGGGAAAAAAATCTGCCTCGTCAGTCATGTATTGAAAGATACATGATTGCCTAGGTCACGCATAGTACATAACTGAGTGATGCAAACAAAAAGGACACTACTCAGAAAAAGAAAGATATAGTCGAGATTTCTAGGGTACATAATGAGAAAAGAAGGCTTAGAAAAGTTGATACACACAGGTATAGGGGCAAGAGAGACAGAATAGTAGCATGTAACGTAACTGATGAGCTTGTGCAAATGGTTGACAGAATAGGGATTAGGGGGAGATAGTAAAAAGAAAAACTTAAAGAACTAGAAAGGAGGGAAAATTATGGAGAGTTACGATCGCTCACGTCTGGGAGGGAATCATATTTAGCTTTAATATCATTAAAACAAAATCATTCGTACTTTGATAGAAAACATTTCTAACCAAAAAAAAAAAAAAAAAAAAACTGCCAGAATTAAGATTTTTTGTTGAATGATTCTAGCAGTGAAGATGGAAGAAAATAGTGACATTACTAGCAAAAATTTTTTTTTCTCTTTTAAGAAAAGTGATGTAAACTCTGGCAGAAAAATCCAAACGAGCATTGGAATAGCAAAAGATGCCTTCCAAAAGCTAAGCAAAGTATTAAAACAGGAAACATTCATTAAAAACAAAGAGAAAAGTGCTGAACTCTATAATATCAATCCTCCTGTATGGCAGCAAATGCTGGACAATTTCCTCAGAGATAAAGAAGTGACATACAGTCCTATAGAAGGATGCTGAGAATACCATGAACAGAAGATGTGAGCAATGAGGAAGTTTTAAGTGAAACAGAAACAAAAAGGAAACTTAGAATCTGAAAGGGGCAACTGACATTTCTGGGATACATAATGTGGAAAGAAGGCTTAGAGATACCGAAAGCAAGAGAAGCAGATGGAAATAACAAGTAACTTATAAAGTTGTATAAATGGATGACAGAATAAAGAGCAGGAGGGATAATAAAGCAAACAATGCGAAAAGCTATAAAGGACAGGAAACTGTGGAGAGACATAATCATTAAGGCAAATATTTTGAGGAAATGAGTTTAAAGATTAAGTTTAAGTTCAAAATTGTAATAGTTGGAATTTCATTCCAGTGATCAGCCTTATAAAATTTATTATTTACTGAAGCTATACAAATTGTATATGACCATGACACATGGCACAAGTACATTATTACTAAATCATTGTGCCATCAAATAAGACCTTCATTTACTTCAAAGAGAAATTATACTGAAGAATTTAGTTTATATTATGATGCAATATGTTAAACAGTGCAGTAGTTTTAGTGTGATTTTCAATAAACAATGCAAATTTAAAACATTTTGTCTTATAATTCATACCCAGCAATATTATAGTGTTATATACACTTTTATCTATTTTTTGTTTTTATTAATTATGATCTAACAAATCATATTTATTGAGTAGCCATTTTGTAATCTTTTTAAACATGTTTTACTTATCGAATACAAAAAGAAAAAAAAGAAGCCTATTTTGCTTGTGGTGATTCATAATTAGAATTCTGATGTGAAGATATCTTCCATTCACTATATCTAATACAAAAGATATTAATTTTATTTGGATTTATTCTTGAAATTGTCAAATTTTGAAGTTAGTTTGAAAGTAAAAATCTGCAGAAATTTGGTATTTCTGTACATTTTTTCCTGATGATCTTTAAAGCCAAAAGCTCAAAAATTGGTAAAAGTTATGAATTTTTGGTGCCAGTTCTTATCACATCAAACCCCAAATTTTGCACTGAGTCAGTTACTTATGTGCCATGTGTGATACATGCTTAGGCAATCATGTATCTTTTGATAAATGACTGACTCGGCAGATTTTTTTCTGCAGTAGGTTGCCATTTCTTTCTGTGGTACACCATGGTATGGGTTTCATGCACTTGCCAATATCTTGATCATATCTCTAGGCTGCTTACAAATTGAACATGGTGAGATTTGAACCGGGGTCACACATATTTTGATCATGCAACTTTAGAAAACCATTTATTCTGGTCTTACTTAAATAAACTGACTAAAAAAAAGATATAAAATTGTTCCCTGAAAAAATGTGAAGTCACTGAAAGAAATTTTTTTCTGAAAAAAGACAAAGTTTTGGGAAGATAGACTTATGAAGTTTCAACAGATAAAAAATTGTTGAACAAAGCGAGTAAACATGTTTAATAAAATTAATGTTGAAAATTAAAAGGAAAAAGTAATTATGAATGATACACTATAGGTAGTAACTACCTATAAGTAGCTGTAAGTCAATGGACTACAGAGACTAGCTGGGATCTGTTGAGCATGACTCACTTACACAAGAACTACCGACCTTCCAATAGTAGCACACATTACTGGATTGACTTGTGACAACCTTGTGCATAACTGTTACCTTTATTCGTATTGTAGTTTTTTTTTTTTTTTTCCAATAAACCTTTACTTATTGTATCCACTGTGTTTGTCAAGTATATATTCCTATTAGCATGGAATATAACACTTTATAATTTTATTCATGGTGAAGAACAAAAAACAAATTCAAATAAAAGTATTTCCACTGGATTTTGAAACTGTTATTCAAGATGGTTTCAAAATGTTCCTAGACTACGATCTCTTGGCAGACTGATCCCAGGTATGTCTGAAAGACGATAGATTATTTGGCAACAGTCTTCATGGATGAATGTTTTGCTGCCAACTGATTACCAATTCTTCATCTTGAACTGACACTTGAAATACATATATAACACAAAAACCTGTTTGACCCACTGATAAGTTCTTGACCTGACCAAGAAAAGGTTAAAGAAAAGGAGGACTGGAGAAAACAAAACTGATCAATTGGTGACATTTTGGGTAGTGGATTAAATCAAGAACTTTTCTGCACCCCCTTATGAAGAATGTTTGCCAAAATCTTCATTAAGAATTTTGAGAGTCATGATAGTTGATATAGGGAAAAATGCCGTACAAAATTAGATGCAGACACATTGTTCTTCTAACATCTTGAATTGAATATGAGTAGATAGCAGGAGATCTACTGGTAGACTGACTCAACAGCTTAGGTACCAATGATTTAGCTGTGTGCACATTTCTGTTGAATGGTACAATCCCAGTATATAATTTTTTTAAAAATTTTCTCATACCACCTTTTTTAGACTCTAGACACAACAAACTTTTATAAGTACAAAACTTATTGAGAGTAGCAGGGACTATTTAGATCCCATTTAAAATCAGCATTTTTTTTTTATTATATACTATTTGCAAAATCTTTTTAAATCTCTTTAAGAACTTTTAATCATTTTTTTTATTCCTTTCCAAGTTGATTACATATTTATCTGTCTACCCTCTCAAATTGAATGTGACAGGGTTGAGTTTAATGTGGGGGCCTATGCATAGATGGACTAGAGACAAAAATTGCACATGCCTTTTGGGGATGCCTCAGGCACCTGGTAATGACCTTAGTCCACAACACCTAATGTAGAGGTATTGCATGGAGGGGGGATAACACCCTGGGGTTTCAACACATTTGTTAAATTTTAACCACCCAGACCAGTTTTGAGTATCATTTCTGGAGTCATTGATTTCAGAATTTATTCAAATAATTCCTATACAGATTTATTTCCAATGGTCTCTAGTCAAACACCTCAAAAGGTTTAAATTTTTTATAATAATAATAAACCTTGAATATCACAACATAAAAGATGACAATATCATTGTCTACAAATCTGTTTGTGAATTCATATTCAACTCTAAGCCTTAGGAGATTTCATGTTACCAGAAAGGATTAACAGGAGAGAAAGCAATCTGTAACAAAAGGCTTATGAAAGAAGGCTAATCTGATTAGTGAGGAGAGAGAGGGGAGTCTTTTTTTTTTTTTTTTTTAAATCTAGTGGACAGTGACCAGAAAAATTAATTCTGGATAGAAAGATGCCCAAAAAGAAGAAAAAAAATTGTCAACATGTACATTCCCGAAGCTTGAGAAAGGGTTGCTTATTCAGAATTCAACAATTAGACTCGAGTGTCTAAGATACAATGGGAAAAAACAAAAAAAAAAAAAAAGCACCCAAAAAAAAAAAAACAAACTTGGTATGGATACCACAAAATTTAAACTTCATCGAAACAAACATAAGATAGAGTTATTTATAAAAAAAAGTAAAGATATTATTTACAGTGAGACTAATGTCCTTATTTTTATTATCACGTTTTGGCCATTGTTCCCACTGGCCTTTTTCAGGTCACTTCAAAATTCCCTGAAAATTAGTCAGATGGACAGACACCAGAGGGCAAAACATTGTGATAATAACAAAAATGAGATTAGTCTGACTGTATATAATAACTTCATCACAGAAATTCAGACGGTAAAATATTTCTGTGCACAAATGATGTTCAATTTTTATCTTAATGTCAAGAGGACATTACTAAAATCCAAATATTAACAAGTATTGATTATTTGCATTTGTCATTGTTTATACTTAGAAATTGTCTAGTAGAATACACATTTACTTTATAGGCAACTGTATCTCAAACTTAACCAACCAATACAAGTGTGGCTGAGTCAACAGAAGAAGAAAAAAAAAAAAAAGAGAAAAGAAAAATATGAAATTAATGACTTACTAAACGCTTTTATCCTGTACTTAAATTCTAACAATTCTATTAATTTAGTTACAAAAGATCTTTTTATTTTTTATTTTTTTCTTGGATTTACAAGGCTCAAAACATAAACATATGTAAGCAACTTGAGTATTAATTCTTGTGCAAAGTAAAACGAGATACTGAACAAATTCTTAAGGTGTTTATTTTTCAAAAAGTGAGTTTGTATACTATTTACATTATTCGGACTATTGTCCTCACCTTTGTCGCCATATTTATTACATTTTGGCTGTTGTACGTGCCGGCCTTCTTCAGGTGGTTGGAATGTTGGACTGAACCCTTTATTTCGCTCACTGAGGTAGACTGTTCTAGTTCCACGTGCCATGTCTAGTGGATGTCAGTTATTAGTTATCTCCTGTTAATTCCCCTCTGAAAGTTATCCACTGCCTTAACCAGGTATTGAACTCACACTGGGAAACGAAATGTTAATAAATATCGTGACAAAGATGAGGACAATAGGCTGAATAATGTAAATAGTGTACATAATACCTCATCTCAGAAATATAGACATATACTGAACGGCTGAAACGTTGTAATAAATATGGCGACAAAGATGAGGACAATAAGTTTAATAATGTAAAGAGTGTACATAATACCTCATCTCAGAAATATCGATAGTGAGTTTGTATATCAAGAAATATAGCCAAACCCCACAGAAATGTGTAAAAGCTGCTTTCAAAATATTATAATAACTATGAAAACTTAATTTTTAGAAATTAAATATGTTTTTAAATATACAGGGAAATTTTACACAAAAAGCCAAAATATTTATTATCTGTAATTCATAGACTTGTATCATAATTTAGTGGATAAGAACATTACAGGAGTCATAAGTTTCATCATTCTTCATTTGTGAGATTGAAGATTCCTTAAGAAAAGAAAGAAATGATTATGAATTGGTTTAAAAAACAAAAAAACAAAAAAAACAACAGCTCTCTTCTCTTTCAATCAATCAATCCAGTGAAGGATTTTAGCCAACTACTTGAATTAGCCCAAGACATTCATGTGTGATGATCAGTCAATATCTGTCGCAGTGGCTTTGAAATTTCTGAGTTCATTCCACTTATTGATTACATTAGCTTCACATAAAAAAATAAAAATATGTTGGTTTGAAAAGAATAACAAAAAAAACTTGGTGGGTCATCAGTACAGTACTCCGTCAATTATCCAGACGCCTTGAGACCAGGGTTGAAAAAATGTTCAGATAATTCAAAATTTTGGATAATTGAATACCTATAGTTCCCCCCCCCCCAAAAAAATGAAGTCATTTTCTGAAAGAAATTTAACATTGCTATCATCAAATAACATTTTCAACTGCTTTGTTCGAGGTTTTGTCCAGTTTTATTTTTTTTTTTTATTATATTTATTATTTTTTTTATTTATTTTTGTTATTGTTTTTCAACTGCTGTGTTCAAGGTTTTGTCCAGTTTTTTTTTTTTTTAAAAAAAAAAAAAAATATTAAAAAAATGCATAAATTTTTATCTGTTTCTGATTTGCCTTGACTTTGCATATCACAAACTACCAAAGCTGGATTAAAGTCGATGGATTTGAATGTGCAGCTTCAGGTTAAAAGTGCAACGAATTTAAAGATTTTTTAATCATTGCTTCACTATTTGAAATTGAAATTTTGAACATTGAGTATGGTTTTCTATATTCTCAAAACGCTTGTCTAAGATGAAATATTAGAATCAGTTTAGCTGTGATAATTGATAAAATATTTTAATTTTTCTTTTCATGTCTGGATAATCAAGGAAATATTACTTGCATTATCCTGACTGATAACTTCATTGGCATATTCACAACATTTTGGCTGTTGTATGCTTCAGCCTTTTTCAGGTGTTTGTAATTTTGAACCAAACCCTTTAATTTGTTCACTGGGGAGGGGTGGGGAGATTGTTCTAGTTCCATGTGCCATGCCTCTTCCGGATGTCTCGGTTATTTTCCCAGTAGAACCAAAACTTGGACAGTTGAGTTAACGGGTAATAACTGAGACATCCAGAAGAGGCACGGCCCTACAACAATCTACCCTGGTGGACGAAATAAAGGGTTTGATTTGAAATTCCAATCACATGAAGAAGGCCAGAGCATACAACAGCTGAAATTTTGTGAATATGGCAATGAAGATAAGTCTGAATAATGTAAATTATGCAAGTAATCATAATGTCTCATCTCAGTGATATAGAGACTGAAATGTTGTGAATATGGCAATGAAGATGAGGATAACAGTCCGAATAATGTAAATAATGCAAGTCGTCATAATACCTCATCTCAGAGATATAGACAGACAAGGAACCATACTTGTAAAATCTGCTTAAAGTTATGGATGAATACAAGATGGAGGAAGATGATTATTTTTCTTCTTCTTCTTCAGATTAAATATCATGAATGTGGGCTTTGGACCTTGGGACGTCCATTCATGCCTTGTGACAATGAAGGCTTCCAGCCAAAGAATTAATTAGTCTTGAGACTCAAGTAGCTATTGTTAGGTTTCAACCAGCATAAGCCAAGGAGAAATAAGTTTTAAATAAAGTGCTGTTAAGTCAGTGTTGCTTTTGTTTAATGAATGTTCTACCCGACACAGTTTGGATGACATGTGACAAAAGCTGAAGATGTTGGTATGTGAGTGGTAGGTGGACATTGTAGCTGAGGACAAGGGGGAAATTTCTTCTTGGACTTAAACAAGCTTTAAAGAGATAAATGCTGGGTTCTTTAGTGAAAGCCAAATGGGAGGTTGCCAATCTGTCTGTGAAGCAAGAGTACAACTAATTTCTCCAAAGGTACAACACACTTCAAAGTCGGAACAATAAACTGTCACTAAATGGTGAGAAGAAAAATAACTTGTGTTGGTGAAGAAAATCTTTTAAAAATCTATATAATTTAACATTTGTTAAAATTAAATAAATTAGATTGAAATTATAGACATTATTAAAATATTCTATTAATCAGTTAAAAATAAAACTTTTTTTTTTAAATTATTAAAGATGATATCTCTACTGAGTGCATATGAACTTAAAGCATAATTTAACTTATAAAGAAAGATAAAACTTACACAGCATTTAATACATCAAATTATTAATATGCAGTTTCAGCTTTTAAGTCTGTATAGTGATTAGAAATTTTTATACTTTTCATGTAACACTAGAATAGAGCTGAGCATTTTTCTGTTTGATATTTGTATGTTTTGTGTCTACTACTACATCTGTGTGCCATGTATAAATAAAAGTATAGAGTAGCAGTCAGAGTAATAGTCCTAATTGAAATGATAAGAGGAGTCATTAAGAAATCTTGTGTCAAACTCTGTAGTATGAAAGCTTTTTTATAAAGAAAAACCATTTTTTGTAAAACACCTGGATATATATATATATATATATATATATATATATATAGAAATACAAAAATTTTGGATTTACATTTTATTTTCCTTTACTTTTTGTGTGGATAAGCTCTCCATAATCTCTATTTTATTATTAATAAGTTACCATGATTTCTTTCCTGTTGCTTTCTCTAGTTTTGAATTCAGAATAATAGTTTTTATAGACTGGATAGCACCCATGGTGGGAGCTCCATTTGCCTTGCTATTTAATCCATAGATAGGGGAGGAGAAATAGATACATTCCTTTCTCAAGGGCATGAATGTGAAAGTGAATGCAACAGATTAGACCAGGATTTGAACTCAGCTTGCTGATTCCACTCCCTGCAAATCGCCAAATCCTCACATTGATGATGTTATATAAATATGCGTTAACCTTATAAACAAAAACCTTCCAGAAAAAGATACACAATTGTTTCCTAAGAGACAAGACGACATTCAAAGCAGTTAAGGAGGAAAAAAGAAAAAAAAAAACGTTCTCTCGGCAATACAATTGATAAGGAGGAAAATGTTTACAAAGCTGAGTTTTAAGAGGTTTTCAAGTACAAATGCTGACTGAAGGTTACTTAACCTGACCCACCCACACACACATACACACACACAAGGAAAAAAGTGTTTAGTATTTCCTACTTTTCTGTTGCAGCAGAAATTAAATAGAACAATTTCACAATCATTAATCAACTCATGTTGGTATAATTTTCAGGATATATTTATATGAGCAATATACTAAGTGTAAATCTGCTTATACAGGAGAATCCCTCACATCCGGACATGATTTTCATATGTATATTTGAACTATTTGGGTGATATGTGATGGATTTGAAATTTCTGTTTTGCAGGAAATTTACTTTGGATAATTGATGATGCTTATTTCACCCTAATGGCTTGTATTGGTGCAGAAGATGACGGGAATAAGAGGAAAGAATGACAACGAGACACGTCTGCAACAAGGTAACAACGAGATGCATGATTGTGATGAAACCTGGACTGAAATTGAAAAAGCTATTGAAAAGATTGTCAGTTTTATGGAAAGAAAGCCAGCATTCAGCTATGACGATTGCAATAATGCACGCTGAGTTACAAAAAGTATCTTTTGTTTAAAAAATTTCAAGAACAAAGCAAAACGTAATGCGGAAAATGTTGAGAACGACATTACAAGAGAAAGAATCATCATGCAACAGCGATTAAAAAGTCCTTGTTACATTATTTGTTTGGCAAACTTAATTTAATGAATTTTCATTAACATTACATAATTAATTTCTTTTTCCTTAAAATCAATTGTGTTATATTTCACTCACTATTAGCTTATTTTGTTTACTATAAGACATTGAAAATAAATGTTAAACTTGATTTCAGTTCTTTTATTTTAATCTAAATATAACCCCCTCATATCCGGCCATCCTGGGTATAACAATAAACTACATCCACATCCAGGGTAAGATGATAGACTACATCCAACAGAAAGGCCTCTGATCAGGAGGTCTTGAGGAGTGTGGAACCACCTCTTAATTGCTGGTGTTCCCAAGTCCACCCTGACCCTGTTGGGGTCCCAGCTATGGGCAAATAGTTAACTGCGAAACTGAGGTAAAAAGCCTTATGAAAGTGTAAAAATAGGTTTTAATACCAGAAATACTTTGTAAAAAATTATTACCAGAAATAAATTTTTCAAGGAAAAAAACTATTACCATATCAGCAATATATTTTTGAATAAAAAAAAAATATTATCAGCAATACATGTTTTAAAATAATATTACCAGCTATACATTTTTGAGGAAAAAATATATTACCAGAAAAAAATATTACCAGGAAAAAAAGTTGTCAGCTTTAAACAATCCATTGGGGTTGATATGCCGTAAAACAAAACAAACCAAACCCTTATATCTAGATTTTGTAACCAATTCCTCATATCCGGAAGGCCTTCTTAGTTCGGTTGTTATGGATTCTACTGCATTTACAATAACTTATTTGAATCTGCTAGCAAATCAGAATTTTAAAATTGGTTGTCATTTCCTTTCAAACTGAGCTGATGATAATCACTGATGTGAATGAATTGAACCAAGAAATGCAGAAAAAAAAAAAAAAAAATGCTGAGGAAGTAGGTTGGATTATAAATATATTTAAAACAAAGTGCAAAAACAATTCAACAAGTAAATGAATTTGTCTTTCTCATTTGCGAACTTTCATCTTTGAATGAAAGGTTCAATTCCTGTTTGAACCAAGTTTTGGTTGGGCAGCATTTGGGAAAAAAAAAAAAAAAAATCTCTCTTCACATATTACTTAAAAAAGCTAAGCTCTATAACACAGATTCTTCCTGTGGCCACTTTATGGCTTGGATTGTGCAAAATGGACTATAACATATGTTAAGAAAGTGGAAATATATAGAATCTTATGCGATTCAGGACCAACAATCACCTAACAGATAGCATGAGGATACAAACCGTTCTGAATACAATTTGGTCTGATTCCAATTGGCCCCTTAATAAAGAGTAAAAACCTTAAGTTATATGGTCACATCAAATAAAGCAAAAATATTCATTGAAGGGATAATTGCTGGGAAAAAAAGCAATGAGCTCAGTGAAGAAGATGTCATGAAAACATAATTAAATGGATACAACTCAATCTTGGATCCTTAAACTGAGGTACCCAGAAACATGAAATCTGGTGTGAGTTGAGTCATGTGTGTGCACAATATATATATATATATATATAAATAAATCTCCATAGACACTTAACCAGACTAGACGATGTCATCTTCCGCTTCGAATTTAGACACCCCCAACTTGACATCTTTGAATGTAACTGAGATATTGATACAAATTATTAACCCTTATGCCTCCCCCCCTTTTTTTTTTAAATAATTGCTCTAGCCATTACCATAGTAATTTTAATTTTAATAATGAATATGCTTATAAAACGCGTAAATTTCAAGAATTAGTTATTCCCCAAAAAAATTTCGCTTGAAGATGGAACAGAGCTTGGTACTTTAATTCAATTTAATTCAAATAATTATATTGGAATTTTCTGCTCTTGTTTTGAAACATGAGAACTCTTATGTAGCGTTGGAATCATATTTTTATTTAAATAAATAATTATATATATATGCACACACACATTTAGAATATGATGAAGAACACTGAAGTTTCATCTCATACCACCAAATCATTATAAAACTCTCTCATATCTATATTATATATATATATATATATATATATACACATATGAGAGAGAGAGTGAGAGTGTTCTATAATGATTTGGTGGTACAAGATGAAACTTCAGTGTTGTCCATCATATTCTAAATATATATATATATATATATATATATATATATATGTGTGTGTGTGTGTATATATAATATATATATATATATATATATATATATATATATATGAGAAAAAAATAGTATGTACTAGTATAGTCTCTGATTTAAAAAATTATTTCTGATATATAAAGATTGGCATGAGTCATAAGAAAGATAATCTCAAAGATGAAACAAAGATAGTGTAGTTATTGAGTGATTGAAACAGTCGGAAATTTAAAAGAAAAAAGTGTTAAACTGAAATCAAAGAATGATAAAAAAAAAAATTGGTAAGAAAAAAAAAAAAAAAATTGGTAAGAAAAAAAAAACAAAATTGGTAAGAAAAAAACAAAACAAAAAAAACCAGGCTTGATTTGAGAAGATTTGAGAAAAATCATAAAAAAAAAAGTGGATTGGTCAGCAAGAAAATATTTGAAGATACTACAACTGTAAAGAAGAAAAGAAAAAGATGCAGAATATGAAGAACATTGGTTAAGAACATGAAAGCAAACAAATGATCAACTTTAAGTAAACTTTTCAAAGAGAAATGGATTGAGTGAAGAAGTACATGAAAACTGATTTTCAACAATTATTCTTATTGATGGATGTAGAGCCACATCAGATGGACCTGATGGGAGAGTGAAGGTTTGAATTTGTCACGGAAATAGCCAATTAACATGAACAGACAACATCAGGAAGACACTTTTGATGTTTTAGTCTAGTAGTGTACACAAAACCCTTCAAATTTGATAATGGAGTAAAAATAAACACAGAACATTATTGTAAGCTCTTGGGAGCTTTTATTTTTTTGAGTACCCAAGAAGCTTAAGCTAGAGTAGATTAATGTAAACTATTGCTTAGCCCCCTCCCCCTACACACACAATACAAGGAATGGCTTAGAGCCTCCCCAGATATTAATTCTACAGAAAGCTCGTAGTGTATTATTAAAAGTGATGTAGATGAGAATGCAAAGTAATATTTAAGCAAAGATCTCTGGGGAAATAATAAAACTGATGAAAGTTATCGAATGGCAAGGAGCCCATATTAATAGGTAAAATAAAATAAATTTATTCAGGTATATGGGATAGTACATTAATCAAGTATGTTTCTATGGTCAATATCTTTTGTACTTATTTTAAATATTTATAATGCACTTAGTTTGCCAAATAAAAGCAGACACTCACAAAAGAAATGATTATAAATATTTTTTAATAAAATAAAATATAAATAAAAGATGAAAACTCACTCTATATTGCTTAGATAAAAATATCCTGAAAATTTTACCAACATCAATTGATTAATAGCAATTTTGTTGTGAAAAAAAAAAAAAAACTGACATGCATAAAATCTGAGTGTATGCTTTGAGAAATGTGCATTATCTAGAAAATGTTTTGTGTAAGACAAACTACATCTGACAGCAAAATCTTTGATCAGGAGGCTTTGAGGAGAATGGAACTAATTGCTGGTGTTCCCAGGTTCACTCTGACCCAGGGTGGTAGCACCTGTCAGGGTCCCAGTTATGGGCAAATAGTTAACCCCCAACAAAAAGGGATCGAAACACTATGAAAGTGTAAAAATAGGTTCTCGGCATTAAATAACCCACTGAGGTTGATATACTTTAAAACAAAACAAAACAGAAAATGATTTGAAAAAGAACAGAACCCTACAAAAGCTGTATAGAAAATAGCAATGTCAAATGTGTTGAAATTGGATGAGAAAAATATAAATAAATAAATGAAATGGACAAGATTAAAACCAATTTCAAATAAATTCACATTCCAACTG
The DNA here is from genome assembly GCA_903632075.3 of Acanthosepion pharaonis. Classification (NCBI taxonomy): domain Eukaryota; kingdom Metazoa; phylum Mollusca; class Cephalopoda; order Sepiida; family Sepiidae; genus Acanthosepion; species Acanthosepion pharaonis. The sequence continues at coordinate 141,652 of CAHIKZ030005136.1, forward strand.
AATTTTTTTCATTTAGAATATTAAAAGAAAAGGAAATTTAATAAAGTTAAATTCAGGACCACGTAACAAGACATTGAAAGGACATTTTTTACCTTAACATATTTCGTTTATAATTTTTATTGTTTTAAAGGTATTTTTAGAATTTTAATAAAACTGAATTTATACATATTTTTTTCAATCTGCTAAAGTTAATTTTTGTAAATGGAAAAATGTGCAGATGCATTTTCAAAATTTATAATTACAATTACTCATTGTTACAAGGTTTTAAATTTTGTTTTAGAGTTCAAATAAATTTTTATACATCAGATTATAAAAATTATTTCCTTAAATGGTAAATAATAAATATCCCATTTTTTTTATTTGTTATAATCTTGTCAATATTATGAACTATAAGAATATTTTCATAATTTTATAAATTATGTATAAGATTTACAAATGAAATTCTAAGCTTTGATAAAAAAAGGTTATTGTTCACACATCTTTCTTTTATAATCTTGTAAATAAGCAAATAAATTGTTTAACATTTTAGTTGTCAAATCTCAAAGACAAAATCTAGAAATTCAATTTTATATATTATGCTTTTACTAAAATTTTGAAAATAACTTTTTAACAAACAAAATTACCAAGAGAGTATACAATAATAGTGACATCAAGAAAGAAATGTCTTTGATACACTGATACCAAGTTAAATTTTGCTGGAAATTTTCTGAAATCAATTTCTACATGGAATAATATGAAACAGACATGAAAAATTGAAAAGATCAAAAATCTCTGTATGAATACAACATTTTATCAATTTGTTCTTCATAGATTTTTTTATAATTATCTTGCTTAATTGTTTCTCGTTCCAGTTTCCAATATAAAACTAGTGAAGGCCAGACACAATTGATTGCAAAGAGGAAATCATACAAATATAAATATTTTAATTTTGTTTATTGCAATCCTATCAGTAAAAGGGTTAGTAAAGTCATACAAGAACCTTTGCTGTAGTATAAAGAATTTACTAAAATAGTTGGATAGAAGGGGTGTGTGTGTGTGTGTGTGTGTATATATATATATATATATATATATATGAAGAAATTTTGAAAAAACAAACAAAAATCCTTAAATGTAGTTAAAATGAAAAGAAATATCGACGTCTGACGTTTCGGTTTAATAAACCTTTTTCAAGACAATATTCATCAAAAATACAATTCAGTTCAATATGACAAATACGATGGACATAAAAACACAAGTCTTATTCAGAACAGATAACTGAAAATTTTTAAAATGATCATATTGAACTGAATTGTATTTTGATGAATATTGTCTTGAAAAAGGTTTATTAAAACAAAAAACGTCAGACGTCATATTTCTTTCATTTTAACTACATTTTAAGGATTTTTGTTTGTTTTTTCAAAATTTCTTCATTCTGTCGGATTTATATCCATTTACCTTGCTTATATATATATATATATATATATATATATATATTTAAGACATTTTATGTTTATACATGCTTTTTAAAGATACAAATATTTAAGTAAATGCTCCGTCTATAAAAAACAGTATTAAACAACATTTACCAGCCTGAATGTCCGAGAAATTTTCATAGAAAATGTTTATTATAGACAGAGCATTTACTTAAATATTTGTATCTCTAAAAAGAATGTATAAACATAAAAATGTCTTAAAATAATTGTCGGACTTTGTCCATTTCATAATTATATATATACAGTGATTACACAAGTACCTGATCTAAGTTAGTTACAAACAAATTCAGTGTCAATGTTGCTTTATTTCTAAAACTAATCAGAATTACTAAATGAAGTGACTCATTTTGAGATGGTGACGTAAATAAACATGTAAATATAATTTTGGTTGGTTCTTCAATTGTATATTTGTAGTAATAGAGATCAAAAGATTAACAAGCTGAGCCAGACATGAAAAATTGAAAAGATTAAAAATCTCCGTATGAATGCAACATTTTATCAATTTCTTCTTTTTTTTTTTTTTTTTTTTAAAATTATCTTCCTTAATTGTTTCCCATTCTAGTTTCTGATATAAAATAGTGAAGGACAGACACAATTGTCTGCAAAGAGGAAATCATACAAGTATAAATATTTACCCACTAGTCTTATTTTGTTTATTGCAATCTTATTTGTAAAAGCAAAGTCAAATAAGAACCTTTGCTGTAGTGCAGTAGTTCCCAACCAATTTTGGGCCATGACCCATTTTGGTATTTCTAAAAATTCTGGTGCCCCCTCCCTCTATAATATTTAATTCTTACATATTCAAAATTTTACTGTAATTAACGTGAAGGAAGTTTAAAAGGCCATTAATTTGTTCTGTAAACAAGCCTCCAAAGACCATGGCGTCCATGAACGAGAAAAATTAAAAAAAACAAAGAGTTAAATATATATAGTTTCAAAACCTATAATAGAGACTTGAAAGGCAGAAATATAAAATATTTGAATGAAAGCTTATTCTGTAATATACTTTGGTCATTTTAATCATGAAATAACGTAAAATGAAATTTGAGCTCACTAGAAAACAATTCATTGTTAGTAACTCGTTCTCAAATTGCCCCCTTATTCCGTTGGTATAGTAAATTGAAGGTTGCACATCCTACGCATGCCCTACCAAAATATTACCATGCCCCACCGGTGAGGTATGTACCTCATGTTGGGAATCATTGCTGTAAACAATTTATGAAACAAGTGATTCTCTTTGTTGAACCCACCCTAAAACAAATTACTGAAAGGGATTAACAGTGAAGAGGGCCTAAAAATGACTGAGACTTTCAAATATTGCTTTTTACAGTAGTTATCTGTGAGCAACAAAACAGGCAATATGTCAAACTACAGAAATCTTATAAAATATTCAATAGCCAAGATGTCATTTCTCCAACATTATTACTACTACTACATAGTAAATTGATTAATATTAGAGAATAGAAACAAAATGGAATGTTTATGCTTTGGAAAAAAAAAAAAAAGAAAAGAAAGGAGTGACAAAAAAGATGGTTTTTCCCTTGACACTGCTATTATTTTAACTACCTTCACTCCTCAACAATGATTATTGCTTTAAAAAAGCAATGATTAGAATTTTAATAAAACAAACATATGAAAGTGAATTCATACATTTTCTTTGTTCTTAAGAATTGACAACAAAAATAATAAATGCTATTTATTTAATAGATTGTTTATTGGAATGATTGGTAAAACACTGGCTAATCGCCAATCGATTTGAAATTTATAAAATGGTAAATAATAAGGATTTACTTATAGTTGGTTCACATATTTTAATAATTTAGTAAATGTTTAAGAAATAAAAATTGTTTTCATATTTCTTTAAATTGGTAAATGATAAATATTGCACTGCATTAGTTTTTAGAATATTCTAAATATAAAATCATTCTTGTAAGTAATCTAACAAATAAATAGGGTTTAATATTTTTGTTGTAAATTCACAAGAATAAAAAAAATGTATAAATTCACTTTCATGCATTTAGATTTTATTAAAATTCTAATGACTGCTTTAAACACAAACATCGCCGAGGAGTGAAGGTAGTTAAAATAATAGTGGTGTCAAGGAAAGGAAAAAAAAATCCTTTTGACATTCCATATTTTGTGGGCACAAAGATTCAAGTTTACCCATATGTCTATATCAATCTTTACCTGTTACATGTTTTATTTTTCATGCAGTTGTGTTTTTTCTTCAATATCAATATTATTAAAAATTATTATTGTTGGGGAGAGTCAAGTCCACTCACCCCTCCACAACTGGCAGCTAGAGGTGAACTTCCTTATTGAATAAGATACAGAGATATTTGCTTTGACAGAAATTCATGTTTATACAGACAAAGAAAAATAATATTAATTTTAAAGTCTTAATGAACTACATTCAGGTATTTACCTTGAAAATACAATATATTGAAACTTTGGGTAATTTATTACGTTTCGGCTGTTGTACACTCCAGCCTTCTTCAGGTGGTTGGAATGTTGACCTTAACTATTTCGCTCACTGGGGTAGACTGTTCTAGTTTCACGTGCCATGTTTAATGGATGTCAGTTATCTCCTGTTAATTTCCCTCTGAAAGATCTCCATTGCCTTAACCAGGTATTGAACTAACACTCTTTGGGTCCTGTCACTGGATCTAACCAACGCCTTTATCCACTGCACCATGTGTCCTTGAATGTGGCAACAAAGATGAGGACAATAGTCCGAATAATGTAAATAATACCTCATCTCAGAAATATAGACAGATACCTTCCGTTATTACTGCAAAGCATTATACAGCATTAGTACTATGGGGTCTTCAAATACCCCATCTAAAATATTATAGATATATCACATTTAGTTGTTAATTTTATTGTTATACAAGATGCAGAGGAAGTCACCATTGCTAATAATATCTTACCATTATGCAGGAACTATTTCTGTAGCACCTTTTATAAGATAAATTTAAAAAAAAAAAATATATTTTAGTAAATTGAATTAAAAGGCTAATACTAAAAATTAATTTGTAAGTTTCAAGATGTCAAATATGCAAAAATAGGTTTGATTATATTTTCAGTAAACAAAACTGCTAGTAATTCACACAAATATGACTAAAACTCCTTATTACTTGACAAAAATATTCAGAAAGCTATTTTAAGAAGATTTAATTTGCCACTTGCTAAGTAATCTTTTGGTAATCTTGGTTAAATTAGACTTCTCAGAATCAGAGCATGCTCCTAAGACATTGATTTATACCTATAATATCAGAGATCTAGTCCAATAGACTTGTACTCAGCACATGGCTAGATTTAAAGTATAGATTATCTATTTATCATTATTCATCCCTTGTATGTATTTTGAAACAAAACAGAAAGCAAAAGTTTATGAAGAAACAAAGTCTTGTTTGCTAGGCATTTGTGAGCATAGACAAAATTATATTGTACTTTATCTATGTTGAATTATACAGCTAATTTTTAATAACAAAATCTGAAATAAAAACGAGATTTTGTATAAATTTGCAGCAATTCAACCACTTTTTGGGAAAAAAAAAAGTTGTTTTTTTTTTAAAAACTTGAAATGAAGTTGAATAGGGTTTTGAGATGTAAACATAAGGGAATGCCATTAATATTGCTGAAAATAAGACATACATAGTTGCCCATATCCTGAAAAGACAGGCCATATACATTAAGAGAATTCTTCCAATGGAATAAAATTTAAATTTGGCATCTATAATTTTATATCAACTACAGGTATTAGTTTGGAAGTTTTACCTCCCACCTGAGAGTATTGTCAATTTCTGCAATGACAAGATTTACTATATAGTACTAAACATTCAATAGTCAAATTCATTATTATCCATTTTTGACTAGTATGTCTTTCAATTTAAGTGCACTTGCTTTATAGCACAATTTTTCAAGACATTCTAGAAGCACAAGTAAAATGGTACAAATTGAAAGTCAAGTTTTCATTTTGGTTTCTGATCCATGGTGTTAATGTCTGTAGAATGATAAGTTGAGATAAAAAGCAACTGCAATTAAGATGACACAAAGACTATTATAAGTCTAAGTTTGGTCCTTACTAAATACCTGCACACTTGTGCTATACTAAGTTAAATTACGACATTTCCATTTCTTTGATCTTATAAAGGTATTACGATAAACCTGTCAATAGTATTTAAAGGAGTTTATCCAAATACTAGTTACACTACCATATTACAAAAGCATGTTTTAACCAAAACCCTTAGAGTCTAAGATCTCATTTGATGGAGAAAAAAAAAAAAGTCAAATTAAAGTTTCTATAAAAATAAATGGTGTTTAAAAAATTTATTAACATTGTGTGTGTGTGTATCATTTGTGATTTGTTTTAAATATAAAACTTAAAAAAATATTGTGTGTGTGTGTATTATAACTTAAAAAAAATTGTGTGTGTGTGTGTGTATTATAACTTAAAAAAAAAAGTCCAAATTTTATAACTTAAAGTTGTGTGGAAAATATTAAAATGGTTTTAAATATAATTTATTAACATGTGTATTATAACTTAATATTGTGTGTGTGTATTATAACTTAATATTGTGTGTGTGTGTGTGTATTATAACTTAATATTGTGTGTGTGTATTATAACTTAATATTGTGTGTATTATAACTTAATATTGTGTGTATTATAACTTAATATTGTGTGTATTATAACTTAATATTGTGTGTGTGTGTGTGTGTATATATATATATATATATAAATAAAATAAAGCATGAATCAGAAGATTCTTGGTAATGTTGGACTGTTTGAACACATTAATTAAAAAAAAATAAAAATGTTAACATTACAAACAGACATAAGCTAGAGATTATTTAGGTCAAAAAGATAGAAATATGTCTACAGTTGGAAGAGATAATCTACTTTAGAATTTCAATGTATTTGATAGCAACACAAACTGCCCCACCCTATCCTGAATACAGGGAGTGGGTAGGAGATACAATCAGGTGAGAGCAAAGATGAAATTTCAGGGAGTGAACTTTCCACTGAAACATAATTAAGATTTAATTATTTATTCATTATCTAAATATAGAAAAACAAGAATTTAAAACCAGCATATAGCAAACCAGTATTTATATGAAATTTGTTTAAATTTCAAAAAGATATTTAGTAGGATTTATTAACAAATAGGAGTTTTGGAAAAAAAAAAAAAAAAATACATTTTAATATTTGTAAGAAGATATTTAGCTTTGTCATTAAAAAACAAACAACTAACCTAAATATAGATCTTTTCCCTAACCTGAAAAAATGATGTAATATATTCATTATTTCAAACGGCATCCTCTCCTAAATGATTCTTGATTTGAACTCGTTCATTAAGCAACTAAATTATATTTTATATATATATATAAAGTCCCTATTGTATGTAATTTATATGCTCTGTTAGAATAAATACACTGAGCTTTCTTTGTGGATCAGTTTTAATATTTTTTATATATACATTTGAAGATTTTATTGAAAAAAAGTGTGATTTATTTTTTTTGCTATCGTCTGCCAGCCGCAATGATGGAGAAAGCATTAGCTCCCACCATCACCAGTGAGACACACTGCAGGAGCCACTGTGTTTCATGAGGCTTGTTCCTTAATCAAGATGCCATCCCTCTGAAGGAATGCCATCAAACAAGGACCAATAACACCAGAAGTCTCCACTGCCACAGGAGTAAAAAAAAAAAGAAAAAAAGAAAAGAATATTTAACTATTTTTTTTAAATCTTCACATTGAGATAATATTTATTATTTTAATATTAAATATTTTATTAAGTTTTAATATTTTATATTAAGATTCACTTGGATTATATACCATCAGATATGTGTGTGTGTATGTTTTTAAGCATTAGTTATGATCACAAACCCTTAAAGATTTGGTGAAAAGTATACTTATAATTATATAGACTATTTTTTTTTAAGATTTTAAGGACATAAAAATATGATTGCACACTCAGTGTAAATGTGAAAAGCTACCCAGAGATAGATCCACTTACATATCTATAAAATTCCAATTGTGGGAACAAGAAGTGTCTCCTCACTGCTTCAAGACAATTGGCTTTTCTTGGAAGAGGAATATTATGGTGAAAATCTCCCCTCCTGCCCAAAGTTTTTCAACTGAACTTAAAAGTTTAAATGCAAACAATTTTAAATTTGCCTCAGTGTATTCATTTTTTTTTTTTTTTTTAAAGTTTTAATTTATTTTAAGTTCTAAGCAGATGGAAAGGGGAGGATTGTCATTCTAATTCACCCAAATTCAATATAAATTGAAATGCAACCACCCACCCCCACCAATTTACAACAGGTTTTTTTATTTTGGGTCTATACAATTTCATGGCCACTTTATTTTTCCACTATGAATTACTTGCTATCAGCCTGGATACTAAATTAGTTGGATAGAAGATAGATAGGTAGGTGTGTGTGTGTATATATAAAAAACACTGATCACACAAGTACCTTATCTAAATAGTTACAAATGAATTCAGTGTCAATGTTGCTTTATTTCTAAAACTAATCAGAATCACTAAATGAAGTGACTCATTTTGAGATGGTGACATAAATAAACATGTAAATATAATTTTGGTTGGTTCTTCAATTGTATATTTGTAGTAATAGAGATCAAAAGATTAACAAGCTGAGCCAGTCACATATCAGGTGCAGCTAATCTTAGACCTTTAATACTGAACATTAGTGAAATGTTATGAGAAAGTGAGAAAATATTTCAAACAGATTTATCTAATTTACAATTTTTAATATTGTTAAGCAATGGTTGACAGGTTAGAGGTCATTTGCAATATAGGTAGGAGTTGCTATGGAAATAACTTTAGGAGGACTAAGTAGTTGTAAAAATGAAATTTAAATAGTGGAATATTAGGTAACATTTTTAATGAAGAGAAAAAAAAAAAAGCTTCTAACTGAACATTCTTGTTAAAAACTGAACAAGTCTCACGAGATGGAAGTTTTAATTTTTTCCCTCAAAATAAAAGTGTTTACAACAAGGGCTCCTCAAGGTGGTGTAATGATTAGCAAGTTTGTCCTGCTAGAACAATTACAACTGTCTATATTTCTGAGATAAGGTATTATGTACATTATTCGGACTATTGTGCTCATCTTTGTCACCATGTTTATTATGTTTTGGCCGTTGTATGCTCCGGCCTTCTTCAGGTTGTTCGAATATCGAACTGAACCCTTTGTTTCACTCACTGGGGTAGAATGTTCTAGTTCCGTGTGCCATGTTTAATGGAGGTCACTTATCAGTTATCTCCTGTTAATTTCCCTCTGAAAGTTCGCCACTGCCTTAACCGGGTACTGAACTCACACTCTTTGGGTCCTGTCACTGAATCTAATATAATGCCTTTATCCACTATTCCAGTGAGTGAAATAAAGGATTCAGTTCGACATTTCAACCACCTGAAGAAAGCTTGAGCGTACAACGGTTGAAACGTAATAAATATGGCGACAAAGATGAGGACAATAGTTTGAATAATGTAAATAGTGTACAACTGAGTAGTGTGTTTGACCCTGAGTGCCCTCTACTTTCGGCCTTGTGCCACATCTAAGCTATGCTTGGAAAAATCACTAGAAGTGTTTATAACAACTTAATGGTTAATAATAAAAAAAAAAAAAAAATCTATCAGGTGTTAGCCAAATTTGGACAGTGGAATGACAAAAATACTTATGTCATGAGAGGTTCAAGGTTAGGGCATCAAGCCAGAAGCCAAAGTACAAACCCATTGCCAATTAGATTCAAGTGAATTAACTAAATCTATAGATGTTCATAACAGAACAGTGATCCTCTATATACTTAAGTTTTGTGGCTATTGAATGAAAAACTCATGGCATGTTAAGTAGCAATGATAGAAATAAAATCAGCTACAAATAGAGTAATCAGTTAGAAACATCTGTCTATATTTCTAAGATGACGTAGTGTAACTATCTACACTAACAATCCAAATAATGTAAATAGCGGTTAGAAATCAGAGTTTCTGAATCACATCACTTTGGACCTGTAAGAGAAACCTTCAATAGACAAATCAAGAAACACTAGGAGAGTAAATTAATACGCAGAAGTGACATATCTGTTGACATTGTTCATATATTAAACAATATTTAACAATAAAGAGGGGGGTAACCATTCAGTGTTAAAAATGGATTATGGACATCACTTTTCTAGAGAGGTTCAATGCTAAATTGGACAGTTATTGTCCACTTTGATGAAAAGTTTTTTTTTTTTTTTCTTTACTCCTCATAATTTTAAAGTATGGATGTTTTAAAGTTGCAACTTTCATTATAAATTCAACATTCAATGCCATAATGTTGGTACAAAGTTGGAAACCATTTTAGAATCAAATCCTGCTTTTTACCCACTTTGCCCCCTTTCAAAAACAAGGGAGTCCCAAAGAAAATATGCTAAACATTTAGATGATTTTAGTAATGTACTAAAAATTGTAGTTCAGCTAAGAATTTCTCAAAATTCTCTCTCCAGTTTTTAATCAATTATTCTGGTAGTTTTAAAACATCAATAATCACTATATACATTATGAATGTATCACCATAGCACTTGTGGAATAGATTTAAAAAAAAAAAAAAAAAAAAAATAAAATAAAATAAAAATAAGTGGTTTCAATATTTACTGAGCCAAAGAATAGCTCATACCTCCAATTGCTAAGTTTTGATCCACAAAGCTAAACCTCATCTTTTTTTTTTTATTATTTTGGCAAATGAAAACCTGTAGCTCATGTTGAAAACAATGGCGATGAAAACAGAAGAGCTGAAAATGTTAAGAAAGCATTAAATGATCTTTAAAGTTAGCTTTCTGTAACTAGTAGCAATCTAGGCAAGGAACAAACATTGACTGATTTTACAGTTTTAAGTACAAGATTATAATTTGCCAGATTCTCTTGACCATTCAACAATCATTTCTGTGACGGAGGTTCAGATAAACAGGCAACAGTATCCAAACAAACACTGTTATTATTTGGTAGGAAGGTCTTTAATGAAAAGTTGTACAACACATCTTTCCTGAAAAAGAATTACTTGCTGGAGTCAGAAATCGGTAATTTCACATTCAAGGCAAAGTACAGATTCTTAATGCATTGTTCACAGATACTGGCCCGATATTTAGTAAGTACCTCAATATAAATATAAATATAAATATATATATATATATATATATATATATATATATATATATATATATATATATAAAAAAAAAAAAAAAAAAAAAAAAAAAGCATCTAATTGGGAGCCATTTTGAAAGCAAGAAAAATCCCTGAATTCAAAAGTTTATCTAAAAGATATGTAGAAACACGAATATGCCTGAATATTACTTATAGAAGTTATTTATGACTTGAAAGTTTAGCCTATGATATTCTGAAACTTATTAAATCACTTCTCAAAACCCAATCACGAAAAATAGCAAATTGTTTTAAGATTCAATTGTTCTCAGTCAATCAAATATTATTGAACAGTGAAATTTGCTATGAGTAGATCAAGAAAAGAAGAGAGGAAAGAAAAAAAAAGGGAGGGAGTGGAGAGAGAGAGAAAGAAAAAAAAAATGATTTTCTTCCTGGAAAGCATCTGACAATAGAATTAGTACTTTTTATATTTTTATAGTGTATGGCATTTTAACTAAACCTGTAGAATAAAGTTATAGTTAATTTTTAATTTACTGTAAACTAAACCACATGTAACAGAATTAAATAAATTAAAAGAAAGAAAAAAAAATTCAGTAGCAAATATGTAATTCAAAAACATCAACTGCAGGTAATTAATAAAAGATTCAATGAATGCACAAGTGTTTCTTCAAAAAGCAAAACTTGAACATTTATAGTTGCCAATAAACTGTTGCAATAATGACAAAAGATTTGATACTCTTTGGAATAGAAATTCAATCTCTGGATCAATCAGTCAAAACTAACTGATCGACTCTATTGAAGCCTATCCCAGAAGAATAACAATAATAAATAAAAAACAAAAACATGTCAACATGAAACTTGAAACTAATTTTCTTTGCTAGTAATGAAGCATTTGATAATTTCAACCTGCAAAGAAAAAAAAATGTTTATGACAAGCATGGCACTAACTTGAAATGTTAAGATCATCAACTCAAAAGTTGGGGCAAAAAGGTAAGGGATTTAATTTTTGAGTTATAACATCTTTAAACTGCAAGTATTTTCAAACAAATTTTATTTTCAAAATCTGATTTACTGAGTTGGCTTTTTTTTTTTTTTTTTTTTTAATGGCATCAATATCAGAAATATATTTCAACACATCTAAAATATTACCAATTATACAAAGATTGTGTTCAAACAGAAATACACTTAGCTGGGTTACATTAGTTGGAATATAACTTTTTGGAAGAAAAATTTGAAAAAATAAGGGAGAAGGAAATAGAATTTTAAATCATTTTTTAAATTTAAAGAAAAAAAAAAATTAAATTACTCCAACTTTCATCTTAACCATGTATAATATCTGGGGGTTTAAGTCAACCTAAATATGAATAATAAAGATTCTTTTATTTATTTATTTTAACAGCTTCTTAAACACGCACACACACACACATAACTGCAGCATTTAACTACTATTCACCTACTGTTGTTGGCAACTGAAGAACTGTACATCAAGTCCAGTAAAGGTCAAAAATAAAGAAATAAGGCAAGAAGCTGAGCTTTCTTTTCCTGTAGAAAAGATTAAAAAGGCTTCAAGTATTGTTTAACTAGAATTTTATGTGACCAAAAATAAGACATATAAGAAGATTTTGCTGGGACTGATTCAGAAAGATATTTTTTTTGTTTTTTGGCTAAAAGTTGGTAAATACTGAGGGAAGGGGTAGGTGCTAGGGTAGTAGATATGTTTTGAACTAAATGATCAGGACACTTCAAGATTGCCATCATTTTAGAGAAGAGAGAAAAGGAAGACCAGTGGAGAGAAACTAATTAGGAAATTCAATGCTTTTTGTTGTGTGGATCACAAACAATGATAATTGACAATTTAATTAATCAAGCAGGAAACAAATTCTAGAAATGGGTTAACTATACCAAAAATTAGAAAAAATAAAATAAATGGCAAAAATAAGCAAAATAATTTTATACAATCTTAAACATTTATCATAATAGAACATGCATTTTAAGTTAAGAGTTTAAAAAAGGGGAGGAGGATGATAGAGAAGGCATGAAACTGAAATGTCAATTTTTAACTTTTTTTGGCAATTTAACTAAAAGAAAAATTGATAAACTTAAAACTTTTTGAAAAGTGATTCTAAAGTGTGATAATTTTAAGATTAATTGCTTAATTTCTATCCAAATCAAAACTTTAGGACTAAGTAATAATTATGACACATCAATAGTATCACATTTGATATACTGATGAGGATGACGACCAGAGAATCAAATTCTTTATTCAAGGCAAACTAAAATCATTTTTCTTTCTTTCTGTACTAGTAAAATCTACACAGTTGTTATTGTAGGGTTGTAAATCAATTAACTAAAGTCATTTTAAGTTGTTTACACCCAATCATTTTTTTAAAATTTTTATTTATCTGTAGATGTTGGTAAATATTTTACAACACTGCCTTTTGTAATTATAATAAAGGGTGGGGAGGGTCACATTGGGAAAAATAAATGAAAGTGGCAGGAAGATGACCAAATTGGCTCCCAATAATTTTAAGACCCCCAAAACGAGGTTTCTTCCCCGACCCTGAAATTATAACAGGCACACAAAAGGAAAATCTAAGAATAAAGAGGGGGAGGAAGAAAAGGAAAAAAAAAAAAAAAAAAAAAAAAAAAAAAAAGAAAGAAAAAAGGGGGAAATTCTTACAGAAAATAAAAACATTTTTAGTTTATAATATTACTTTGTTTTTATACACTTACAAAACAAAACTTTTTAGCTTGATACATTTTTTGTACATAACAACAAGTGGTACCTTAAGAAAAAAAAAAAAAAAAAAAAAAGAAGAAAAGCTTTGTTCCTGACACAAACTTGTCCATAAAAAGTAATAAAAATATCAAGAAAAAAATTACTGAAAAGAAAAATACATTTTTACAATATACTTCAAGCTAGTGTTTTTTTTTTTTTTTTTGCTTTTGGGGGTGTCACAAAAAACACACACAGTTAATTAAGAGGAGAGAGTGGGGAGAGCCTTTTTTTTTTTTTTTAAACTGTTTAAAAACAATGATTATACACAGAAAGTTGGGGGGGGGATGCCACACAAATAAGAAAACATATGGGCCTATTTAATTATACTTAAAATTTTAAGCATTTTTATAATTGGGAGGGAAGGGTTAAAGGAAAGAAAAGAAAATAAGGGAAAACTTTTTCTTTTTTTAAATTCACTTGCACCATCATTCAGTATATACACACACACACACAGTTGTCTCTCACACACACACAAATAAAAGCAATCTTGTTTTTTTCACTAGTAAATTACAAGCTTCTAAAAGACTTCATGCAGATCCACAAGAGGAATTTCTGCTAGTTAATATTTGCTGCTTATCTTATTGCGAATTATAAGTAAATCCGCTTCTTTTTTTCGTGTTTTTTTTTTTTTTTGTAATGCAAGAAGAAGACATGTCCACCAACAATCCTTCACTTATTACTTGAAGTTGTGGAGAGAAGGACAAGAAAATAATAATAGACATTGCTGCAAATACATTAATCCAAGTTGAACAGGCACCCACCCCATTTTATCTCCAGTCCTGCCAATTGGCAAAGAAATTAGAAGAGAATAGGTAACAATATCAGATCCCAATTCTCCATCAAAAACAAATGCAGTGTTTCCTTTTTAGACTCTTTTTTAGTTTCCACGCCATTCTTTCGGTTTTTGGAGTTTGCGAATTGCAATCAGAAAGAAAATAACGCGATGTTTTGCCATTAACCTTTTTTTTTTCCTCCTCAAGAAAAAAAAAAAATTTGTATTTTCTGACCACCATAAAGATAATTGAGTTGTGGGATGTTAAAGGCTTTTTTTTTTTTTTTTTGTAATTTTTTTTTTTTTTTTTAAATTCCTTTGTTAAAATAAAAGAAAAAGACATCACTTTTTGCTTGGCTACAAAAAAAAGCACTTGGATTGTCTACTTTTCTTTTAAGTTTAATTATTTTTTTTTTAGGGGGGGGGCATTTGTCTCAGGTGTTAAATATATTATCAAGGTGTATCTGAATGCAAGCTGTATTTGTTTTATATTTTTTTTTTTTAGGCAAGTAAGAAAATCTTTTGCAGTTAAAAGGAGGGGGGAGTTTATTTTCTTTTTAAATTCATTTCTTTCCCACATTTCTTTTAAATTGTAGGTACTGTACAATTTATTTACAATATTTAAAACCAGTCTTCAGTTATTTTGGTGGGGGTGTTTTTTGTTGTTGTTATTTTTTTTTTCCAAATTTTTTTTCTTTTTAACAACTTGAAATTCCCTTAGCTTGTTAGTCAGACAAAGAGACTAACTTATTTTGTTTTTCAATAATGTTTCTGAATTTGTAGGTATTTTAATTTTATTTTCCTTTCCCAACAGCCAATTTTTGTTTGTTTAGCGAGCAGCTGCCTGTGTGACTGTTTGCTGTTGTACATTGCTGGTAGCCTTTTGTTTCAACATTGTCCAGTCAAACGTATAGTCGTACTGGTAGTTGAGGGTACGGAAGAGAATGCGGAAAAGCTGTCGAAGATACATATAATCGGGGGCTTCCTCGAAGCGCAACCCACGACAATAATTCAAGTACATTGAAAACTCCGCCGGGAAACCTTTACAAAGGACCTCGACGCAGGTAGACATTTTCTTCTCGCTGATTTTCTCATATTTCTGCTTTTTTGTAGCAGCTTTCAATCCCTGCCAGGGTAGGCTACCTCGGTTGAAATACATCAGGACGTACCCAAGGGACTCCATATCGTCCCGTCTACTCTGTTCAATTCCCAGGTGGGCATTGATACTGGCGTAGCGAGCTGTCCCGGTGAGATTCTTGTCTTCACGGTAAGGTATATGTTGGCGTGTCCTGCTATCACGATATTTCTTGGCCAGACCGAAATCAATCATGAACACCCTGTTACAATGTCGACCGATGCCCATCAGAAAATTATCGGGCTTGATGTCACGGTGTATGAAGTTTTTGTTGTGAACATATTCGACTCGACCGATCATCTGGTCGGCTATCATGAGCACCGTCTTCATTGTGAATCGCCTGGAACAGAAGTTGAACAGGTCCTCCAGACTCGGTCCTAAAAGATCCAGTACAAGAATGTTGTAATCTCTTTCTTGGTTATACCATCGGGCGTGCGGGATACCGATTCCACCCTGCAATATTTTGTACAATTTACTTTCGTACAATAGCTGCGGGTGTCTAGCTTTGACCGATTCCAACTTGACGGCCACTTCCTCGCCATTCGTTATGTTGATGCCAAGGTAAATATCACCGAACGACCCACTACCAATTTTACGCACCAGACGATACTTTCCACCGACCAGAAACTCACTTCGGTTAGCCGACCTGTCACAACTAGTATCCATGGTAAAAACAGCGGCAGTAACGGAACTAAAAAAAAAAATTCTAGTGACGTTGATTATTGTAAAAGGGGAAAAAAAATTGTTACAATTACCAATCTAGTCCGGCTGCCATCTTGGATTGTAGAAGGTAATAATCACCCACAATGCCACGCACAACTGATACCCCATAATAGTAGACAAGAGGAGCGCCTATGCGCATGCGCACAGGAAGTGGAGTGTTCGCAGAAACATTTCCTTTCCTCTCTTATTGTTTCTCTCTTTTCTTTCTGTGACTCTCCTCGCAATGGTTGCGTTAAAGAAAACTAAAATAAATTTTTAATTGAACTTTGTTTTTTTACTTCATGTTTGTTGACGTTTATTCATTGAAAGAAGTTAAACAAATTTCACCTGAAAAAACATTTTTAATAATTATATTTATTTAACAAAAAAAGGTACTTTTTTGTACTTTTTAGTCTTCAGTCAAGCAAGTGTGACTTGAAATGACAAATTTGTAAGCACTTAAAAATAAACAAATAATTTTTAAAAAATGCATTTTTTTTAAAAAATTTGATCAATTTTCTCAATTATTTTTTTTAGCCAGAAAAGTCAGTTTGAAGTAAATTTATTTCTATTATTTAAAAAAAAAAAAAAAAAAAAATTCCAGTTCATTTATTTCGTAAAGTTTAAGTCGATTTAGTTAGCAAAAGTTTTACATCAATTATGTCTGTTTTAACAATTTTTTTCTATAAGATTTATAAATTTTTTACTTTTTTAAATAAAAATTTACATTGTAGTTTATTTATTTTTTTTATTAATTAAATGTTTGGAGGGGAGGCATTTTATTCGTAACCGTTTAAAATTTTTCAGAACACACCCACACATCGAAACTCAATTTAAAAATTATCAACATCATGATATCTCTCAAGTACACACGGACTGAAATAATCCGTACAACACACAATTTAAAGTAAAAAGGTGGTGCAGCAGACGTTTTCATTTTTTTTCTTTCTTTTTTTCTCAAGTGAACAAACAACATTTTCTTTTCTTTTTTAGAGAGAGAAAGAAAGAACAGGAAATTACTTTTTAAACAGCTAAAAAGTGACTAGCCATGAATTGCAATACAGGAGAGTTGTGACTGGTTCTCAAGGAGGCACAATGCGTACACACACACATCTAAACATGATTTGTAAACGCGTGCTTGTGTTTTGAGAGTCTGCAAGAGAAGAAATCTATTTCAGTCACATGACAAGAAAAGCGACAACGTGATCAATGCAGTCACGTGATTGATTCAAGATTCTTGCGCCATTTTTTGCCTTTTGCCGTCTTGGGTGGATGGTCAGTCTATTATTAAGACGGATATACTATGACTGATGACACACTTGAGCACTCCATAGCAATCAGTTAGATTAAGGGGAGTGGTTCTTTTTTTGAACTTCCTCTTCTGCTGATTAATTTTCTAAAACTGCTTCGAATGCATATACTTTGTTTGGTCATTGCAGTTGTCGTGAAGGCCTCTCTTTGAATAATGAAGTTTTCAGCTGTTTTTAAGTACAGACTCAGATTGGTTCTTCTTTGCGACATTTTGTTATGGTAACGAGCTTTACCAGATCTCGAAGAATTGGTTAAAATTATATGTGGGTTTGTTTATTTTCATATTTCTCATGTTCCAACACAAGAGTCTTTGAAGTAAAAAATAATAAATGATTTAAAAAAAAAATTCAGAATTGAAACAGCGTGATAAAATGCAAGTCTTTTTTTTAATCGGTTTCATTCTCTATCGAAAAAAGAGAATAGGCATGAGAAGTGTAAAAAAATTTTACCCCCCCCAAAAAAAACCCGTTTCCCACTTGAAATTGGTTGCTGTCTCCATATATTCAATTAGCTTCTCCTTTGTGGCGGGGTGGATGACAAAATTTGTAAATGCTTAACAATAACATTCTTAATATCTCATATGCTTTATGAGATCGAAAAAGGTGGGTGGGGGTTGGGAGATCGAAAAAATGCAAAAATAAGTTAAGAAGATTATGCCACTGACGAAAATATCAATGGTCAAGAAGCTAGTAAAAACGAATAATATTGATTCTAAGATCAATAAAGACTGCGAAAGTTCTATTAATTCAAATTGTGTTTTTCATTTCTTATCAATTTCCAAAAACGA
The DNA here is from genome assembly GCA_903632075.3 of Acanthosepion pharaonis. Lineage (NCBI taxonomy): Eukaryota > Metazoa > Mollusca > Cephalopoda > Sepiida > Sepiidae > Acanthosepion > Acanthosepion pharaonis. The sequence goes on from CAHIKZ030005136.1 coordinate 159,771, forward strand.
GAGAACGTCGATTTGGAGCTGAGCTAAACTTTTTTTCCTTTTTTTTTAACATCCAAGTGATAACTTAAATAAAAATGTCTGTTAGTATTACAGAATTCCTGTCACCAGCGTATTTCATAAATCAGAACTGGATTTATCTTAGCGTAACATTCCATTAGCAAACCAAAAGAACTTTTTGATGTAAGTATCGGCACGTACTTTCTAAAAACTCGAAAAACACATTTTAAATGCCTTTAAACTTCAAGTTCGGTTCCATTCGAAAGATAATAATGGTCTAAAAAGCTAATCCTTATGAAATGAAAAAAATAATTTATTGTATAAAAAACTTTTGCGGCATTTTAAGACATTGGTACGTTTTTTTATCACTCATCGACGCGTGCTGCCATTGTATACGAAAAATGTAAATAAATTTAAGATTCATTTAAAATCCAATATTTGCCCTAGAGATGTGTTTCGAAGTCTCTTAGTAAATTCAAGGATTATTTAATTGGATTTTCTCAAAAGTAATGCTTCCCTTTACTTAAAAACAGAATGAAAATAAATTTATTTACGCACGCTAGTCTGTGAGGTTAAAGGAAAAAATAGAAAGACTGTAATTCTCCCCCTGTCCGAAAAAGCGCGGGAAAAAGGAAAAATAACCTAAAGAAGTACGGAAAACCAGCAATGCAATAATTAAGAATTTGTTATTTATTTTTAAAAGTAATTTTTTTATAACCTTATATAAGCAATAGTTTTGGAAAATCATTTTTTATTCTATACACTTTTATTAAATTTATAATGAATATTTTTTTAAATACTGACTGAACGGGTTGAATAGTAGTCGATCAATATCAGAATTATTTCCTTTTTGTACATGTATACCAAAAATAATCTAATAGTTACTAAGAGGAAAAAGTAAAAGAAAATTCATGTAAAAATGGTTCACACTCGAAAATGACATTAAACTTTACATTTTTAAAGTCTTTAAACATGTATTTATTTAATAAAATAAACTTTTATGACGAACAGCAACGAGATTAATTTAAAAATTGCACTGAAAAAAATACAAGTAATTTTTAAAAAATGTTAAGTTTAGATTTTTTTTCTATCGAATCTGAAAGAAAATAACCTGTTTTTCTTGAATAATACAACTACCAATATTTTTTGTTTGAGCTTTATTGAATTGTTTTTACTTTTTAGCAAGATGCGGGCCGATGTTTCTGTATGCTCACACTCGATATTGCGTAAATCTTTTACTGAATATCTTCAGAGATTTCTTTTTATATAAATAATAAAAAAAAAAACAAATTGGACGAACACCCCCCCCAAAAAAAAATAAAATAAACACGCGATATCAAAAGATGGGAAAGTGAAACATACTCCCAAAAATATTTCCGCAAAGTATTTTTAATAAAATAACCTATTTATTCAGTAAATGAATAAGTCCTAAAAAATTCTTTTGAACCGGATAATTTCCTGATTTTTGGCAAATAAAAGAGTCGAGTTTTTGCTTTCATTGCGGAAAAAAGTATCCATATTTTTTGGTGGTACCTATTTTTAAGTTAAAAAAATATCGCAGAAGTTTAATAAAACACGGAGGTAGGTGTTTTTAGTGAGATGTTGAGAGTTTTGTTAACAGCTTCATGTTTGGCAAATTTAAATAAGGAGATAATTGTAAAAAAAGTATTACATAACAAATACAATGTAAACGCCTTTTTCTATATTTTTAACTACTCGGTAATTTTAACTTATTTTAAGCATTCTAATATTTCATCGAATTTTAGATACTTTGGCTTTTTATACGATAGTATATTGCTTATGGAGTTTTTTTTTTTTTTTGAAGAAGAAGAAATGTTAGAAAATTACCAATAAATTTTAAATTTACTATATAGTTACTGCTACTTAATTTAGTGTTAAAAATCAGTATTTTACATTCACACACACAAAAAAATTCAAAATTCTTTTTAAAATACTCGGGTTGGTGATTTGGAGTAAGCTTTTCTATTTATGATTAGTAAGTACAGCTTTTATTTACACCTGACCGCTACAAATTAATATAGAATTTTAAGATTTTTTTTTTAATTAATTTTAATTAATTGATTCGTTTTCTAAGGCTTATCAACCTTTTCTGCAGGTTATTTAAAGTCAGGAAATATGTTTAGAATGTAAGAAATTTTTTTTTTATCATCTAAAAAGAAATGTTTAAAATTCGTTTATGAATAAATACTGAAAGTTTCATTAAAATCTGACAATTATCTGATTTTTACAAGAATTTCCAAAGCAATGTGTTCTTCACCGCAAAAAGGCGCTCAAATTTCTCGGACTAATTTATGGTGACACATTCACACGAGAAAACAAGATTTTTTTTTAACCAAAATTTAGAAGGTGCTAAACAGGATTAAAAAATATATATTTGCATAAAAATATTCTTTAGTCTTCCCTCTTGATAATAACACAAAGATTTTGACGATATAATTTTGTTTGATTGGAGCATTTTTTCATTACGCATGCTTATTTTTTAGCTAATCTGTGGAGGTGTTAACATCATATTGAATATTGCTCATATTTCTTTAAAACTTAACTGATTTTAGTCCTCACACACATTTTTATTTTATTTTATGGCGACTTGTTTGTTATGGATGTTTATAAAGAACTTTGAAAAACTTCTTTAAAAACACTGTATCTAATTTTTTAATGAAATCAACATTTTTATGCTCAGTGTAAAAACTAAACATTAATTTTGTTTGGAGTTTTTTAAAAATACAGTTTTTTTCGCTTGTACCTATTTTTTGGAATGGGGCCCAGTAAGTAGATTTAAAAAAATGTTTTAGAAGCTAATATTTCGGGTTAAAAAAACGGCAAATTAAGAGTTTTGATTTATTTTGAAAATTAACAGCAGTAATGATTTTAGAGACAAATGATACAGAAATATATATATATATATATATATATATATTGTGTATATTTAGGCAGCAATTTTTCATTAATGCATGTTTCATTAAATAATATAGACAAGTTTTGTCTATTTATTTCAAGTTCCTTTCATATTGTCTGATAAGTTTAATAACATTATCATTGAAAGACGAAAAGAAATCGCCATATTGATACATGTTTAAATCCAATCTAAACTTTCGGCTTACTCAAGCCATTATCAAAGATGACAATTTCAATAAATCAAACAACACACGGACGAAACAACAATGATAGTCCGCCCTTGCTGCGTGAAAATTTCCAAGTAATGACAAACTCGTATATACGAGACGCGGAAGCGAAAATCGCGTCGCAACTCGTGACGTCACACATATTATATATATATATATATATATATATATATATATATATATATATAAGAAAGAGGTTGTAGTGGTTCCAACGAGAGAAAAGTATATATATTAAAAAGAAGAGAAGAGAGGTGCCGCAAACGTTTTTGGTTGTATTGTGATTTTTTGAAAATAAATATTATGCTTTTTATGGAAAATAAAATATTTATTATGGAAAATAAAGCATAATATATTTTTCTAAAAACACATTACAACCAAAAACGTTTGCGGCACCTCTCTTCTTTTTTAATATACACATATATCAAATGATATCGAAATATATGAAATATTCATATATGAAATGCTCAATAGCATTGTCATCATAGAATGAGGTCTCAGTTACACAGAAAAAAGTGGGGTCTGAGTGAAGTTCCTTCCTATAGCGTTTATGTCTATTGTTATCTTTTGTTTTTTTCTTGAGTCTTTAACCCCACCCCAGAATCATCATAAAAATATCTGATGTTCTGCTGTGTGGTCTCCAGAAGAAGAAAAGTTGTTTGGAGTAAAGAAACAAAAAATAATGATTAATTGATTAATGGTACACACCAATTCACTTTCAAATTGACTTGAAATGCGACTTTGTTTTTATTTTAATCTTGTATTGAAGCATTTTTTTTTTAATTATTAATCTTATGTTTAAAAATATATTTCTCATTTTATCATTTCACAGTGTGTTCATGTGTTTTTACAGACAGGATTACATCTGCTGAGAGAGAGAGAGAGAAAACAACGAAAAAAACAAAACAAACTAATTTGCTAAAAATAAGATCAAATATTTTTTTTTTGTCTTTCATTTCAGAAACAATTCTATGTGGTGAGTTAAGTGCTCCATGGTGGTTGAAATTGCTTCTTTACGTGTACTCGGTACTTCCTGGATCAGGTGAGAGATTTTACGAATGAACTTAAGAATAGTAATTAATTATGTAGTTTTGTCAGGAGTTGAATGCTAGGCAAAATTTATGCGTGTAACTGGAGAAACGAAATTAGCTACACTTGAAAAACAATTCAGTTTCTAATACAGATTTTCATTGTGATTTTCAGCAAATTAAAATATTTTTACCATTGTATTTATTTCCGATTTCGATACATGTACGGAGTTACAGGTCATCCATCACAATAAATTCTTTATCCAAACTGTGCTATACAAAAAGGAAAAATAAGTGGCATTTTTACTGCTAGTCTGATGTTTCAGCATTTTTATTTTAGAACATGGCAAAGGAAAGACGGTCTCTTCCCGATCGGCTTTTTTGCGGTTCTAAAACAACAGCACCTTTTGTGTTTTCACGACACCTTATGAAGAAAAACATCGAACAACTAAGTACATTTCTGTTCGTGTGGTTAGTAATAACAAAATTAATTATTATTTTTGTCCTTTTTTGCCAATTTAATTCAAGTTCAAGAATGAGCAAGTAGTGTTTGGAGTTTTAAAGAATTTTAATATCAATATTACAATCCCCACAAGTGTAACGGATACCGGCACAGAAAGCGGGACCGGTCAAGCCGAGTTCAAATTCCGGGCTAATCAGTTGCGTTCACTTTTGGACAAATCATTAATCTTCTCCCCCCCCCAAGCTATGGATTAAGTAAGTAGCAGGGTAGGCTTGGATCTCAAGTCTAAATAAAAAAAATCTGAATTCAAAACGTGGAGAAGGCAACGGAAAGCACTTTCACTATCTTTCCCAAGAAAGCATTGGGATTACGGCCGTATCACGTTGAAACGTCGGTTCCCGTACGATTACCGAAGTTAAGCAACGTCGAGTTTGGTTCGTACCTAGATGGGTGGACGCTTGTGAATACCAGGGGCTGTAAGTTTGGATGTGCAGCTAGTGCAATAAATAATGTCTCGGAATTGTTAATTGCAGAGCTGAGTTCCAATTCCAGTTGGGTTCGTTATATTCACTTGCACGCAAATACCCTAGGGAAACGTATGAATCCGCTTCTTCTCCTCCAAGCTATGGGTTAATTAGTAAGACTTGTAACCATTATTATCTCAAAAACAAAAATTCTTACAATCTAAAAATATTTTCTGACTTTAAATAACCTGTAAAAAGGGTTGATAAACCGTACAAAACGAATCAACCATTAAAAAAAAACAAGACATGGCAATTAAAAGATAATAAAAAGGAAAGTGTGGAGAGCCATGAGTGCCTACATCCTGAAGGAACTTGGCATTTTAATTTACATACAAAGAACTAGAACCAGACCCATCACCAGTGTTTTGAGTGGAGGTGTGGGCTTTAAGTCAGGGTCCTGCAAATAAGAGTTTGCATGCTAAAATTAGAACACATCATTTTTACAAAGTAGGGTGGGGAACAAATGATTTTCTGGAGAGGATGGGTTCAACAACAACATAGAAATAGTTAAATACACATTAATAATATAAATTAAAGATTGTATCAATTAAACATATTTTTATTTAAACACTTCGTTTACCTCACCATTTAGTAGGTACAATCATCAGCAAGGCCGTGGAGAGCCTTTAAGAATTTAGATCCATACAGAAAGTAAACACCGTTTGTAGAGGAAAGTGCCATCTATGTTGAAAGTGAATTGCCAGATGAGATGAGCAGTGAATCACAGTGTGCCAGTTAGACAGGTAAGAAGTTTTTCCCCCTCCATATTCCGGAAGCAATTAAATAAAGTCCAACAACGTGTCTGCTCTTTTTCATTCTATTTTTAAAATATTTTTTTAATTGGTATCACCCCATGCAAGGCAGTAAAGCCACTAAAACACAAGGGGTTACACATTGTGGAAGAATTAGGAACAGAAACATTAATAATAAGCAAGAAAAGGAAAATAATCAGGAGAACAGGACATAATGATTGACATTGCTTTTAAATTTTTGCAGATTAAAATTGGCTGGAAAGCATGGAGCTAGGAGTTCCACAGGCAAGAAAAGAAACTTTCAGCATAGAATTCATGGGAATAGCATGGCAAGATGCCCAACACTGAGGTTCTGTCTCAAGCAGGTTTGACCAGCATGCTCACACTGCTCAGACAGTCCAGACTCCATTGATTGGGCCACGTCCATCGCATGCCAGACAGCCGCATCCCCCAAAACCTCCTGTATAGAGAGCTGACCGCTGGAAGGAGACTCACTGGGCAGCCACAGCTGTGGTACCGCAATGTCATGTGACATGACATGAAAGCTGTGGACATCAACACAGTCCTGGGAGAGCCTGGCAGGCATACAATCCAAATGGAGAGGGACCCTGACCGAACCCCTCAAGTCAGGAGAGAAGAAGCTGACACAAGTTGCCATGGAAAGGAGGGCCCATAGAAAGCAAAGTGGCTGCTCCAACAGACCAGCGACACAGAACACACGTGCAACCTCTGAAACAGAGATTGTCACTCACGCATTGGCCTTTACAGTCAGACGCCGATGCTCTAGCCAAGCAGACAATTAGGATGCTAACCATGGTCAACCCTGACTGACAGGGGCCTACAAAAAAAAAAGATTTTATGGCTATATCTAGCCACTTTAACTGTAAATTGATGAGATCTTGACGCCAGTCTTGTACTGCACTTAAATTCAAAAAGTCTAGATACCATAGAGAAAAGCTCATCCAAACAATTTCCATGAAAGTATTTATAGAAAAAACATAGAAAGGCAACCTTACAGCAGTGGGAAAGTAACTGAAGCTGAGCCACCACATCAGAACCAATAATCTCTCTTTAACATTATGGAACTTACTTCATTTTCATGAATAAAGACAATTGAAGTAATGGCTGAAATTACTATAATCAAAGTCTATGGGTTTTAAACTCTTACCAGCACATGTCTGCAACTGGACATAAGTCGATGTATCTATTAAAATTTTCATAGACTTTGTTTTTTTTAGCATGAAGTTTATAAGCATTATAAAGCTTGGAATATGTCTTAGATGTACCATTCGTCCATGCATTGAATATTGTTGTCACATCTGGTCTGGTGTTTTTACTATTTATCTAGAGATTCTTGACCCAAAGAAGAATCTGTTATCATTCCTGACCTGGCATTTTGGCTTCAATCAACTTTCCTACTGTCATGATGTAGCTTCCATGTAACTTTTTTTATAAATGTAATTGTTCTGATGAGCTTTCCTCTTTGGCACCTTGACTTCATGAACTTAAGAGTAATACTAGATTGGCAGTTAGGTCTCATCATTTTACTGTTGAAATTGCTAAGTTCTATTCTAATTCTCACATTTCTCGCCTTTGGAACTCTTTCCCAGTTTATTGCTTTCCTGTCATCTAAAATCTACAAAAATTTATAAGCAGAATATTTTTTTCCGTTCTTTTTATTGTCCCTTCTTTTTTCTCAGTTTCCTTCACCCTCAATAACTGCTTGTGTCTTAGTGGCTTTATCACCTTGCTTGGGAAGAAATAAAAAAAAAAGTGTATAGGAGGCTTTCTCTTCCTCTCTTGTTGAACTCTCTACCTCTAGGTGGAGAGGGGCCCAGACGAAGACATACAGTCTTGTTTGGGGAGGTAGACAAACCCGACCCCATGTATATGGGGGTCTATGGGCAATTTTTGGCTGAGCCTATGGGGCTTCGAATGCCCCATGTTAAAAACTGGCCTTGTGTGGAGGTTGATAAATAGAGAGTGTGTGTTTTATGGTGCCTCTGAGAGTAAATTGCCTACTCAGCACAGTTTGGGAACTGCTGGTTAACATCTAAAGATATTCTAAATTTTTTTATTATCAAGTCATTCAGAAATCATGTTTTGTTATGGATTTTAGAAGCTTATAGCAGTCTTATAGTTTGTTTTTTTTAAGTTACAGGAACTTACATAAACATTTATAACAGTAAAATTTACAAGGCCCTAAAATGACAATAAAATTTACAAGGCCCTAAACTGACAATAAAATTTACAAGGCCCTAAACTGACAATAAAATTTACAAGGCCCTAAAATGACAATGGAATTTACAAGGCCCGAACAAGTATTTCTCCATGTCAAAAAATATTAATTTCTGAAAGGTGTTTCCCATTTAAAATAATCTTTATAAATTCTTTTTCAAGCTATGTAAGGCAAGTTCTTATAGAAATCTGTCCTACAAAGTCATTGTTGATTAGTAAGAAGTCCTATTTGAACAGCTTCTCTCAAAGAACTTCTACTTTGTGGAAAAGACTCCTGAGAGGATACTTCCCTGATCACTATGATCTTCCAGACTAGGATTAACTCTTTCTTACATATCCTCATAATTTACATTTCTTACCTCCTCCTCTTATGTTCATATAACAACCTCATTCAGCAACCCTCTCCCCTTGAGTGGCTCTTGAGCCTTTTATTGGGAGAAGAATTAGTAAAAAAAAAAATTTGAATGTAATTTTCTTAACCTAGTATGAGTACTAAATTTTACTTATTTATATTCAGACTATTGACCTCATCTTGTTATCACGTTTCAGCTGCTGTGTCCTCTTGCCTTCAACAGGTGTATATTGATCCGCATAACCTAAAGGGAATTCCGAACTGAACCCTTTATTTAATCTGGGGGGTTGACTGTTCTTGTTCCACTGCCCATATATGGGACATCTCATCTAGTTTTTATTTTTAGTAGTGTCAGTTATTATTTGTCCTGTTTCCACTGAGGCCAAGTACAAACTGCCTGTCCCAGGATTTGAACTCAAAATTACTATGTCACCAAATTTATGAACCAATGCTTTAATCAACTAGGTTCAGCACTTTTGACTAGGACCAGAATTATCGAAGTGTTACTACCCAGCAATTTCTGCCTACAGTGAATATAGTATTTTCTCTGTGAAAGTTATTGCACATATTGCCTATATATATATATATATATATATATATATATATATATATATATATATATATATATATAAAATGTGTATTTATTTATTAATAGCCAAGTGAAGACATATATAAATATTTACTTTATTATTTAAGCACTAAAATTAATTATGTAAAAGAAATATGAAATACAGTTTTCCTAACTCAAAAAAAAAAATTAAATGCTCTAGGAAACAAGAAGTCAAAAAAACCCCCAAAAAATGATGCTAACCTATCCTCTATCATCACACAGTTTGGGAATCACTGATTTACAGGATGAGATTATTTTTTCTTTTCATAAGCAGACCTATAAGAATACTTTCATTGACTGAAGCCATTTCATTTGTGGCATTTAAATATTTACATTACAAGAGATTTTCTGGTTAAAGGAATGGAATAATCCATAATGGAAAGAAGAGAGAAGAAAAGTGAGATGGAAAGGAACATAAATTAAATTGTGGGTATTACCCCCACTTTATCCACCAGGACACTGTAAGGTGGTGCTGTTTCAGGACTATAAAAGAAAATTATAATAAACCCCGCTTCTTTTTTTACTTTAGAATGTAGTAGTAAAAACAAGACTTAACTCTGATGAAGGAAATTCTTTTGTCTGATAAGCTGTCATCATAATTTCATCCAGTTGTGTGGTATATCTCAATCTCACACACATTTTCTTATAACACAGCTATAATGTCTTTCTTCCTGTTTCAGTTATCTATGTACACACAAGTATATGTTTTCTCTATGTGAATTATGTTACTACTAGCAGTAGAGCCCGGCGTTGCCTGGGGATGTAACAGTAAGAGATAGATCAAGTATCGACCATCATATAGACTGAAAAATAAAATTGACAAAGATTATTGTTTAAGGTTGACGGACACGCATGTCTTAATTAGTTTTTTTTTTGTTTTGTTTTTTTTTATGAATTGGTCAAACCCAAACTCAAACAAAAACATTCTTTTCAATCGTTATGAGTCTACCTATTGAATAGAATTTTATTATAAACAATTGTCTTGTAAATGGAATTTTTAAAGCATTCTGAATGTAAAAATAAAGAAAAAAGTGTGCAAGACAATAAGAAACACTACCTACCAAAAAAAAAAAAGTGAAGTTTTGTTGAAATCGGTTGAAAAATGTAGAAAATCCGATCCCATATATAACAAACAACCTGGGTTTTATAATAAGTATAACTCGATATGAGTTGTCCCCCTTTCATCCCGTGAAAGTGATGCCTCTTAATCGTGTTTTCAAATTGATTTCATGCAAAAACAATTGTGTTTTTCCAATCTTGGGCACTGTCAGAACCACTGCAAGGTAATTTTATGTAGTCCTGTGAAGTTTTGTTGAAATCGGTTGAAAAATGTAGGATCTCCGATCCAATATATAAACGTACAGACACACACACAACCTGGGTTTTATAATAAGTATGATATATATATATATATATATATTAATAGCCAAGTGAAGACATATATACATGTATAAATATTTACTTTATTTTAGGCACTAAAATTAATTATTTAAAAAAAAAAATGAAATACAATTTTCCTAACTCAAGAAAAAAACTAGAATGCTCAAAAATTAAAGACAAGTGTAGAAAACTGGAAGTCAAATGGCAGCAATTGAAAGAAAAGAGGAAAAAGAGAGAAAAGATTACAGAATGAGTGTAAAGTGAAAAAGACAAAAAAAAAAAAAACAATAAAAAGAGGCAAATATCCCCTGATGAGTGGATGGTGTAATTCCTGGAGGGCCTGTCTACAAATCTCTGGAATCTGGTGGCTGAAGGTAACATCAATCAGTTAAGTGACAAATCATTTGCTTATATTGTATTATTATTATACTTTTATTATAAGAAATTATAATAAAAACATTTTTAAATTGCTACACAAAAGCTTTCATTATTTACATTATTAAGACTATTGACTTCATGTTTGTCGCCATATTTATTACAACATTTTGGTTGTTGTACGCTCCGGCCTTCTTCAGGTGGTTGGAATGTCAAACTGAACCCTTATTTCGCTCACTGGGGTAGGCTGTTCTAGTTCCACGTGCCATGTTTAATGGATGTCAGTTATCTCCTGTTAATTTCCCTCTAAAAGTTCTCCCCTGCCTTAACTGGGTATTGAACTCACACTCTTTGGGTCCTGTCACTGGATCTAACCAACACCTTTATCCACTGTGCCATGTGTCCTTGAATATGACAACAAAGATGAGGACAATAGTCCGAATAATGTAAATAATGTACATAATACCTCATCTCAGAAATATAGACAGATACCTTCTGTTATTACTGAAAAGCACTATACAGCAGTAGTACTATGGGGTCTTCAAATACCCCATTTAAAATATTATATCACATTTAGTTGTTAATTTATTGTTATATAGGATGGCCTTCTTCAGGTGGTATTGAACTCACACTCTTTGGGTCCTGTCACTGGATCTAACCAACACCTTTATCCACTGTGCCATGAGTCCTCAAGGACAGATGGCACAGTGGATAAAGGTGTTGGTGTCCTTGTATGAATTTCTGGGTATTATAAACCTAATATCTTCAGCAACCATATTTTACTAGTGCTTATATTGCAATTTTTGCTGTTATCATTTATGTTTTTACCAGAGCTCATATTGCAATTTTTGTTGTTATCGCTTTTCTCTGGCACTCCTTATTACTGGTGCCCATATTAATTTCTATGCTTGGTCGGCTCAGGAGATTTTTGTGGCCTAGCATATGTGCTGATTCTTTAAGTTTACGAATTTTCCAATGGTGTTCTTTGTCTATGATTTCAACCTGATCCCACAGAGGGTGGTGATCTCCCCTTTCTCTCCATATGTGGTCAGCCACGCCTGATTTTTCCACTTCCCCTCGTGTTACATTCCATCCACCTGAAGAAGGCTGGAGTGTACAACAGCCGAAACATTGTAATAAGTATGGCGACAAAGATGAGGACAATAGTTCGAATAATGTAAATAGTGTACATAATACCTCATCTCAGAAATATAGATAGATACAAAAGCTTTCATGTTTCAATACTTTGATTGTACTTCTTCAGGCGATGGTAAGCAACTGGTGATTAAATGATTTTTAAGGAAATTTAAAAACAAAGTGTTACCTCTTTTCCGAAAGTTAAAGGGGTGAAACATAAGGTCAGAATTAAAATTAGTACTCTCCATTGATGGTGTGACGTTTTTCAGGATTGTCAATAAACACAATGCCTTTTGCATCCTCAAAACTGAAGCCATTACCTTCCCTGCAGATGAAACAACTTTGGTGTTGTTTGGAGCAGGTGAGGAGGAGTGTTCCTACTGCATGGATTGTCCCTTTGTTTTTGGTTCAAAGTGATGAACTCAACACCCATCCTGAGTTAGGAAACGTTCAAGGAAAACCAGTTGGATTGGCTTCAAACAATGTCAGATATTCCCATGATGTGATCAGTCTGATGCACTTTCGATCAGGTATTAGAAGATGTGGCACCCACTGTAAAATTCATTGTGCAGAATATTCTCAACTCTCTCACGGGATATGCTAATAGCATTGGCAATTTGATTTATAGTCAATCGCCTGTCATTGATCACCATGTGGTGAACATGATTAATGTATTCCTCAGTGGTGGCAGTTTCACGATGTCCTGACCTTGGGTTATCTTCAAGACTCTTCTTTCTTCCATTCAGCTTCCCATTCTTGCACTGTTGCTAAAGATGGGGTACCATCCTCTAATGTAGCAACAATGTCAGTATAAATGTCCTTGGGAAGGGCCAAACCATTTTTCTACAAGTACTTCATAACACCACAATGCCAAATTTTGTCCATTTTCAAGAGACTACTAGTTATTTTTGAAGTTTTCTTTGAACAGTCAGATATCAGTTTAACTGGAAAGAAACAATACAGTTACTAATAAGAGTTGTAATTAATGCATACAAGATTTCTTAACTCTAGCATCATTCTTTTATCATCAGCCTATGAACTTTTCAGCCCACCCTTGTACATTAAATTACATAGTTTTACATATATATCAATTTCTAATTAATATTGCTAATTACTAGCATTATTGTTTTATATTATTATATATATAACTCACCATATTTGTGATTTGATATACAATGCACCCCCCATTCTCGTAGGGGTCACGTGACAGGAGTTACAGACTGAACTTTCAAAAGAATGGGCAAAGAGACAATAAAAAATATTTATCAGTTGGTATGGCCAAAGGATTGAAGATTCTCACACTGAGATCATTAACACTTACTGGATTTTAAATTTAGCTCAGTTCGAAAAAGACCCTTCAATATGAAGCACTGATGAACGATACAAGAGGAAGAATATGCAAGAATATTTTCCTCATTCACTTTATATACAGGGTGTCCCAGAAGTTGCGCATCATCCAGGTTTACGTAAAAAAAATGCTTTTATTGATCATAATCATAATAGATGCTCAAATTGTGCACCCCTTTGCAATAAAACAAGCATCAACTTGTAGTGGATCTAAGAAGGATGCGTGAATATTTAAGATTGTGCTGCAAGTAAAATATGCAATATCTACAAACATAAGTTATAAGAAATAGCCAAATGGTAACGATATTCAATCACGACAAAATACATGTTTGAAACAACAGATTAAATTTTATATACACAATTTACAATTTTTTTGTTTGTAATGTGTGCAAAGGGATAGAGAAAAAATTCTTTGCTGTTTCGGAAATGTTCAATGTCTAAAAAGTTGTCTGTCTTTGATTAAAAAAGCTGAATTTAACTTAGACAAAAGATTTTTCTATGAAAGATATTGAGTGATAAAGTTTGTTGTGTAAATTTTTCTAATCTCTCATAAAAGAAGTTTGTTTCTTTGGCGGCACATAATTCGCGTGTGTATCTTTCGTGTGTGTCTCTCAAATGTGACAAAAATTTGTTCACTGTTTCTATTTATAGTTTTTTTTAACATTGAAATTGGCTCCAATGGGGCTTGGTAGTTGTTGCAAATTTTTCTGAGAAATGCGTGGCTGAATGTTGTATGTTTTATTTTTTAGCCAATAGAATTTCTTTAAACATTTAAATTAGGGATGAAATTGAGAAAGATTTGGTTGAGCCTGTTTTTGCACAAATTTTTGACTGTTTTGTTATGGAAATTTCTCAAAGCTTATTTTTATTTAACAACCAATGAAATTCAAGAAAATGTTTAAAATTGAAATGAGGGTTACTAAAAACTCTCTTCATCAAACTGCCTTTCACTCTCCTGAGCGTTTCAGTGCTGATCTTTTGCCACTCAGTTGTTATTTCATACTTCAAATCATCAAGAGTGTGTGGACGATTCTGGTACACAACAGATCTGAGACATCCCCAAAGGAAATAGTGAGTACTAATTAAAACAATTTTTTTTTATGTCCTTTATATAAATCATTACACATCTCCTGGTAACAGAGAGGCTTAACACCTTTGTTTGCTCTTCTCCTGCATCGAGGTTGGTGCACAACTTCTGGGACACCCTATATATATATATATATATATATATATATATATATATATATATATATGCACACAGAAAGGAAATAGTCAGTGAGTACTAACTAAAACAATTTTTTTATGTTCTTTTTATAAATCATTAGTTAGACATCTCCCAGTAATAGAGAGGCTTTACACCTTTGTTTACTCTTCCACTGCGACGAGGTTGGTGTGTGACTTTTGGTACACTCTACATATACATATATATATATATATATATATATATATATATGCACACACTTTAAAATTTGCTATACTTATCGGAGAAGAATGTTCAATATTCATTCTTTTCCAATAGAGCGTTCATAGACATAGACAATGTGGACATAGGAATAAACATCACATGGTGACTATCAGTTTCATGCCTCACACAATCTTCAGACTATGTAGTGTTGATTCCTATGTCCATCCATGCTGTCTGGCTATAACCTGATAACGATATTCATTACCAAAATTCCAATGCATTTTCTTTACATGAAGGTTTGTCTTTCATTCTAACATGAAGATGCCTACTATAAAGAGGCAAAATGCATAGTTTGAATAGACTTTTCCACTTTGTCTCCTTATCTTCCCTTAATAATGTAAATAATGATAACTCATCATCCCAGAAATTCAGAGAGGGACCAGTTTATTTAAGTAGTGCTCTCTGACATGTGGTGTTTGGAGTAAAAAAATCCGAAACCTGTAATGTACCTGAAAGCCTTGAAAAATGTTTCCTAAAACAATGAAGTTACTTTTGAAGAAGAAGAAGAAGAAGCCCAATGTTTACAAGACCCTATCTCCATCACTGAGATCAATCATAGAGAGTTTGACTCAAAAAAAAAAAAAAAAACATCAGAAAGAACACTAAAGGACATTTTCAAATTAACAAATACAATAGCATTTGAGAAACAAATATAGAAAAAGACTGGTCATAAGAGACAAAATGACGTCATAAAAATAAACTACGATGTGAAAAAAAAAACAAAAAAAAACAACCAAACCCCGATCTGCACTGCGAACGTCTGACAACATAAAAACATATACTTTTCTAGTTTCAACAGAACGCTTAAAAATGTCATAAGACAAGGGAGGTAACTTTGTTAAGAAAACATTTTAATTGATGTAATTATTTCAAACTCTGTGTTCTTAAATAAATTTCGTTAAAACACAACCACCTTTGGAAAGTGAGCAAAAGTAAACGTTTTTTTTATAGTTTTATTTTAAAAAATGTAAAATATTTGTTGCTTGATTACAATTGGAAATATTTTTATTTATTCATTGTAATGTCATATATTACATAACCAAAAATTATACTTCATTTCATGCTGAAATTCCAAAAGTAGCATTTTTTAAAAATTTTGCCATTAAATCAAAATGTTATTAAAAATATGAAGTAATAAATATTGCAGTAATTGTTGGATTACTTTGTCAAGTGACACTAGTCAAATGTGATTATTACCTTTTTTGATTGCTGCAATACACTTTGACACAGTAAACTTTCTCAAATAAAAACCAGATCAAAGTCTATGTTGGAAATTTTTCACATCAGAACCTGTGGAATTTTACCTCAAAGGACAATGAAAAGCTGCTCGATAAGTAGTGACAAGTCACTGCAAATAATGGTAAATATATAATTGCCTCTTTTGGATTTGCACCCCTTGTATTTTTGATTTGTGTCTGATTTGAAATAATGACCTTGGATTATTGAATTTGGGATTTGAACCTCCACAATGTTATTATCTCACACTGACACAGTCCAAAAATTTACATTACAGTTGTGCTATTGTTATTATTATCACAACATTGCCTTTTGGCTTTCTTTTTGTGTCTTTTCATCCCAGTAACTACCATGAAATAATCTACAAGGCTAGAGGGTTTTTGTTTCACTGTCTAGGGACCATCTTGTTTTGTTCTCTTTTTGGTAGCGATCAGTTATTGCAATATTAAGATGCAGATAGTAATCTAATTGTAAATAATGGTAACTCATCATCCCATAAATTTGTGTTATCATGTGATAAAACATTATTAGACACTGATAATGTAGAGGACTTGGGGTCACCATATATAGTGGTATGTTTTATAAGGATGGATCATTTGTAGATGTCTGTTTATGGCTGCATGTATAACATGATCATGCAATTTATATTTAACATAAAATACCACATAACATGAATATACAAGAAGGAAAAAAATGTATTTATTTGTGTATATTGATGTACATGCATAGAAGTTTAAGTTGTTGGTGTTATGTCCCTTAGACTGTGAAATATTTTTATCTGAACTCACAAAAGTTGAATTAATTATAAAGCTGAGGAATGCTGAATAAACTGTAGCTTTAGAAGAATATTTCAAAGAGAAAAGTTCTTGTTGCTTGTTTGGAAATGTTCTGTATGTTTGTAATGTAGGTTGGAAAAAGTTGTACGTACGTGCATGTGTGAATATGCTTTTAATGTCTGACTGCCCATGGTCGAGACGAGAATCCTTAAGGTCACATCTTTGCAGGAAAAGGAAGAATAGAGAAGAGAAAGCAGCAAGCTTGTGTCTGCTATTTATAATCACCTGACAGGCTCACAGAAAATGGCAGGAAAACTTGACTTGGTCACGCGCTGGAAAAATATTTGTACGTGGATGGATTGCAATGCCCACTTGTATGTTTATTGAGCACTTAGAAGTTGATGTTTCCTGAAAATATTTACTAAGCTGAGTAGGCTCTCTGATCCACTTTTTGCACAAAAATGTAAAAAATTTTAACATTGATAAGAAAGTGGTAGTGGGATGCTACAATAAGAATCAAAACAAAACTATCACCCCTGGAAGAGTATGGAGAGCCATTGGCAAAACAAAAGTAGTTTTAAATATTTGCTTCAAAGTAGCCAAACATTAATTCACAAAGACCAACTGGAAATCTGAACAGAAACAAAGGTAGATAAAAATTGCCATTTTATGTCACAATAGTATCTCCCATCAGAATGCCAAAACTGATATTACAAAAGTTGAATCAGTTGGAAACAAAAATACTTATTGCACTCTACCTGTCTACCTTACCTTTGTATGGATTTCAAGTATCTCTATCTAGCTCACTTTCCAAGAGGCAAGACCTCTTTTCAGGGTCAAATATAGAAAGGCTGAGAGAAATTTGATAAATTATTTCTTGTCAATAAATGTTTTAAAAATTATTTTGTTTAACAATTAAAAGTTGATGTTAACTTATAAGAGTGGCTCTTGCAGTGTGTCTCACTGGCAATGGTTCAAGGTAATGCTTTCTCCATCGTTGCGGCTGGCAGAGGATAGCAAAAAAAAAAAAAAAAAAAAATTACTTATATAAGAATTAGGCGAAAGTGGATATTTCACGGCATCCTGCCTGTTCCACCATTTGGCAAGGTGCTGTACAATTGGCATTGTAACCAGAAATAATCATTTAAGATCAGCCAGATCAGACCGAAAACAAAGTATGCTGTATCCAGCTGGAACTGTCCAGTTGTCACACAAATTAATAAAAGTATATATCCATTTATTCTTCATTTAAGAGAAATAATTATTATCACCCAATGTTGGTGCTGGTGCCTATGAACCCCCATTCCAATTTTTAAAAAAAAGTTTAAAAAATTAAAAAAAATATGCTGATATCAATGACAAAGTTTCAAACTTGTAAACAACAACTAAGTGTAATAACTCTGTAAAAAGTCATGGATTGATTTTTACCTTGTATTTATATTGTGAACAGAACTCCTCTTTTAAATCGATAAATCATCAATATTTTTTGCTTCTGACAAACGTGGCTAGAGGAATCCTAATCTATAAAAATTCTTCTGCCTAAAAATGTCTATTTAAGTAGTAGTAATATTTTTTCTTTTCAATGAATTTTTAAGTTGATTTTCTTGAAATAAATGAGAAATTTCATATTGAGCAACAATACATGAATAATTCTTTGTCCACATATTCGTTCTTTGTATGAATTTTTCATGGGAATTTTTGACACAGGCCAAAAAATAAACTTACAACCAAAATTATGTTCATCATAAAATATTCACTATATATAGTGATGGTTTTTCTGATGACATTTTTATATAAAGTGTGATTGCAGCAGTCCTTGCTAAATTAAGGCAACTTTTTTTATCTCTAAAAACTTTCACTTTACTGAAAAAAAAAATTGCTTAATATAAAAGCATTTTCAGATATATGTGAATGATCTAGTCAATCATTTTATAGGAGAAAAATATACACAAATGCCAAGGTTTGTCAGTCAGTGCTATGTGTGATACAGGCTTTGGCGATCATGTATCTTTCAATACATGACTGACGAGGCAGATTTTTTTCCCACAGTAGGTTACTATTTCTTTCTGTGGTAGACCAGTTGCCATCTAAGGCTATAGAACCTGGTCTGTCCTGCTATTTACGCATAGCTCGGGGGAGAAGAAGAGGATTCATATCTTTCTCAAGGGTATTAGCACATAAGTGAATGTAATGGATCTGACTGTATTTCAAAGTTGGCTCTCCGATTCCTAAATCTGAGCTGCTATCCATTACTCCAGTGTTGTTAAGGGTAGTAAAGATTCATAATACAAAGAATCATAGGTCAGATAAGAACCACCAACCAAATAGCACATTGACAGCAACACCAAAATCTCTTTCAAATTCCATTTGATGGCCTCTCAAAACCTGGAGCTTATATATGATCAAGATGCCTATGACTGGTCAGATCAAGTACCAAGTTCTCTATGAAAGATTGCTAGAAGCAAAGTCCAGGGGATTTGAATGAGAAAAATAAAGAAAAAGAAAAAAGAAAAATGATCAATACTCACCTGTGATTTCCTGTAATTTCTAAGTCGACTACTGTTTTTTCTTTTTAAGCAAAAAAAAGGATAAAAAGAATGACAAGTAAAAAAGACAGACATATATATATATATATATATATATATATATGAAGAAATATAGTCTTAAGGTTTGCTATATTTATGGGATAAAGTGCCCAACATCAGAGATAGAATGTGTGTAAATATAAATGTGAACATTAAAGTCAACACTTAGAGGTGACAGGCTGTTTCATGCTAGACGTAATCGGGAGGCCAGGAGTGTTACGTCTAGCATGAAACAGCCTGTTGCCTCTAAGTGTTGACTTCAATGTTCACTTACATATATATATATATATATATATATATATATATATAATGGGGAGTCAAAATTGTTAAAACTAGTATGAGAGGATTAGTCAAAATTATGTTAACACTAGTATGAAATAAAGGATTGCGTGTATAGCAAAAAAGTTATATAAATTGAAGAATTGTACTGTTGATTGCTGTTTTTTGTGCATCAATTGTGCTGATGGATAGGTGGGGACTGTTCAGTAAACTCTGAATAAATGATTCCTCTCAGACTCGTGTTAACATAACTTTGACTCACCCTGTATATATATATATATATATCTCCTTTCACACTTGATTTTCTTTCCTAGAGTTTTAGGTTTCTGGTCATCATCTTGATTACAACAAAAAATGAACAAATCCAAATAATACATTTGCCACTTTCACTCTTCTATTTTCTTTACATTTCCTTCTTTGCCTCCCCCCTTCCCTATTCTTCACTCATGTCACGTCTATTAGCAGTCTGAGCTTCTTTTCTCATACACTTTTATTCTTGGAACCATTTCCCCCATAATGCAACTCACATCTCTTTCATCTAAAAAAAAATTCCCCTCCCACTGTCTTCAGTTTTTTCTCATTTTCTTCTTTGATGGTGACCCATTGGCAGGAAAAAAGGTAAATTTACATAACTCATTTTTTCTCCCTTTCTTCTTCCCCCTTCATTCAAACAACATTTTTTGATCATGTTCAGTGGAGAATACATGCAACAAATGGCTATTTCAGTCAGTGAAGCAAGTTTGTTTGCTACACATTTTCATCTTGACTTATGTGCTTTTTTATAGCTAATTTCAATCTGTGGTTCACAAAATAACTATGATGAATTGTGACATGATGAATAATAAATTCATATTTGAAAAATATTAGGACAAGAATTCTGCAGGCAGTATTTGTGGTAAAATTGATCCGACACAGTCATCCACTTACAGCAGTGGTTCCAAAATTTTTTTTCTATGGGCTGCATTTTCGAAATGAAAATTT
This sequence comes from Acanthosepion pharaonis, assembly GCA_903632075.3. Taxonomy (NCBI): domain Eukaryota; kingdom Metazoa; phylum Mollusca; class Cephalopoda; order Sepiida; family Sepiidae; genus Acanthosepion; species Acanthosepion pharaonis. The sequence continues at coordinate 180,436 of CAHIKZ030005136.1, forward strand.
GCTTGTGCTTCACCAAATTTTATGTTTTTACTGATTAAAAGTACATTTAAAAATAAAAAAAAAAACAGAGAGAGGGCTAAAGGGAGATTGAAGTCGGAACATTATCACTGATAACTCTCTCCTCCAATTTGCGGACCCTAGTTACTATATTCTTAATACTTGATATAATGCAAAAATATCACAATGATAATTAGTCAATACTCATTTATAACTTTTTATACTGGGACTCATGCATGCAATTACAAGTAATCCATAATAATATTTTAAATTTTGAAATCATACTTATTTTGAGCTTATAAATTTTTGAAACTGTTTCTAAATCTTTGATTGTCTTTCAATCATTCTGCCTCACCTGCTATCTTCTTCTGCCACACAGTTTGGGAATCACTGGTTTACAGGATAAGATTTTTTTTTCTTTTCATAAGGAGACCTATAAGAATACTTTCATTGACTGAAGCCATTTCATTTGTGGCATTTAAATATTTACATTACAAGAGATTTTCTGGTTAAAGGAATGGAATAATCCATAATGGAAAGAAGAGAGAAGAAAAGTGAGATGGAAAGGAACATAAATTAAATTGTGGGTATTACCCCCACTTTATCCACCAGGACACTGTAAGGTGGTGCTGTTTCAGGACTATAAAAGAAAATTATAATAAACCCCGCTTCTTTTTTTACTTTAGAATGTAGTAGTAAAAACAAGACTTAACTCTGATGAAGGAAATTCTTTTGTTTGATAAGCTGTCATCATAATTTTATCCAGTTGTGTGGTATATCTCAATCTCACACACATTTTCTTATAACACAGCTATAATGTCTTTCTTCCTGTTTCAGTTATCTATGTACACACAAGTATATTTTTTCTCTCTATGAATTATGTTATTATATATATATATATATATATATATATATATATGTAAATTTATATATATTAATAGCCAAGTGAAGACATATATACATAAATAAATATTTACTTTATTATTTAAGCACTAAAATTAATTACTTAAAAAAATATGAAATACAATTGTTATTCTTTATATATATATATATATGTAAATTTCTGCCTTTTGAATATGTTTAACTCAGTTACTTTGAAACTTTGTTCAATACAAATTGTGGCACTATTCACTACAAAAGAGAGAAAAACAAAAACAAAACAGAGAAAAGAAAGAAAGAAAAAAAAAAAGGAAGAATAGTTTGGTTAGAGACAAAAAGAAAAATCTGACAATGATAGCAAATGAATGAAAAGAGAGAAACAAGAAGGAAAAAAAGAAAGATGAATGAAAATGTGAAGAAAGCCAGAAATAAAATAAAAAGAAAAGAGTAAGGGAGAGAAGAAGAAAATTAGAATGAAAGAATTTTTTAAGAAAATATGCAAGAAGAAGTAGGGAAAAGAGAAGTAAAGAAAAAACAGAAGAAAGAGAAAAAGAATGAGAAAGAAAGTGAAAGATGGAAAATAAGAGTAATAGACATATGTGAATATGTTTAAAAAAAGAAAAAGAAGTATAACAATGAATGAATTTGTGTGAAATTGAATGCAACTAGCCCAGAATTTGAACTTGGTTTACTGATTCCACTTTTTACACCAATATCCATTTCACCATCCACACAATAGATAGATTATTCTTGAACTGAAACATGTTTGCAATTGCACATGATTTCCTCTTACTTATGCTATGCGAAATCTGTGTAATATGGAAAATAGAGGGGAACATATTCCGAGAGAAATTGGTAGTGAGAGAGGAACATATACCAAAAGAGACTGGTAGTGAGAGGGGAACACAGTCTGAGAAAGACTATTAGGGAGACAGGAACAGGTAGAGATAGGTGAATACACTGAGATAGATAGGTAGATAGACAGAAATAGGCTGAGATAGACATGTATATAGAAAGGAACACACTGAGAGAGACAGGAATAGTCAGTGTGTTTCTTTGATTTGATTCAAACTTTCTTATCAAACCGCCTTAATGAATATTGTCTTGAATGGCCACTCCTCTAGACCATTAATATGAATGTCTTCCAGGGTTGTGTTCTTGGACCTACTTCGTTCTTATTTTCTTCAATAACCTTCCTGGTGTCATTAATTCCGGACTCAGTATCTATGCTGATGACAACTATTTACTCCTGTATTAATAATAATTGATAAAATCAAATTGGCAGCTGATAAAAAAAATGACCTTCAATCTGTTGTTAACTAAGGCAAGAAGTAGTTTGTTAACCAAAATTAAACTGCTCTCTATTAAGCAACTTAAAGAATTTTTTTCTTCTATCAGCATGGCTGATGCTAACCTTCAGGAGAGCAATTCACTGCACCTTCTTGGTCTCATGTTTTCCAATGACATGAAGTGGAATGATTACATTGAATCAATCGCTAAGTCTGTGATTAGGAAATTTGCTTCACTATGTCATGCTAGACAATCTCCTTGGCACATTTATAAGTCTATCATTTGTCTGTGCATCAAATATTGCTGTCACATCAAAACTTCTGCTATATACCTAGAGATTCTTGACGTAATCCAAAGAAGAATCTGCAATGTTATCAGTCTTGACCTGGCATAATGTAGCTTCCCTCTGCCTTTACTATAAATATATTCACATTGTTCTGAGCTTTGCTCCTTGGTACATTGTCAGTGACGTCTCATAATTTCACTGATGATATTGCTACTTGTAACCATGTTTTATTCTAGCAGTTTCTTCTCTCGCACTTTTTGCCTGCAGAAGTCTCTTCCAGCTTTCTGCTTTGCTGTCAAATATGATTTCCATAAATTTAAATGCAATGTCAATCATCATCTTGTCTCCAGTTCTTTTATTGTCCTATATTTTTCTCACTGTTAGTAACCCCTTGCATTGTAGTGGCTTTTATCACCATGCTTAGGGTGGATTAATTCAAAAAAAGTAGGTAGAGAGATAGGAACACACACTAAGGTATATAGGGAGAGAGATGGGAACACACACTGAGATAGATAGGTAGAGAGATGGGAACATACAATGGGGGAAACAGGTAGAGAGATGGGAACAGACATTGAGAAGGGTAGGTAGAGAGATGGAAACACATGCTGAGAATCACAGATAGATGGGAACATACACCAAGAATCGTAGGTAGAGAGATGGGAACACACGCTGAGATGGATAGGTAGAGAGATGGGAACACGCACTGAGATGGATAGGTAGAGAGATGGGAACACGCACTGAGATGGGTGAGTAGAGAGATGGGAACACACGCTGACATAGAGGGAAGGGACCACACATTTAGATAAGTAGGTACATAAATTGGAACTGACCGAGATAGATGGATGGAGATTGACTAAGATAGATAGAAAGATGGGAACTGACTGAGATGGATAGATAGACGGGAACTGACTGAGATGGATAGATAGACGGGAACTGACCGAGATGGATAGATAGACGGGAACTGACTTAGACAGAGGGGAACAGCTGGGGTAGAAAAATTGGTTGAATGAAGAGAACTATTTTGTTAGATTAGTGGACAGTTTGTGAAAGATAGATGCAGAGATAAAACAACCAAATAGATAGATACATAAAAATGGCGACTGTAGATTGTAGGTAGACAGACATTTATATGTGAACAGAGATATTAAAAAAGACAGATTGACACACACAGTTGCATACAAACAAATCTTTTATTCTTTCCATTTTGATAAATACAAAAGAAAGAAGACATAATTTTTGTTGAATGCGATAAGCAATTTATGTTGTTTCTTAAGTAAAATTCATTGTCAGTGTTGTTTCTTCAGTTATCAAATCTTTACAAAATGTAATAAATAAATAGCTTTTTTTTTATTAATTTATTTTCATTTAACGTATGTCCTCATTATAGAATTTTTTGAAAAACTTTCATTATTACTAAAATTTTCTCTCCCTTGGACTCACAATTCATTTTTTGTTTTAAAGAATTTTGGGTTAATTTGCAGTATAAACACCAAAAGTCCACAGTAATGAAAATGTTCCATTATGGTATGAAATTGCCAGATTATTTCGAAAATGACATTAAGAGTTTGTGCTCTATTACCATTTAGGAGTTATGGACAATGTAACTTTGATTTCTTTTGTGTTGCATTGACAGAACGGTTGCCATTACTGGCTTTGTTTATATACGTTTGCTTTGAGTAGTCATGCACAGAAACTTCACTTGTCTTGATTACTGTGCAATGCATGAGGTTTAAAATGAATGCGTGATTCCAAATATAGCAGTAAAAATGAAAAAAGTGAAAAATAAACTCAAAATTGGAAAAAGTGATCACCCATGACATATATTTAGAAAAGCTTTCAATTGTTTCTATAACAAATTTAAACCAATTTAATAAAAACAAAGAATTCATTAGTTAATAAATCTCCACTTCTAACAGGAAACAATAATTTTTAATTGGAAAAAAAAAAGAAGAATTTATTATAAAAAAAGCTCTTCATTTAAAAGCTTCATTTTAGAAAAAAAGCGCATTTTAAAATAACATCCACGAAAATTGCGTAGTAATCAAAACGTGTAAGAAGATACGAAAAGCAGTAAAAAGGCTGTTAACTAAATAAGCTTCCGCGCATTATTTTTCGAGGCAAACGTATGTAAACAACGCCAGTAATGTCGGTCGGACAACGCGAAATAGATCGAACTTAGATTGTCAATAAATCTTAAACGATAATCGATCGCAAACTTTTATTCTCATTTTTTAAATAATCAGACAATTTCACACCATAATGTAACATTTTCATTACCGTGGGGTTTTGGTGCTTATACTGCAAATTAACCGAATTTTGATTGCCTCTCTTAAAAACTTTCATTTCGCAAATGATGTTTGTCTATTTATCACGCTGTTTGATGCAATGTATTTTTTTTAAATTCATCCTACCGTGAAAAAGAAAAATTGATAATAATACCTTTTTTCTTTTTAGAGAGACAAAGATGGCGGTATGAACAATTGAAAAATGAAATAGAGAGAAATAATAAAATTTATAATAAATAAAATAAATCATTACATAATAAATTTTATTATTTTTTTCATTATTAACATTTTCTATATTATTAATAAATATCCAAGTTTAATATGAAGTATATGGTATTTTAATATTTATCTTCACTTCATTTTTTCTTTAAAAATTTATTGGCAGAAAAACATTTTCCATAAACAAAAAAAATGTAAACAATTTTTGTTTTACTTGTAAAAATTCAAGTAAATATTTTCTACTAAAATATTCGGATGTTCTCTCTTAAGAGGACAGTTTTTGTTTTGTTTTTACAGAAATCGATGAAACTTTTTATTATTTCTACAGAAATAATAGGAATTTTACTTCAATCTATTTGTATAAAAAGAATGGGAGGAAAAAAACAACTTGTATTTTTATAGAAGAAATGACGTCAAAAAAACCCCCGAAGACATTCGGTTTTTTATGTGTAAATGCAGATAACTTGTTTTTTTTTTTTTTTAAATTAGAATTTATTTATCATTTTAGTAGTTTTCTCTAAATGTTGTCTCGCCTAAATTGAATAAATTAATGTTAGAATGTCATTCAAATATTCTATATTTGAATAATAATAATAACTATAAATAACAATAACATAATGCATGAAAAATTCGCTTGAACCATAAACTAAGTTTAATGCTATTCTGTTCTTTAATTTTTTTACATATAATGAAACGTTTGCTCATAAATAAATCAGTTTCAATGTTTAGCGAAATAGACTGGAAAAACGGTACATACGTTTTCTATACTTTTATTAACCAGAAGAGGAAAATCCATTACCATGACGCCATATTCCAAATCCCTATCTACCCACTTTAGCTAAGGGAGCTAACAATTATAGTTAAATAAAACGGGAGGTAAGCAGGGTGTATTTTTTAAAATTTTGTTTGCACATCTACTCGATTGGAATATGTGATATGTTTTTTACATGTTGAAAAGAAGAAAAAAAAATAGTCAAGTTTCCTCGTCTTTTGGGGACGCCTTAGAAGCTTAGGAGGAGGTTTTCTCTTTCTCTTCCTCTTTTGTTGAACTCTCTGCTTCTTGACGGAGAGGAACCCATACGAGCCTATGTCGAAGGTCAGGGTCTTGTTTGGGGAGGTAGACAAACATTTTTTGCTTGAGTCTACGGGCTCGGGACGCCCCACGTTAAGAACTAGCCTTTGTACCACATCTTGCCTTGTGGGGAGGTTGGTAAATAAATAGAGAGGCCAGGGATAACTGTAGAGCGCTTTCGCTTTCGCTCTCTCTCCCTCTCCTCTCTCTCTCTCTCTCTCTCTCTCTCTCTCCTGACTGGAGGGATGACCTCCTTGGACCAGACTTTGACATTCACGTTGCAAGGCCGAGAGGCAATAGAAAAGTAAACACAATAAATCAAAACAACTCAACCAACAATAATTAAATACTAGATATATAGTTACATTTAGAATTACTCACTTTGTCATGATATTCCCATTTTTGTATTCTTTGGTCGACCCACAGTCTACGTATGGGATTAAAAGTGAAAACGGAAATACATGCACGTTTCATCATTACTATAAATAAACAAAAAAAATCAGAATATATTGAATAAAGAAAATCAGTAGACCATTAAGACAGATTTCTACGAATTCAATTAGAAACATAATTTACTTTCAACAAGTATACGATGTCACAGTCTAGCGAGCCAATCAGAAGCCAAGCGGCAATTTACAAGTAAAATTGTGAGTTTGGGGTCAAATATAGATCAGATATTGGTCAGAAGTCGACAAGAGGACAAGATAAAGAATAGGTAAAGAAAGTGTATACAGTATTTCTCGTATGTTTTTTTTTTAATTATAGATGTGTGCAATGAGTGTCCAGATAATTTAGTTGTAAAAAACACAGGAAGTGTCTGGGGTTTTCTTATCGCGATTTTTTACTTGCATTATTTACATTACACTTGCATTGTTTTAAATTGAAGAACTGATGGGTATATACATATTTTTTATATATATATATATATATATATATATATATATATATATATATTGAATTAAATTGAAGAACTGATGAGTATATATATATATATATATATATATATATATATATATATATATATATATATATATATAAATAAAAAAAAACCGATGGGTATACATATTTTAAGCACTACTTAAGTAGACTGATCCACTTGTAAAACAATTTAGAAGAGGATTTAAAATAATTATTATGTCCCAATATTTGTGCATCTGATTCTGAGATCCGCGCCCCTAAAATGTTAAAGGAAAGTTGTAAAATTAAAAAAAAAAAAAAAAAAAAAATGCGCACATATCAATGCTCGAAAAAGTACAGTTTCAAAATTGATATTTGTAAATAAAATCAAAGTTCAGATAACTCTTTAAAATGTTAGGGATCTATTTTACACTGTTATTATGAACAGGACCCGTTCTAAATCGATAAAAATCGATATGGTTTGAGGAAAGTCTAATTAATGATAATCTACAAAATAAATTACCTGAAAAAAAGGTCCCTATTTTTTACGAGTGGACCAACTGGTGTACCTGTTGCAGGGTCGCTCGTATGTTTTTTTGAGTAAATATTTAGGCACTATCATGTTGCGGTAATCAGCACTTTGGCTAATAAATATTTCCGGGTTCCTGGAAAAATGTATCCCACAAGCAATATTGGCGGACACAATGTGAGTCCAAGTAAAAAATGAGTAACACAAAAAACAATATAAAACGAAAACTAATTTCATATATTGACAAAGGGAATAAAAGAAAACATTTTAAGACAAATCACATAGAAAACATTTAACCCAGATAATAAGAATGGATTTGCTTGTGTGTGTTTAGCATCCTGCTACCACTTTTCTGTCAATTTTTGTGCAAAAAGTGGATCACAGGGCCTTGATATTTTTCTCACTTCTCATTGGTCAGTTAATATTAAAATCATATTCTCGCCTACGTCCGTACAACGCCTATGCGTTATTCAAAACCATTTTCCCGCCAAAACTCAGAAATGCTCTTTCGTGTCTATCACGTGATTAAGTTTATTATAAATACTGTGTCACAAGTTCTTTCTTCCTCTTTTTGATTACCCTCGCTTACTAAAATGTAGCTGTTTAAGAAATCGTGTTCCGACCCCCTGCGGACGGACGCTATGAAAACATTCCCACACACGCGCACATACACGTACATACGAAAACTTCATTACGAACATTACAGAACATTACTAGCATCAACATATTACGAATATTCAACTAAAAGCAATGGAAACTTAATTACAAACATTACGGAACATTCACTCCTTCAACTCTTCTAAAGCTAAAGGTTTACTTAACATACAGAATTCTTTCAACTCTCTCACAGTGAACATTTTGAGAGGCAAGATCATTCAACCTTTTATGAGCTCAGATAAAAAGCATTCCGTTATTACAAACTTTAATTCCAGTCAAAGGGAAGTAACCCCTATGCATGTACATCATTACAGATATAAATATAAATATTTTTTGTTTGTTATAAAACCGTTTTGTGTTCCTTCTTATTGTTTCATATTTTGTGTTATTTTGCGTTAAATATAAATTCGAGAGGTCACACCAACTAGCCGGCCTCTACACCACTAAGACATACGCAGAACTATATATACATATGTACACGAGTTCCACGCGGAAAATAATATATCACGTATATCTACATAGCGAGTAGGGTATAAGGAGAAACAAAAAATAAGGTTCTTACATATAATATGGAGATACATCTGTGCCTGGAGAATGCATGTTTAGGAATCTAGATTCAAACGGACCAGATTCATCTACTATCTCCAAGGCGAGGACATATTCCACGAAACGGCGAGTCTTGGGTTTCTTTCAACACTCTCACAGTGGGACCAAAGAAACGTCAACCAGACATATCGCCACCACGCTAAAGAAATTTAACTTGGCTATTCCAGTTTTCCCCATTTCTTCACCAGCAAGAAAATACTTAAAAAAAAGTCTTCTGAAGCTAAAGGTTTATTCAACATATTTCAGCTTTACAGAATTCTATCAACTCTCTCACGGTGAATATTTTGAGCGGCAAGTTCATTCAACTTCCTATGAGCTCAGAAATGAAATATTTCCTTAGTAAAGACTTTAATTCCAGTTAAAGGGAAGTAACTCCTATTAATTATGCTTGACATACATGACATACATAAATATAAATTAAGTTTTTGTTATAAAAACCGTTTTGTGTTCCTTCTTATTGTTTCATATTTTGTGGTATATTGCGTTAAATATAAATTCGAGAGGTCACACCAACTAACAGACCTCTAAATGTGTGCGTAACAAGCGCGTGTGCGGTAGTACGAAAGTCAGGAGAGGAAAATAAAACCATGAAAATGAAGCGGAAGTTATGCGTGGAGCCTCCTTGGTTTTTGCTATTTGAAAGGGAGGACACCTTTTTACCCACGTGCGATTACATCTTATAGCCAGAAGCTGTAAAAGAGAAAAAGATAGAAAAATGGTTGAATTAAGTTATAGGGCATAAAATTAGTCGTCTTTACTTGGTTTAAATTCCACAAGCGCAAGGTAGCATTCCAGGAACTAGAGTTAGCAAAATTACCACCACGACAATATTAGATAGCAACAAAAACCTGGGTAGACGGAATCCGACATGCCTTTTTCACATACCTTGATTTATCTTTTTAGTTGGGACCGTTCATTTAGGACTTTCTCACTAACGGCACCGGAACCAACAAGACAAGGACACACAACTCGTGATAACCGGATGTAACAAGGATCAGTAATGACCCATCATTATTGATTATAACACAGATACCTCCACAGAAACGTGATACCTCAGGTTTAAAATTAAATTTAATGTAAAAAAATGAAAAATCTTTCTTGAAGCATTTTTTCAGGCTAATAGATCAAATTTAATATTTCCAATAGGTTAGATATTCCTTTAAAAGTAAAACGCTTGTAGTGCGTACCAATAAAAATAAAATAAAATATAAAAATAAAAATAAATTATATGAATAAAAATAAGAAGAATTAAAATATGGCATTTGCGCTTTCCTTTAAAATCCTTATCTCTTTATTTCTCTCTCTCTCTCTCTGAACTTCTCTTTCTGTACTTCTCTTAACCCCCGAGAAGGCAACCCTCAGATAAAAAGAGGAAGAAGAAGAATAGACTGAACTCGGCCAAAAAACGCTGGAAGTTTGCAGGAACAGAGCCTATTTATTTGTGACTGAAAACTAACAAAAATCAGGGAGGCTCCTCGCATAACTTCCATTATAAATATATTGAAAAAAAGAAAGGAATGCTAGAAAATAATTTTGACAAACAAGAATAAATTACAACACAAAGAGACAAAGAATTCAAATTAAAATAACGTATTTGCGCTTTTCTTTAAATTCCTTGTCTCTTTTTTTTTTCTCTAAACCTCTCTTTCTATACTTTTCTCAACTTACAAGAAGGCAGCCCTCAAATAAAAAGAGGAAGAAGAAAAGACTGAACTTGGCCGAAAAACAACGGAAGTTTGCCGGAGCAGAGCCTACTTATTTTACTTGACTGAAAAATGGCAAACATCAAGGAGGCTCCACGCATAACTTCCATTATAAAAAGATGATAAAGAAAGGAACGCCAGAAAATAAAATAATATGGGCCAATCAAAAAAAAAAAAAAAAAAAAAAATGACACAAAGAGACCTTTGATGTTAGCCGAAAGCAATGTTCGTGCCAAATCCTCGAGCCTGGCCAAAAGTATATAAACCTGATACTTCTGGTCTGGAGTCAGATGGGAAGAAGACAGGACGGAACGAAAGAACGCTACCGTAGAGAAACCAGCCATGTGTGACGTGTCAAGAAGTAGTTAAGAAGTCAACTGCTAATGATATTTATGCCCTTCATAAAAGCAGTAGATTGACACTGAACGATTTCTAAGATAACTACGACTACTATCAAGTGCTGACTCCAAGCACTCGAATATCAGGCTGAAATGGACCTTTCTCCAGACTGCTACCAATACCCACCTTATTAACGAAATTTTTGTTACCAAAGGACTAATTCATCACTCTAAAGAAAATAAATAAAAATATATTATTTATTTTAAACCCTTGTGTCAGATCTTTTAATTTACAATATCCATAAACTTAATAAAAAAAATAATGTCGCCTGCGAAGTCCCATTGCGGCTAATCTGGAGATCAACAGCCCTCTTACTTTATGACAAGATCTGGATCTTCAACACCAACGTCAAGTCGGTCCTACTTTACGGCTCAGAAATCTGGCGGGTAACCAAGACCAACATCCGCAAACTTCAGACATTTACCAACTGATGTCTGAGGAACAGCCTCAATGTTAGATGACCGGAAGTCGTCTCCAGCGATCAACTGTGAGACAGGACTAGACAAGCCCCAAATCGAGATTGACATCAAGAAATGGAAATGTGGATGGATTGGCCACACACTTCGCAAGCCTCCTTCAAGTGTCACCAGGAAGGCTCTTGATTGGAACCCACAAGGGAAGCGAAAAGTTGGTCGACTACAATAGACTTGGCGCAGAAGTGTTGACGCAGAGGTGAAGGCAGCCGGCACGACATGTGCCGAGCTGAAGAGGATCGCCCGTAACCGCGTCCGTTGGAGAGGTTTTGTTGCGGTCCTATGTTCCCCAAGGAATCAAGAGGCATAAAGAAGAAAAGAATAAAAAACTAAAATTTCGACAGAAATTTCATACGATATTTTTTCTTTCGCTGTTGTTAAGAAAAATTCTAATGAGAATATTTTGTGAAAAAGAATTAAAACTCAAAAAAAAAAAAAAAAAAAATACTAAAAAAATAAAATACAATAAAAAATAACTAAAAACATTGGTTAACAACGAAGAGCTGGTAAATAAATTCTTTTTTTGAAGTCCACATTTGTTCCTTTAACATTACAGCAATAAAATTCAATTTCTATGAATTCTTGAGTCCAACTGGAAAAACTTGAGACCAAAGTTTTCACACCTATGTGAGAAGTCGCACTAGTCCTTTCATTATTACTTTTCATGCACGTGTTTTTTTTTTTGTTTTTTTTTTACATAGAAGGGAGAAAAAGAAAGAGCTGATAGTGAAGGAAAGAATAACGATATAAAGTGTAGGTGGAGCGGTACAATGCCATAAAATCAAAGAGTAATAATAAAAGAAATTCTTGGATATTGGGATTGTCATATTTTTCATTTTATAGTCTGAGAGAAAACTTCTTTCAGATTTGGCAAACTGAATGAAAACACTTCCATCAAGCTTTTGCTTTAAAAAATTTGACATCGCTTCAGCATATAGAAGTAAGTGCTTTTTTAATTTTAAATTTTTTTTTCTTTCTACGGTGGATATATCTGTAAAAATTACTTGAGGAATATAACGTGAGTGCCTTTTTTTATATCATTTTTAACTACCCTGTAATCTTAAAAATTTAGGAAAATATTCTCCACGATCTAATGTTTTATTGAAATTTAAATACTTTGGCTTTACATTTGCTATAGTTATCGTTCTTATTTTCTGATAATGTCGTATATGGATGTCCGTATTTACAAAAATCGATACGTTTACAGTATAAGCATGTATAAAATTTATACACATACAAAAGAATTCAAAATTCTTTTAAAATTATTGGCTTTTCCATTTATGATTAGTAAATATAGTTTGTAGGTTTGGTTTGGTTTGGTTTGTTTTACGGCATATCAACCTCAATGAGTTATTTAATGCCGACAAAATTTTTATTGCTGGTAATAATTTTTCCAAAGATGTATTGTTAGTAATATATTTTTTCCCCAAAAATGTATTGCTTGTAATATATTTCCCTTCAAAAATGTATTGCTGGTAATAATTTTTTCCTTCAAAAAATCATTGCTAGTAATAATATTTTACAAAAAAAAGTATTGCTGGTATTAAAATCTATTTTTAAACTTGCATAGTGTTTTAACTCCAGTTTGTGTGTGTGTGTGTGTGTGTGTGTGTGTGTGTGTGTGTGGTGGGGGATAATTATTTGCCCATAGCTAGGACCCTAACAGGTGCTACCACCTTGGATCAGAGTGGACCTGGGAACACCAGCAATTAAGAGGTGGTTCCACGATCCTCAAAACCTGATCAGAGGCCTTGCTGTCGGACGTAGTTTATCGTCTTACCCAGGACGCGGATGTAATTTATCGTCATACCCAGGACGAGCTGCCGGATGTAGTTTATCGTCATACCCAGGACGGATATAGTTTGTACTTAATAACGTCATCTAACCTTTGCAAGGTAAGAGAAAATTTTAAATTTTTTTAACATTTTATAAATTATTCTAATTAAAAAAAATGAAAACAATTCTTTTAAGAATTCATTATTCATGGAAATTTATTTTTCTTAAGAGACTAGTGTCCATAATATATCTTATTTATATAAGCAATTAAAAGCTTTTCTGATTAAATAATTTCTTAGCTCTATTGCATTTTTTATTTTATAATTCAGATCAGATTTTCTAGAATTAGGGGTCCTATTTTTAAAAAAGAAATTGATGATTTAAATTCTCCAAGGAGTTCTGCTTTTAACTCATATATAAACATTAAGCTTTGCAAAATTTAACTTTTCAACATTTCATAACATTAAATTAGTGGGAATAGTAATATATATATATATATATATATATATATATATATATATATATATATATATATATATATATATATATATATACCAAGATTTTCTAAAAAAACAAAAACGTTGATATTCAAAAATTTAAAATAAATAAATGAAATGCAATGTCAAACGTTCTGTCTTCTTAATTCCTGTTCTTCTATTGTTTTCTCTCCTTAATAATGTATTTCTGTCGTCATATTATCTCACATTCAGTAACCACTGCGTCTTAGTGGCTTTATTGCCTTGTAAGAGGGAAACAATTAAAAAAATTGTTTCTTTTATTTTATTTGATATTAAAAAAAATAGGACAAGGGCAAATAACTTAGGAAATAAATTCTAGACTTATCTCCCATGGCAAAATGGTCATCGTCAACATTATATAATTTCATTGACTTATTCTGCACCCATTGTTATTAAGACCCTTTTACTTTTATAAATTTGTTGCGTTTATGTTGTTTTTCATTAGAGTCAATGCTTCAAAGTGGCTGTCAGGTTATTAGGACTTGCAAAGTCAGATGGTATGTAACTTGATACTGGTAAGGTAAGTGAATCATTTAATGCAAAAGTAGGTATACCCTGAAGAAAAAAAGAGCATACACTGATGAAAAAGACCCCAAACTTGATTAAACAATTTTTTATCGTCTAAGTGTTTATGTTATTATTAAGAGGAAAGACCAAAGGATTTTTTGAATATTTTTTCTAAATTTTTTAATCCTTTTTAGCATGTTCGAAATTTTAGTTAAAAATCTTGTTTTTTGAGTCAGCAAAATTTACATAAAATCGATCATATTAGCCATTTTTGACAACTTTGTAAACAAAATTGAAATTCTCCGTTTAAAAATCTTGTAAAATTCAGTTATACTTTTATCCAAAAGTTATTTAACGACACCTGGAATATTTAAAGTATACTTAATGTAATTTGAAACAAACATTACTTAGTTTTTTAGTAGAAAAAATTTAGTTAGAAATAAGAGAAGCGTATCTAACCGTGGTAATTGGTTTCGGAGGTGTGAATTGACGTTTACGTCAATGTATTGACAACTAACATTAGGGCAATTTATCGGACGGAAGGGCAGAAGTGACAGTATTTTTGAATTTTAAGTGAACCAGCTTATTTAACTATAAAGTAATTCTTAAAAATTAAATACTTTCAAAAGTCTAATATTTTATTGATTTTTTAGGCACATTTTTTTTTAACGAAACTATGTCTAAAGCCTGTAAAGTAGGTATTATACAGTAACCAAAAATCAAGTGTGCGCCCAAACCTATTATATTGATTATACAAATATATCAATAATAATACATATATTCTTCTAGTCGAGAGTGGGCACACATGTCTACTCTAGCACAAACGTTTTTATCAGCATCAATTTCCTGGCAGCCACCCGTATGAACTGAACCATGACATCAACAAAACGGGGCTTGCATGCGAAAACGCTATCCTTTAATGAATGAAATGAATTGTAGTATTAAATGAATCTTAGAACTACTATTATAATCCTGGTTATAGTGGTATAATATTTACTGTATACCTACTTTTGCAGCCCTCTGTAAGGCAGATTTATAAATATATAAAATATCTGTGCATGTGTGTACATACACAGGCACATATATTTTCGGGTATTTCAATTTGTTGATATCTATCTCATTCTCTTTTCCTCTATCTGTCTATCTCGACCTGTTCATATCTATCTATCTATCTCTTCTTATCTGTCTGTCTCGGCCTGTTCATATCTATCTATCTATCTATCTATCTATCTATCTATCTATCTATCTATTGAAGTACTTGCGTGTTTTCCATCGTCTCATATAGAATCCATTTTTTCGATTGTGATTTTCATTGCAAACACATGCCACTTTGGAGCCCGATGCAACATAATCTTTCTCAGTCTATCAATTTATCAATCTATCAATATATTTGTGGAACCCCGTTTTAGAAAAATGTCATAGATTTAAACTCAGAAATTAACTCATCTTTGTACACGGACCGGTTCCAAAAATTAAAATTTTTGTATTCATATATATTAACCAATCAGCGACGTCATATGAGACGCGCAGTTTCCTTTGAACTGGCAGATTAAGATTTGTTGTTAGCTACGAAATTTGGGAGGATTACTTCAGAATATGATCAACAATATTTTCCTTCCTTACAATGGATATTTAAAAATTGGGAAAATATTTATTGGCCAATAATAAATATTAATAAATCTAATTTTTGTCTTTTTATGGAGCCGATGTTTCGTTATAAAAACGATCAATTTTAGTTCGCTAGTTTAGTTTTTCACTTACCCTTTGACCAGTTTTTTCCATACAAAACTGAAATTCTCACACTTAATTAATTAGTAACATCTTTAGCATATTTATTCGAGTATAAAATATTACAAAAAATGCTTAGCGATATTGACACATAAAAAATAAAACATGCAGTCAGTCAGTTATGTGCCATGCGTGATACACGATTAGGCGATCATGTATCTTTCGATATATGACTGACGAGGCAGATTTTTTTTCTCGCAATAGATTGCCATTTCTTTCTGCGGTGGACCAGTTGCCGTTTAAGGCTATAGAACTTGGTCTGTCCTGCTATTTACCCATAGCTGGTGGGGGAGAAGAAGAAGATTCGTATCTTTCCCAAGGGTATTAGCACATAAGTGAATGTAATGGATTCGACTAGTATTCTAACTCGGCTCTTCGATTCCTCAATCCGAGCTGCTATCCATTACTCCACGACTAAGTTTATTTACGAGCGTCAACAGTAAGACAGCACAACCGCCTATTCATGTTGCCGACTACTACAATTTATACGCATACATAAAACAACATGCATCCGTGTCACACACATTCTCACATGTAGCTGTGAAAATCAGTGAGCCGAGTTCGAATTCCAGTCGAGTTCTTTACATTCACTTACGTGTTTATATCCTGGGTAGAGGTATGAATCCATCTCTTCTCCTCACAGCTATGGATAAAACAGCAGGACATGGTCTTATAGCTTTGGGTGGTAACCAGTCTAAGAGAAGTAAACTCTGAATTCAAACCAAAAAGGGCCCCAGAATGAAAGAAAGAAAAAGTAGACAACTGAAACGAAACCTTGACATAAAGAATAAGAGTGACGTACTAAAAGTTAAATAGAAGTTGAAAAAACAAACTCAAGGGAAGGCAAAGAGAATGAGGCGTTATGAAAAAAGAAACAGATTCTTTTGGCAAAAGAAGATCTTGAAAGAAGATGCCAAAGAACTATATCGAAAACTGGGAAAAAAATAAAATAGAGATAAATGACCCAATATCCAGGAAGTCGAGGAGTTCTGGTAGGAAACTGCAAAATAGATTAAACATTCACATCGAGGGGCTAAATGCCAACAACCCAGAGGAGACACATTCAGAGGAACAAATAGAAACCAGTTGTAATAATCCTTCTGAGGTACACGAAAATTAGAGGGAGAAAATGACGAATATAAGAGAAACAGAAATGTCAAAAACATCCGTTATAAATAGGAGAATGTAAAGGAAATGTCTTTCGAGGAAAGGCCAACAATTCCAAAACTAACAAAGACCTGTCAAATGAAGAAAACCATCAATCTTGCTAAACAAGCAATTAGAATGGACGATATAGAAAGACGGCTGAATCTGACATAAATTAATCATTTTATATACGCGGCCTCGGGAACGCTCAGAGAAAGAACAGGTAAAAAAGTAAAAACACAACATAAACGAACAAGAAAAAAAAAATGCCAGTCTGGAAAGAAAAAATAGAAACCGAAGTAAATAAATTATGAGGACAATTGTAAAATAGACAAGGGCTCCAAAATGAAAAAAAAAGAAACAATTGAAATATAACCTTGACATAAAGAATAAGACTGACGTATCAAAAGTCAAAGAGAAGCTGAAACAACAAAATCAAGCGAAGGCAAAGAGAATGAGGCGTTATGAAAAAAGAAACAGATTCTTTTGGCAAAAGAAGAACTTCAAAGAAGGTGCCAAAAAACTTTATAGAGAAATATGAAAAAATAAAATAGAGATAAATGACCCACATAATATCCAGGAAGTCGAGGATTTCTGGTGGGAATGTGGAAAATGCACAATGAAAGAGCTAGATGGATCAAGCAACAGCAGGAAACCAAAAACTGGAAAGAACCAGAAATAGACTGAATAGCCAATTTGGGGATAAAAACCTATCTAGCACCCACCAAGACCTCGCACAGGAATACAATGATATAATCATAAACCCAGAAAAATGTCCCAAATGGCTCACGGGGAGAGTAACATACCTACTCCCAAAAACAACAGAGACGCAGAACCCGAAGACCTGCCTACCAACGATATACAAGATCCTCACATCTATCATAACCGAGTGGACATACAACTTCTTTGAGAAAAACAATTTACTCTTTAGCAAAACTGAAGGGATGTAAAATACGAAGTTACGAGGTGCAAATGCTAAATAATTATCAATAAAATATATTGGAAGAGGGAAAACAAAAAAAGAAACTTATCGATAACATGTATTGACTACAGAAAGGTGGTTGACAATGTACCATACTCATGGAGAGAAAAGAGCCTAAAAATATACAGGGTATACCCCACGACAGTCAAATGCATAACAGACAGCATAAAAAACTGGAAGACTATACATAGAGAGGAACAAATAGAAACCAGTTGTAATAATTCTTCTGATGTACACAAAAAATAGAGGGAGATAATGATGAATATGAGAGAAACAGAAATGTCAAAAACATCCGATATAAATTGGAGAATGTAAAGTAAATGTCTTTCGAGGAAAGGCTGACAATTCCAAAACTAACAAAGAACTGTCAAATGAAGAAAAGGATCAATCTTGCTAAACAAGCAATTAGAATAGACGATATAGAAAGACGGCTGAACCTGACATAAATTAATCAGTTTATATACGCGGCCTCGGCAACGATCGGAGAAAGAACAGGTGAAAAAGTAAAAACACAATGTAAACGAACAAGAAAAAAAAATGCCAGTCTGGAAAGAAAAAATAGAAACCGAAGTAAATAAATTGTGAGGACAATTGTAAAATAAACAAGGTCTCCGGAATGAAAAAAAGAAAAAATTGAAATGAAACCTTGATATAAAGAATAAGACTGACGTATCAAAAGTTGAAGCTGAAACAACAAACTAGCCAATGTTAGATGTGACATCATCAGGAAAAAAGAACACCTGACATAGAACTCGAAAGCATCTGAGAAACATCAAAAATAGATTAAACGTTAACATCGAGGGGCTAAATGCCAACAACCCAGAGGAGACACATGCAGAGGAACAAATAGAAACCAGCTGTACTAATCCCTTTGAAGTACACAAGCAAATAGAGGAAGATAATGACGAATATGAGAGAAACAGGAATGTCAAAAACATCCGATATAAATGGGAGAATGCAAAGGAAATATCTTTCGAGGAAACGCCGGCAATTCCAAAAGTAAGAAAGAGCAATCAAGTGTAGGAAACTATCAACCTCGTTAACCAAGCAATTAAAAAAATAAGGGACGAGACAGAAAGACCGCTGAACCTGACAGAGATTCATCATCTTATATACGCAGTCTCAGCAACAATCGCAGAAACAGTAGGCGAAAAAGTCAAAACAAAGGAAACGAAAAAGAAAAATGCCAGTTTGGAAAGAAAACAATAGAAACCAATATAAATAAACTAGGATGACAATTGTTATTTCTAATTGAAGTAGACAAGGGCTCCAAAATGAAAGAAAGAAGTAGACAACTGAAACGAAGCTTTGACATAAAGAATAAGACTGACGCACTAAAAGTTAAAGAGAAGCTGAGACAACAAATTCAAGCGAAGGTACAGAGAATCAAGCGTTGTCAAAAAAGAAACAGATTCTGGCAAAAGAAGAACTTCAAAGAAGGTGCCAAAGAACTATATGGAGAACTGGGAAATCCCGCTACCACCTTTTTTCTTATCAATATCAATGTTTGTAAAAAAAGTGGATCACAGAGCTTATTCAGCTTAATAAATATTTTCAGAAAACTTCAACTTCTGATTGGTCACTTATTATTTAAATCATGCCCGAATATCAATGTCAATTTCTGTGCAAAAAGTGGATCACAGAGCTTATTTAGCTTAATATATATTTTCAGAAAATCTCAACTTCTTAATGTTTAAGTCATGTTCGAATAACATCGACCTAGTTCTTGACCTGACAAAAAATAATTCCGCCAAAATCTGTCAAGCCTCTGTGAGCCTAACACGTGACCAAATTTAGCAATAAATATGAAACGTCTTTCATCTTCGACAGTGAGACGATTGGAATCCTTTGAACTCGTCACACAGTTCCAGGCTTTAAGTTAAAGTTCCTTAACATAATTTCAGCCTGAAAGAAAACTCACTCACACAGCAATATTTTATCATGAACAATCAACTCAAGTTTTTCACATTTAATTGGTACACGAATCTTTGTCATAGGCTTTCAAGCTCAAACGTTCATTATTGCAATTAACATAAGCACAGCTTGTTAAGAACCACTTACTCCAACTACAGAATATTCTCTTCGTACGACAAGTGAAAACAAATCAAAGAGCGACAATTCCGTAAACCTTAAAGTAAGTCGTAAACAATATTTCTCTACTTTAAGTACAAACTTGAACTGTTTATTTTTCCTTAAATTACAATAATACCCAAACACACTTTCTCCTTATTGTACTGAGCATTCAATAACTTTAATAACCTTTCATCTAAACATAAAAGGACGTTTGAACTTTTTAAAACTACCTTTTTACTCCAGTTGTTTGTACCTCTTTGTTATATAAATATTTTATTCATTGTTGTGCAAAAACTGTTGTTTCTCATGTTGTTCTTATTCTTTGTTTGTTAAATAAAATTTAATGTGAGAGGAGATTGTTAATTTCATCACGTAGCCTAATTTACTCAACAATTATCAATCCATATAATTTAATCAATTAACACAACCTCCACAAGATTTTTTGTTTTTATACGAGGTAATTACTTTGTCATCTTTACAGCCGAGTCCCAGGAAACTATGTAGTGTTTTGAGTAAAGCTGACTAACTGCATTTGATGATCCCTGTCATTCAGTAATAATAATAATAACACAACTTAGAGAAGATCGCGATTTAAGATAAGAAACAGTAAAGAAAAACAGTGTTCGACAATGTTCAACAATATTTTGACAGTATATCTGTCTTTTAGTTACGTTTAAAATTGTATCCAAGTATAAAGATATAAAAATTATAAGACTTTGTACAAAATTCCGTTTGTCTTTAGAATAACGGATGTAATGGTAATCAACACGTTAAAACGGATGAAACTCAGCCAGCGCGAATGGCATGGAACTCAGCCAGCGCGAATGGCATGGAACTGAAATATAATGGTGAAGTTTTTGTTAGTTGATTAGTTAGTAAGAGGAATAAATAAAAAAAGCTTTGTATAAATCCAATAGAACTCCCATGTCATTCTTTTCATAACCCAAGGGCAGGAAGTTCGTAGTTTACATACGTAACATCCTCGTGCGTTTTAAGGGCGGCAAGGTCGGTGATTTCTGGATGTATTTTTTCAGAATGGGTACTTTAAGATGAAATTACAATCGTTTGTAATGGAATGTTCCGTAAGCCCTGGAAAATTCCAAAATGAGTACGACCCCACCCCATCATATTACGCATGTTTCAGTTGGACGCCTTCATGCTGGAGGAAAATGAAAATATAAATTAAAAATATAAAAATCTGCCAAAAATTATAAGACTTTGTATAGACTTTCGCTTGTCTTGAGAAAAAAAAAACGGATGTAGTGGTAATCAACGCGTCAAAACGAATGAAACATGGCCAGCGTGAATGGCATGCAACTGAAACGTGCGTAACACGATGGTGATCGTGCTAATCTTGGAATTTTCCGCCAGTTGATTAGTTACTAAGAAGAATTAATAAAAAATCTTAATGAAAATCATATGGAACTCTCCTGTCATTCTTATCATTACATCGAGCAGGAAGTTTAGCAGTTTGCATAGGTAACTATCCACTTGCAGGATACTTCGACGTAATGTAATGGTTAGCAAGGTTGTCTCGCTAGAACAATTACAACTGAGTTCGATCCTCACTGGGTGCCCCATACTTTCGTTCGTGTGCCACATCTAAGCTAGAGTTATACAATCATTTAGGGTACCTCGGCGTTGTGTAATGGCTAGCAAGCTTGTCTCGCTAGAACAATTACGACTGAATAGCGAGTTCGATCCTCACTGGGTGCCCCATACTTTCGGCCGTGTGCCACATCTAAGCTAGAGTTATACAATCATTTAGGGTACCTCGGCGTTGTGTAATGGCTAGCAAGCTTGTCTCGCTAGAACAATTACGACTGAATAGCGAGTTCGATCCTCACTGGGTGCCCCATACTTTCGGCCGTGTGCCACATCTAAGCTAGAGTTATAAAATCATTTACGGTACCTCGGCGTGGTGTAATGGCTAGCAAGCTTGTCTCGCTAGAATAGTTACGACTGAATAGCGAGTTCGATCCTTACTGGGTGTCCCGTACTTTCGGCCTTGTGCCACATCTAAGCCATGCTTAGAAAATCTACACAACTATCCTCGTGCGTTTTAAGGGTGGCAAGTTCAGTGATTTCTGGATGTTTTTTTTCAGAATAGGCACCTTAAGATGTTCATTGAAATTACAATCGTTTGTAATAGAAAGTTCCTTAAGCTCAATTGATGTCATATTGTTTTGTCATCATACCTGTGGACATTGAATATTTTACTTAAAGTTTCCGTTGCCCAATCCACATAATAATAAGTTTCTTATTTAATAATAATAATAATAATATGTTTAAATATCATCCTGTTCCCTGCCTCGCTACCCCACGTACCTGCGTTGCGTACTTAAATAACCTTTGTTCGTTATTTACCAGAGACATGATTTATAATCGGCTGATAAATGCACAATCTTCCGATTCCATGTTTACAAAAATAATCGATATAGACTGAACATCGATCTGTTCGAACTGTTGTCCTCGCCAATCCACAGTTATCTGTAAATAGAGATAAGTACAAATTTACGTCGAAAAGAAATCGATGTCCTCTTGTCAAGAAAATCATCAAAAAAAAAAAAAAACAAAAAGAAAAAACCAAAGTGCAAATTGCTTGGAATTATTAATATATAGTTCATTCGAATGAAGCTTTTTTTATTTGGAGCTACACAATCTTCCTGACTTGTTTTTAGTTATTTTAGATTGCATAGTTTATCATATGGAATCGGTGTAAATTAAAGCATCTTTTTTCTTTCTTTTAATTAATGATAATATAACAAAGAACGTCTCCCCCCACCCCGCAAAAAACAAGCAAACAACATCAACAACAAAATGTCGACGAGTGTATTTCTAGACGATATCTCTTTTACAAAATGTTTGACGGTAAAGTGCTGAATATTAAGAAATTGAACATTAATAGTAAACAAAATGTTCAAAACTTATCTTCCGGACTCAAAGTTTTGCAGACGAATCGTAGGTCCAATGCTCACAAAATCTCAATACACAGAAATCGTCAGAAATGCAACGTAGAGTGCAACACAGTCACTCGCAAGACGACGGACGTGGTAGAAAAATAAACTACCTTCCAATTCGAGATCATCAACTGCTTTTATCGACGGAACTATCTTTTTTGTCGTTTGTCGACGCTTGAGGAGGACAAACAGTTTAGCATATCAAAGATGCATTTAAGATAATTCTCTGTAAATATATATAATTTGACAAGAGTCGGTCTTCATCATAATATCCAGTCAAAACTATTTAGTAAAGAATCTATTTTTGGTAATCTTTCTCGCTAGTTGCGTGGGGCTTCGTGGTTAAAATGATTAGTTGATTTACCCACGTCAAGAAGATTAATGAAGGGTGATAATGACGAGTAAACACACGGGAATTTTATTAAAACAATATAAGGAATGTGATTACAAATTTACGCTCTTTAAGTTGTGTCAGTAGCTCTTTTCAGGAAAATAAATCAGAATTCTTAAAGTCCGTAGTTTTAACGAATTGTCTTGAAAAGGAAATGTTCATACAACAGATTAAATGAGCTGGCAAAATAATATTCAACATTTTTTAAAACAAATGTAAGAGAGGTCGTTGCTCACCGAAAGAATATATACTTTTAAAAGTAAACTAAGGCAGATAGTTTGAAATACTTAGCTTGGATTGTTGAGAAAAAAAAAATTCTTCAAAGTGTCGTGTGCTTGGTTAAAAGCCGATAATATATTTTACATTGGCAAGTCCTTCAACGCTGGACGCGGTGAACAGAAATGAAATGACTTCAGACCCTCTTCTTTCATTAATTTAATTTTCCTCCTCATTTTATATTAAAAAAAAGGTTGAAGGCAAGGTTTTCATTGGTCCAACGAAAATTTTACGAATTACTTTCCGTCTTTTTTTTTTATCTTGAAGGGATTTGGTAAAAGGAGTTATTATTATTTCACACTCACTACACTGCTTTCTCAGAGCAATGATCACAAACAAAGAACTGTATCAAATAACAGAAATAAATTGAGGACTTTCAACAACTGAACTGAACATCACACGTAACTTGAAGAGAAAATAATGACATAATCCAGATATTGCACACGACTTCACACAAAATGTTAGGAAGAAAACCCACCCCATC
This sequence comes from Acanthosepion pharaonis, assembly GCA_903632075.3. Classification (NCBI taxonomy): domain Eukaryota; kingdom Metazoa; phylum Mollusca; class Cephalopoda; order Sepiida; family Sepiidae; genus Acanthosepion; species Acanthosepion pharaonis. The sequence continues at coordinate 204,629 of CAHIKZ030005136.1, forward strand.
AGTATAGCAAAGATCGATAACAGTTAGTGGACTTGAGAAACCTATTTTCTAGAAAAATTGTTTTAATAAAAATCTTTATTAATATCAACCAAAAATAGCACTGGCTTTTCGGCCAGTAAATGCCGAAGGTTTCCTTATAAAGAAACAGCTGATATTGCTATTAGCATTTGTTACATAATGCGAAGGCCAGAGTCAGGATTGTCAACGATTGTCCAGAGTGCCTTGAAGGCGTGGTATTCTTACAATGATGGATTGCCTTTGTTTAGGTTTTGGATATAAGTTCAAAACAGCGCGAAGTCAACAGAGTGTTGCAAGAATTCCGAAGCGTAGATACGCCTCCCACACCTGGGTTAGCAATGGAGGGAGACTGAACCAATGTGCAACATGTGTTCCTGTGACATATTTCCTCCCGCTGCCTCTTAGAATCCAAGCTGCCACCACTCTCTCCTAATGAAACGAATAAGAAAAAGAAATGGCTCGTTTCGTTGATACTATTTGATGTAGAAGCGTGGTGACCCAGAGACGACGCAGAATGCAACACATTTAGTGTAAGTTCTAAGCGATGTTGACCTCAACCTTCAAGGTCAGTATAACTCTTTGATACGAACTGGAAGACGGTCAATACTTGCCTAGAGACTCAGGTGTAAGCACGATGAGTGTTTACCTATAGACTCAAGTATGAAATTTTTTAAGGCACAGTTGATAAAGGCGTTGGTTAGATCCAGTGACCGGACCCAAAGAGTGTGAGTTCAATACCCGGTTAAGGCAGCGGAGAACTTGGAGAGGGGAATTAACAGTATAACTGATAACTGACATCTATTAAACATGGCACGTGGAACTAGAACAGTCTACCCCAATGATCGAAATAAATGGTTCAGTTCGACATTCCAACCACCTGAAGTAGGCCGGAGCAGGCAACAGCCGAAACGTTGTAATAAATATGGCGACAAAGATGAGGACAATCCGAATAATGTAAATAATGAATGCTCACCGTGTTTGTGAAACCCCCACCCCCAAAACTCAATTCCATCAGTTTAACCCGAGCCCTGAGCAAGCTGAAGACATCGACGATTCACAACCAAGCACTAGCGACTAATAAAATCTTTTGTATTCATGTGTATTTTGTTGTTTTGCACCTAAAATGCATTCTTTTTTTGACACATGCATTTTAGTTTTGTGTATTTCTAGCAAATATTAAACCAAGTGTATTGTAGTATGCAGTGTTTGACTTAAACCTGACAAACGTAAGAATACTAAACAAAACAATGTATAACGAGATTAGACAAATTGTATCAAACTTAAAGATAACGTAAATACAAAGAAAAAAAAATACAATAATGCCTAAAGGAAGATAAAAAGATTGCAAAATTAATTACAGACCGACTTACGACTAGATCGATTTAAGACCTGTCGTTCGTAAACAATCGTTGTCATAAGTCGACGACGAACCAATCCTAAAATAATAGGAACCAATTGTAAAAGTCGAAACCAATCCTAAAATCTTAAAAATAGTGACCAATCGTAAAACAGTTCAAGTTTAGTCGTCTTTATACTTGACTTCATAGTTGTAGAATTAGATTCCTACAATTTTTTTTTAAATCTCAAATTTTGTGCAAGTTAAACACATAGAGGCTTCCAATCAAGTATAACAACAACTGATGCATTCTGATTGATTGAAAAATATTAATTAGGTGTCGTCAACTACGTCCGAAGGTACCGACTCAAATTTTGATCTCTAGTTGACGCCACAAAATGTAAACATGTTCACGATCCCCACCCCCCACGTGACCAAGAGAACTAATAAAAACGAAACTTCAACGCGACTTGGTCAGAGGGCACTTAAAATATTGAACTCATTCACTTAACCTCATTGGAAATCAACACAGCAAAATTAACCTAAATCCAGCTTGCGAAAGAACGCTCATTCCAACAAAATATTCTATTCCACAACAAGCATCTCTGGTAAAAGAGCGACAACTCTGTAAAAATCAGTGAGTCAAGAACAATACTTTTTTTTTCTATTCAATGCAAAAAAAATAACTGTTTAATTTTCCTATAACAACAAATATACTTAACTACACTTTCTCATTTTCGTACAATAAGTTCAGCAACTTAAATTCTTTCAGTATCACACACCAAAGAACTCTAAAGTGTTTTAATAACTTAAGCACAATATATTATGTATTTGTTGTGTTTATAAAAAAATATTTATTGTTGAACAATTTCTTCTACTTGATTATTTCTCTTCTTGTTGTCTTTGTTACATTAGATATAATAAAAATAGTAGAGGGTCAGTTTTATTTGTATTTATAACCAATACAGATTGGCTAACCGACTATATAGTTAAACATTCATCATGCTTACATAGGTATTTAATGTCAAATATTGGTCGTCTGTTTCCTGGAAGTTATCCTTTTTTGGTGTTGCTTTACTCATTTGCATATTATGCATTCGGCGTATCCTAAGCTACATTGACAGTATAATCCAGTTTTCGAGTGTTGATTTTTCCGAAAACTGACTATTTTTGCTTTTCAGACATAGTTGTAAATTTCTGCAATTTTAAGACATTTATTTGGCGTAAAGGCGAGTGTTTTACGATGTTTGCGAAACCCCAGTAAAGAATTGCAGAAAAATGCAATGGATTTTAGTGACATTACTAAAAATCGAAATTCTGTGGTAACACCGGCTCACAAAATATTTGACTCATTTTATGCCTTTTGTTAGCTCCATATTGGAATTTCCATATTCATATATATTAACCAATCAGCGATGTTATTTGTTAAAGTGCAAAGAGCTTTGAAATTCCGGACGACTGTGTTTTTCGTCTGCTATGAAATTTTGTAGGATCCCTTTAGAGAATGATCAACAATATTTCTCTTCCTTAAATTGGACATTTAAAAATTGGGAAAATATTTATTAACCAATAAACTCATTAGTTTCATAAAATCTAATTTGTGTTTTTTTCTAGAGCCAATGTTTCTGTTATAAAAGTGATTATATTTGTTCGCTGAATTAGTTTTTCAATTAACCTTTTAGGGTCGATCGTTCGTTGCTGTACAAACTAAAATTCTCAAATCTAAACTAATTACTTTTTCGCATATTTATTCGAGTATCCTATATTACAAAAAGGCTTAGCTATTTTGACACTAAAAAACATACGAATTGAGTTATTTGTCAAAACAGATTTTTAACAGTATTATCCATAACGCAATTTCGCCTGCCGTCTTGGCTACCTCCTATCAGCTGCCGACTGTTATAAAATTACACGCATATATAAAACAATGTAAAACGTGACACACACATTCTCATATGTAGACGCATTGTGTTTTTTATACTAACACAATTTATTTGATTGTATTGTAATGACGACAACAAAAATATTTTGTGTTAAGTTGTTTCGCAAAGAATCTTTGTATTTCATTTCTTTCAATTTGAAAAAAATTAATACTTAATAATAAGAAATGATTTAAATTTGTGGAGCCGTGTTGAAGATTGTTTATTTCTTCATTTTATACACGCATGTTCCTCTACACGTTTATTACGCATATCATTCTTTGTGAAAAAGATTACTATATTTTCTTATGACACATTGACTCCTATATAATGGCCACACTGTGCCAAACAGACGCTTAAGTATGTTCTAAATGTAAATTATTCCATATTCGAAGTCCCAGTTGCCAAGTTTTCCAAAAGAACGTTAATGGGCGACCCAGAACACTAAGTAAAGTAATTATAATTCAATATTATTTCCGTTATCAACGTACTTTCGTCGATTGTGTAAGAGTGACGTGTGTACTTTGCTTCGTATCTTGCATGATCAATCATACAACGTTGTAGTTTGGAAATACATGCTTTCTTTAAGGATATTGGTTAGAAATTTTTGCTTTTTTGCGGGTATTCAATTTCAAAAATACTTTTGTATATTTAGCCATTATAACACGTAGAATACGTACCATCCTGCGTGGATGATTCCAGACTCAAGTATAAACCCTACCTGTGTTTACATATCAACTCACGTATAAAAACAACCAATTTTTACCCATAGACTCAAGTATAAAACCAACCAATATTTATCTATTGACTGAAGTATAAACATACTCATAACTAATGTTTACTTATAGATTTAACTATCAGGTCATCCCATAAGTTCTGTCCGAATTTTGAATAAAGAAAACAAGTGACCAAATGTTACATTTAATTACAGATTCAATCAACAATGTATTTTCCCTGATTATCTATGACTTCCTTCCATCTATTAACAAGCTTACTAATTCCATTACTGTAAAATTCTTTTGGCTTTGATTCGAAGAACTCACAAATGTCAATTTTAACCTCTTCCTGTGTTACAAAAGCTGTTTCTTCCAAATGATTCTGTAAGCTACGAAACAAATGGTAGTCTGAAGGAGCAAGATCGGGAGAATAAGGTGGATGAGGAATTTTCTCCCAACCAAGTTCTTCGATCTTTTGTGACGTGATTCTTGCTGTGTGGAGTCGCGCATTGTTCTGATAAAACAACACCTCTTTACGATTCACTAGAGCAGGTCTTTTTTTCCTCAAAGCTTGGTTCAAACGCTCTAATTGCTGACAGTATATTTGAGCATTAATTCTTGCATTAGGTGGTAAGAATTCAAAGTGGATTATTCCTTGGCGATCCCACCAGGTTGAAAGCAGAACCTTTTGCCCATGAAGTTCCCTTCTCGGCTGTGGCTGGGGTCCTTCTCCTTTACCAAGCCTACGACGCTTAACATTTCTATAAAAGATCCATTTTTTGTTGCCAGTCACAAGTCTATCCAAAAAAGGTGAAACAAGTTGGAGAGAATGGAGAGAAGAGCAGATGTCAACTCGGGATTTGAGGTTGTTTTCAGACAAATCATGAGGCACCCATTTTCCAAGTTTAGGAACTTTTCTAAGTTGTTGAAAATGACGATGAACAGTTGTATAGTTTGAACTGAGAACCACTGCCAATTCCTCAACTGATAAAGCAGGATTTTCTTCAAGGGCTGCTTCAAGAAGCTTTTCATCAAACTCAACTGGACGTCCAGTTCGATCTTCATCTTCAAGGATGAAATCTCCATCTCTGAATTTTTCAAACCATCTTCTGCAAGTTCTTTCATTCACACATTCCTCTCCATAAACTGAATGAATGTTTCTAGCCGCTTCGGCTGCTGAGTTTCTTTTCTTGAACTCATAAAGCATTATGTGCCTCAAATGATTCTTGGGTACTTCCATGTTAGCAGGGTTTTAATCAAACAAAATTTAATTTTATTGTTACTTGAGATAAAATTTGATCAGTTTAAATGCATCTAAACATAAAAATAATGTTCAGCTCCATTACATATTATAAAATACTCTTTAAATTTCGTTCATTTTAACAAAAAGTTAAAATTCGGACAGAACTTATGGGATGACCTGATATAAATCAGACCAATGTTTACTTATAGACTCAAATATAAACCCGGCCAATGTTTACTTATAGAATCAAGCATAAATCCCTCCAGCATTTCTCGATACATCCAATGAATATTTATCAAAATCAAATATAATAAAAGATTTCGACATTAAATATTCCAACAATTATTGATATGTTATAAAGTCCATCATCCATGAAGCTAAACCCTTACCTTTGCACTTTTGCACCCGAAGAATGCCGAAAAGACCGATTAGTGAAATCTTGAATTACAGATCTTGGAGTCTGGGATGAATTGCGATTGGAATAACCAGAAAAATATACTTGGTAAACATGCGTGCTATGGTAATGCGAAAAACGATATCTATCTATCTATCTATCTATCTATCTATCTGTTTCTTCATATTGTTATCTATCTATTTCAGTCAGTTCATATATCTATTTATCTATATCAGTCTGTTCATCTATCTATTTCAGTCTCTGTATCTATCTATCTATCTATCTATCTATCTATGTTACTCTGTTCATATATCTATCTATTCATCTATCTATCTGCATATTTTTCTCTCAGTGTCTATATTCATGTTTCTCAACAGAATGCCTGCCTATGTATGTATGTAACTATCTAAGTCTGTTCATATCTATCTATCTATCTATCTATCTATCTATCTATCTATCTATCTATCTATCTCAGTTCATTTATATTTATCTATTGTGACATGACCCTCTTTATTTATATTAAAAGTAATTAAATTGAATTAAATCAATCATTTATTTGAGGTATTGATATTAAATATAAATCCCCACCATAAAATTTAATAATTTATCTTTCCTTCTTTCTTTCTGTTGCTTCAAAACAGGTGATTGCAGAATTAGGTCACAAACAAACGGCCTTGACAACTTTTGAATTGGTTCATTGTTTCGATTTAATTTCATACGTAGTATTCAACAGTTCGATTTAATTTCATACGTAGTATTCAAAGTTAGGTGCAACCCTACACTAACTTGTTAGAAGAATCGTAGCCGTTACACAGAGAAGACGTGCAAAAAATGTTGAATTCTTTCTCCACTGGCTCTCACGTAAAACTGTCTTCCGATCTCCCAGAGAAGGAAAGTAAGAATCTTCCAAGGTCATCAGGAACTTAAAAGACAACATGGACTGTATACTCCATGAATGAAAAACTAAGCGCTTTAAGGACGATAATCAAACAAATAAAAAATAATCGAACAAAATATTTCTTAATATAAAGGGAAACTACTCATCCAAGACAAAACAACATTTGTCTACCTTGAACTATTTAGAAAAAGAAAAGAAACAGAAATAATGATAAAAAATCGTCGATAAGATTATTCGACAGATAAGTAAAGCATTGAACATTTCTCTTATGACAATTTTTATATTTTCTTTCCTTTCTCCTTTCATTTGTTTAGCGTTTCCTTCTTCGTTGTATCTTTATAATATTAAAATAATTATAACATTATATCTCGTGTTTTTTTTTTCTGTAGGTCATCTGGAGTAGAAAATCTCCATTTTTTTTCCTTTTAAGAGAACTGCGTTCGCAGCCATATCTATGAATTTTGTCGAGAGATAAAATTCGTATCTATCTATCTATCTATCTATCTATCTATCTATCTATCTATCTATCTCAGTTTAGTCATATCTATCTATCTATCTATCTATCTATCTATCTATCTATCTATCGAAATATATCATAAGGTTTTTTCATCTGCAAGTTGTGTTCAAACTAACGTATTTATCTAATCTCGCTCTGGTATCTGCTCTTATGATTGGCTCCTGATTTTACGTTAGGTTTATTTCTCAATAATAAAAGCATCGATGGAATCATAAATCATTTGTAATAAAATCAGCCATTCTCTTATGGAATCCTCCATACTTGCCTGTCATCCCCCTACGGGAAGATGCACTCTTCCCCAAATTAACCTTTAACCAATCATCACTTCACTTTTCCAAACTCAACTTCCCATTGGTTAAAAGGACACAAAAATGTAGGAAGTTAAGAAATTCTTTTTCCCGCGTCGCTGTTTGGAGCCTATTTGAAAACCCAAAAATCTATAAAAAAAAGAATCGCTCGACTTAATTCAAGTCAGTCAGACACTGTGTTTCGAGAGATGCCAGCAGACTCTACGCGTGCCAAACACACTGACTCAATAACACTACCAGCCTCTCATCAACTCAACGCACCTCGCACTACTATTGCCGCGTGACGAAACTTAACTTACAATTTACTAAAAAAGTAACATTATCACTACAAAATAGTAATTGTATATTTAATCAACGTTAGCATATCAGTCAAAGGCACACAACTCTTCATAACTTGAATCAACACTTACAATTGTCACACACATACACACTATTATCTGAACTCACACAATTGATAATTTACCTTGCAGAAATCAAACTGTTTTAATTTCACAAACAAACTTAAACCATCAACATTTATTCACCAAATCTCTGCATGGACAGTCTTGGCTATCTTATCTCACTTGCCACGTTTAACAAGCAACCTACCATCACTTTGTGTATGTCAAATATATATATAAATTCACGTTATTGTTGAAATCTATAACTACGTTGTTTTTCCTTGATTTCTTCAAATTGAATTGTCTTCAGATGTACGTTTAATTTATTTGTTGTGGATAAATGCATAATGTACACGCACATTTTAGGCCTTCACACAATCTCACCTTCTGACACATCTTACTTAGCATAAATTCTGTAACACTCTCTTTTGCAATTTTCCAAGCCAGCAACAGAATTTCTGTTGTACGTTGCTTAAATATGTTACCCAAGGTATAAATTTATCTTCGAACGATAGAAACTAAATAAAGACATCGGATATAAAAAAAAATCTCCTAACCAATATTTTTTAAAAATACCCAGAAAAGAAATTCTTTAGAAACAATAAGATATCAGGGTCTTGTGAAAAAGTAAAAAATGACCGAGTTAAGAGATGAAAGTGTCAAAAATTGAAACAAAATCTAGTAAAAATAATTCTTACTTGATTAACTCCCGATTTAGAAAAAGTACTTCATGCTTATATAAGAGGAAACGTACGATATCCTCTAAACTGGTCGTTTGAGATAAATTTGCCAATACCCGAAATAGAAAATTTGAAAGATTTATGTGTCATATTGGACATAAATAAATGGAATTGTTCGTTTATATAAATAAGCAGAGTTGAGGAGAGTTAGCATTAAGTCAATTGCTAAGTGTACTTTCGCGTAGTAAACCTTCTGTTTCATTACTTACCTACGAATTTGCCTTATTTATTTCCCTCTGTTATCTTGAAAACACAAGATATAATACATAGATAGATAGATAGATAGATAGAAAAGAATAGACTATAATAGTGTCATATAGACCATAAATAAATGGAATTGTCCGTTTATAAAATTAAGCAAAGTTGAAGAGAGTTAGCTTAAGGTCATTTGCTAAGTGTACCTTTGTGTAATAAATCTTCTATTTCCTTACTTACCTACGAGTTTGTCTTTCTTATTTATTTCTCTCTGTTATCTCTTAATCACGTGATACAAGAGTATTATAATTATTTGCTTGTATTATGTATTTTTTTTTGTTTAACTTACACGAATGTATCAGTTCCAAATTTTTCCGCGGATTAAACATTCTGCTTTATTAATAGAAAATAACGCCTCAAATTGAGTGAACATAGGAAGTGACAGAAGAGTTTTATTTAACACATCATTACAGAACCATCCAGTAGTCACGAGAGCCAAACTTGTTAGAAGCAATGGGATGTCTCATTCCATCCGCAAACAAAGACTTAACCTCTTTAAGGATATGTTTACAATTGTTACGATAGCAGACACAGAGTGGCTTCTGTTGTAATCGGAACTATGACACTGGAATACCCGGAAGAAGTGATTCTTGTGGGCTATAGCGGCAGAACAGGCCGGTGTGAAACAAGTAGAAGATTGCGGTTTCATTTAGTATTTCCGAGAAGGAACAAATGCACCGACGTCGGCGTGAGGAAAAACATGGAATAAAAAAAAACATAACAGGATATTGAGTTGAGACGTTATTCCTTTTTACGTAATTCTATGTTGGCAATAAATTTGCAAACGTGTTTTGTTTTGTGTGTGTTAAATTGTGATATATGACACAATACAGAAACATTTTTAGTATTTGTCATATAGGGCATAAATGAATGGAATCGTCCGTTTATGTAAATAAGCTGAGTTGAGGAGAGTTAGCATTAAGTCAATTGCTAAGTGTACCTTCGTGTAGTAAACCTTCTGTTTCATTACTTAACTATGAGTTTGTCTTTCTTATTTATTTCACTCTTTTATCTCGAAAACACGAGATATAACAGATAGATAGATAGATAGATAGATAGATAAGAACAGACTATAATAGTGTCATATAGGGAATAAATGAATGGAATTGTCCGTTTATATAAATAAGCAGAGTTGAGGAGAGTTAGCATTAAGTCAATTGCTAAGTGTAAATTCGTGTAATAAGCCTTCTATTTCATTACTTACTTACGAGATTGTCTTCCTTATTTATTTCCCTCTGTTATCTTGAAAACACAAGATAGATAGATAGATAGATAGACAATGAGAGGGAGAGAGAGATGGTGAGCAGAATTAGAGAAAAAGATGAGTAAAGATAGATAGAGAGATAGATAGTGAGAGAGAGAATGGGGTGCAGAATTAGAGAGAATGAGGTGTACAGATAGATAGATAGATATATATGAACAGCCTATAATAATTGTCCGTTTATATAAATAAGCGGGGTTAAGCAGAGTTGAGCAGAGTTATCATTAGGTCTTAGCCGCGCGCGGGTTGCGACCCATCCCAGATTTCTTCTGGAGGGATTGGCAGAGGAGGAGATGAAGGTCGGGATAGATGCTGCAGATATTGTATCTGTTCCATGTTGAAGGCATTCTCTCCTCTTTTGCTCTCCCCACCACCATTGCGTAATATCTGTTACGTAGCGGTGGTATGACCGGCTATGACTAGCTTAGACAAGCTATAACCAGCTTAGACCAGCGGCCCGAGTGGAGAACACTTGTGCTCCCACGTTAAAAACCAACCTTGTGTCACAACCTGACACAGTGGTAAATCTCAGGTCTTAGCCGCGCGCTAAACACTTAGTGCTTGTCGACCTATCTATCTTCGGACAGAGAGGAACCCAGGCGAGGTTATGCCGAAGGGCAGAGTCCCGTCTGGGGAAGTAGACAAAGCCGACCCCATTTATACTGGATCTACGGGAATCATTTGACAGAACATTACGTGCTCGTAACGCCCTACGTTAAAAAGAAAAAAAAAACGCCCTTGTGCCACATCCCGCCTTGTGGGGAGGACATGGATAAATACCAGGTCTTAGTACTTGTCGACCTCTCTGCCTCCGGTCAGAGTGTAACCTAGACGAGATTATTCCGGAGGGCAGAGTCTCGTCTCGGGAGGTAGACAAACCCGACCCCGTTATTACGGGGTCTTTCGGGGAATTTTAGCCCAGGTCTACAGGCTCGGAAAATCCCACGTTTAAACATCCTTATGCCATATCCCGCCTTGTTGGGAGGACTTGGATAAATACTAGGTCTTAGCCGCGCGCTAAGCACTAGTCGGTTTTTCTGCCTTCGGGCAAAGAGGAAGCCAGACGAGGCTATGCCGAAGGGCAGAGTCCCGTCTGGTGAGGTCTGGGGAGGTAGACAAACCCGACTCCGTTTATACAGGGTCTACGGGGAATTTTTACTCGAGCCTACTGGCTCAGAATCGCCCTACGTAAAAAAAAAAAAACCCGGCTTTGTGCCTTTATGGGGCGCACGGGTAAAACCGAGTTAGCATTAGATCAATTGCTAGGTGTACCTTTGTGTAGTAAATTTCTATTTCATTACTTACCTTCCTTCCTTATTTATTTCTCTCTGGTGTCGCTGATGACACTTGAATTTGAAAATAGATCGCCAGTAAGCAAACAAAGGCGATTCCATTATTGAATTAAGTAGATCGCATGACCATAGAGGAAGCGCATATATGAGAATTAGCATGGCGTCTAAATGATCCCTATTTCTAGTCTATCCTCTATTACTATACGGATCACCATTTCTAGTCTATCTATTATATTCTTTCTATTACTATACGGATCGTGATTCTATTTTCTATACTGATCACTATTCAGGGGTTACTTTTTGAGCTAGTATTATCGAGCAAGTACTATTAGTGCGAGTGTTATTCGAAGGCGTCTGACACCAGTTTGTTCAACAGCGTTATTATAGTTGTATCTGTGATTACAAAGTCTCTACTACAACGAGAATTACAAAAGTGACAACGAGTATTTACGAAAGTGACAACGAGTTTTCGCTGACATTACAAAAGTGGCAACGAGTGTTCGTTGACATCACAAAATTTGTTATCTGTTACAAGTTACAACATTTTTTTCTATGCTTTCTTTTTTATTTAGCATCTTTTTTTTATTTGCATGTATTCCCAAGAACAATGATAATGGTGTCAACTCTGTTATTTCCACTCAAAAGATTATTAAAACTAATTGAACATTTTACTATAGTTGTATTATAGAACCTTCCTACAATAAACTCGGCCTTGTGTCACATCCGACCGGATTACTTCGGAAGTATGCTGGTCAAACTCGCTGCCTCCGGACAGAGAAGATCCCCAGACGAGGCTATGTTGAAGGGCAAAGTCTCGTCTCAGGATTATTATTGGAAGGCGTCTGACACTAGTATTGTTCAATCGCGATCACAAAGTCTCTACTACAACGAACATTTACGAAAGTGACAGCGAGGTTTCGTTGATATCACAAAATAATATAAGATAGATATTTAGATTGAGCAAATAGTATTAGCCTCCTAATATATATATATATATATATATATATATATATATACCTCCTAATATATATATATATATATATATATATATATATATAATAATATATATATATATATATATATATATATATATATATATATATACTGCCTTCTAGTGTATATATATATATATATATATATATATATATATATATATACACGTGCAAAGTGCAAATACCTTATGAAAGGGCTATGAACCCACCTCTTCTCCATCCAGTTATGCATTAATTAGTAAGACTTGTATCAGGAAATTCTTAAAACCTAAAAATATTTTAGGCTTTAAATAACCTGTAGAAGGTTGATAAATCGTAAAGAACAAGTCAATCATTCAATCAATCTTTGAGAGAGAGAGAGAGAGAGAGAGAGAGAGAGAGCATAAGAAATAAATGACCTAGATACAACTAGGCGTCCTAAGAAACGAGACGAGGCCATGTCGAAGGGCAGAGTCTCATCTTGGGATTATTATTCGAAGGCGTCTGACACTAGTATTGTTCAATGGCGTTACTATAGATGTATCTGCGATTACAAAGTCTCTACTACAACGAGCATTACTAAAGTGACAACGAGGATTCGTTGACATCACAAAATAATATAAGATAGATATTTAGAGTGCGCTAATAGTATTAGCGTCCTTATATATATATATATATATATATATATATATATATGTATACTACCTCCTTATATATATATATATATATATATATATATATATATATATATATATTAATATATATACTGACTTTATTTATATATATATATATATATATATACTAGAAGGCAGTATATATATATATATATATAGGCTATATATATATATATATATATATATATATATATATATATATATATACTAGAAGGCAGTATATATATATATATATATATATGCTAGAAGGCATATATATATCTATCTACTAGAAGGTAGTATATATATTTATATATATACTGCTTTATATATATATATATATATATATATATATATATATATATATATATATATATATATATATATATATGTGTGTGTGTGTGTGTAAAAAGAGTAAATAATACTCGTCAGTGTCGGAGAAAGGCATCAGACGCCACCTCAGAGAGTAGGACGTAGATAAATCAAAAGTATATGTAAAACCCCAACTTCAACTTAACTCTCCTCTGGGATTGCTCGTCTGACGTAATGTATTGCCAACAAAAAAAACAAAAAAACAAAAAAACAAAAAAAACTCGACGGTTAAGAATTTGCTGTGACATTTTATTTATTTACCGAGTAAGCTATTTTTGAAAATGATGGTTCTCTGCTCTAACACCGGTTCTCATACAATCACCGAAGTTAAGCAATGTCGCGCCTGATCAGTACCTAGGTGGGTGACCGCTTGAGAATACCTGGTACTGTAAACTTGGATGGCGGGTGGTGTAATGGATAATGGTTCGAAATTGTTAATCGGAGAGCTGAGTTCCAATTCCAATTGGGTTTGTTATATTCACTTACGCGCAAATAGACTTGGGAAAGGCATGAACCCATCTCTTCTCCACCCACCTTTAATTAAAAGGCGTCTTGTCTAAAGTGTTATTTTGCTGATTTTCTATATATGATAGATTCTCTTGTCATCTCCCGGCTTACGGCCATTTCACGTTGAAACACCAATTCCCACGCGATCACTGATGTTAAGCAATGTTGAGTCTTGTCAGTATATAGATGGGTGACTGCTTGGGAATACTAGGTGCTGTAAAGTTGGATGTGCAGGTGGTGTAAAGGATAAAACTTCAGATTTGGAAATCGAAAAGTCGAGTTTCAATTCCAGTCGGTTTCATTCGATTCACTTATAAGCAAATGGCCTTGGGAAAAGCATGAATCCTCCTAATCTTTAATCCTGGATATGGATTAAAAAAAAATGGCTGGTATTTAGTTAAGTTTTTTTGATTGATTGATTTGTTTGTTTTTTTTACAGTTTATAAAACGTTCTCAGATTATTTAAAGCTAGAATATATTTTTAGAGCCTATTTACATACACACACACGCACACACATATATAAATATAAATATAAAAGTGTACATTGAAGTCAACACTCAGAGGCGACAGGCTGTTTCATGCCAGACGCAATCTTCAGACCTGACGATTGCGCCTAGCATGAAACAGCCTGTCATCTGGAGTGTTGACTTCAATGTACACTTTTATATTTATATTTACATACGCTCTACCTCTGATATTGACCACTTTATCTCATAAATATAGCACACCTTAAAACTATATTTCTTCCTATATATATATATATATATATATATGTGTGTGTGTGTGTGTGTGTGTGTGGGACTCGCCAGTCGTATGAGGGTCAAGCAACTTAGTTCCTAGGAACCGACAGCCAGACACCTTCACATAGGATTTGATTATAGTGGTGAAGGCTTTGTGTAGAACCAATCACACTTGTTGAAGGACCGAATATAGAGACCTCGTGTAATACGTGCCACAAGGTCCCCAAACGACACTGGGCAGATTTGTCTTTCTATAGACCAGTTGCCATTCAAGGCTATAGAACCCAGTCTATCCTGCTATTTACCCATATCTAGGGGGAGAAGAAGAGGATTCATATTTTCCCAAGGGTATTAGCACGTAAGTGAATATAATGGATTCAACAGGAATTCGAACTGGCCCTCCGATTCCGGAGCTGCCATCCATTACTCCACTGTGCTCCTAATATATATATATATATATATATATATATATATATATATATATATATATATATATATATATATATATATATATATATATATATATATATATATATATATATATATATATATATATATATATATATATATATATATATATGAACTCTCTTTCCACCCAGTTATGCATTAATTAGTAAGACTTGTATCAGAAAATGTTCATTATCTTAAAAAATTCTTAAAATCTAAAAATATTTTAGGCTTTAAATAACCTGCAGAAGGTTGATAAACCGTAAAGAACAAGTCAATCAATCAACCAATCTTTGAAAGAGAGAGAGAGAGAGAGAGAGAGAGAGAGAGAGAGAGAGAGAGAGAGAGAGAGAAAAGAAAAGGCGAATAAGAAAGAAATGACTTAGTTACAATTGGGCGTGAAACAAATGAAGTAATGGTTTGAAAATTGTTACAATTTTTGGATTATTTATATGTTAATTCCAATTTGAAAACAATAAATTTTTTGAATCTCTTTTCGTACGCTATTTATTTCGAAGTTTTCCATTTAATTCTATTCAGTTTCAGTCAATTTCCCATTGTCATAATGTAGCTTCCCGCTGCCTTTTCTAGAAATACTTTCATGGAAATTGTTCAGATGAATTTTCTTCTATGATAACTAGACTTCATGAATTTAAATGCTGTACTAAATTGCTGGCAAGGTTTCATCATTTTACAGTTGAAACTTCTAGAAAGAATTCAAAACAAAAGAAAACCTGCCAGGAGAAGAGGTTGTCGTGATAGATTTCTGGGACGCTTAAGGCTTTTTGCTTGTTGACTTTTTAGAAGGGACAAAGGTGAAAGTGCTTTTAGAAAATTACTTAACAATTTACCAAAAAAGCATCGTGGAAAACTTTATTAGAGAATCGTTTTCACAATGACAATCTTATTCCTCTCATCCAAGATGAACATTTACCTTACACTCCTGATATATATATATATATATATATATTAAGAAATGGACAAGGTCCGACAATTTATTTATTAAAGACATTTTTATGTTTATATATATATTAGGAGGCACGGTGGAGTAATGGATAGCGGCTTGGATTGAGGAATCGCAGAGCCGAGTTCGAATTTCAGTCGAATCCATTACATTCACTTACGTGCTTGGGAAAGGTATGAATCCTCTTCATCTCCCTCCAGCTATGGGTAAAATAGCAGGACAGACTGGGTTTTATAGCCTTGGATGGCAACTGGTCTAGGAGAAGGACAACTCTGAATTCAAAACCCAGGGTCACAAACTCACATCAATCCAACTAAATATATATATATATTCTGTTTATATGTTATTTTTATAGATATAATTTAAGTAAATGGTCTGTTTTAATACTGTTTAATTAAAACCATATATTTAGGCATGTCTGATTAAATAAATTAAATAAATTACAAACATTATGTCTGCTTATTTTTAGAATAATCCGTTCATATTCACGGATATTTTTTCGTGTGTCACAATCAAATGATGCAAGAAATGCACTGTAACAGTGAGAATAACTTTTATTTCGCAAGTACTTTCTATCTCTTTCTGAGATCATCATCAAGGGCGCAACTAATTAAGCAACAAACTATGTGTAGCTCTCCATTACTGAATATTTTTCTTTTTGCTTTTAAATGCTATGGCTGACAGTTATGCTTTAGTGTTCATTAGAACGTGAAAAATTATCCATTATGGAATGTTTTCTTTTATGTTGGAATGTCATGGTCAAGCACACATTGAAGCATGAGGCATTTTAGAACATTATTATAGTATTCGTGGCTGATTCTCTTCAGTGTCGGCTTATATATATATATATATATATATATATATATATATATATATATATATAATGGCTGGCCTCTCGTATCCGAGGATTAGTTTCTGGGAGAGAGCGCATTATCTATCGGAATCAACAATCTGAACAAGGCTAGCACACTCAAATCCTCGGTCACGATGACTTGTGACTTCGTGCTAGCAAAGAGTTCCGTCTGCCCAATTTCACTCACAACGCTTGGGTCAACCCATGGTATGGTTTTTAGCCACTGTCCAAAGGTGCCACTCGCTGGGAATCGCCTCCATCAAGAAGTTACTTTCTGATAAATTGACCATGGTGAGGTTCGAACCTGGGGCTCATAGTCAGAAAGCGAACGTTCTAACTATTCGGCCTCACATACACACGTATACACGTACACACGTAAATACACAGATCTACGCATATATGCACTCGTACATGCATATATGCACATACGCGCATATACATACACATACGTATATATGCACTTACGCACATATACATACACACATACGTATACACATACACACATTCATATAGACACACACGTATTCACATACAAACACACATATACGCCCATATGCGCACGTAGATGGATATATACACATACACACATGTACATCCACATACGTATAGACATACACACATTCATATACATACACACGTATACACATACACACATACATACACACATATTGGAACGTACATAATATATACAGATACGCACATATACATGCACACATAATTATACACATACACACATTCATATATATATACACACGTATATACATACAGACGTACATAAACTCATATACGCACATATGTTCACGTACATGCATACATACACATACGCACATATACATACATACGTATACACATACAACAATTCATATACATACACACGTATACACATACATACACATTTATACACACATATACGCACATATGCGCACGTACATACATACGCACATATACATACCCACATACGTATAAACCTACACACATTCATATACATACACACGTATCCGCATACACACATATGCGTATATATGCACACGTACATACATATACAGTAGGGGCCATAATATAAGGAACGGAAACAACAAAGACATAAATATGTGTAGTACTTAAAAACTAATGCATGATTAGCAATGAAATTTTTACCGAATAAAGATTAGGGTGTAATGCATAAATATTATACAAAGTTACAAAAATTTACATAATAGTTTTTTTTTTAAATAAAGATTAAATGGAACAAAGGAAATAAGCTACTGGACAAAAGTTAAGGAACGATGTTAATAATTTGCATAAACTTTTAATTTACATTGTTAAAAAACTCGATGGAGCTTTATTTATCATTAGGACTTTATTTTTAAGCAATATGGCAAATTCTACACGCAAAACGCTCTCTTTTGAAGAAAAAAAATTATCGCTAACCATCAAGAAAAAAAGTCAATTTCAGAAATTTCTGATATTGTTCATAGGTCTAAAAGTGTCATTCATCGTGTAATTAGCAGGTATAAAACCGATAAAACGTTAGATGCAAAACCCAAAACCGGCAGACCTCTAAAAACATCGCAAAGAGAAGATTGAACAATTGTTAGAATATCTAGAAAAAATCGTTTTGAAACTGCTACATCAATTGCCCGTAAATTTAATGAAGAGACAGATAATAAGATCTCAAGGAAAACGGTTGCTCGCAGGTTAAAAATGCGGGATTGCATGCCCGTATTCCAGCTTCGAAGCCACTCATTTCAAAGCGAAACCAAAGGGCACGCCTGGAGTATACGAGAGAACATGTTGTTTGGACTGACACACAATGGGATACAGTTTTTTTTAGTGACGAGTCCAAGTTTACTATATTTGGTTCTGAGGGCAAAACTTACATACGCCGTAGAACAGGTGAAAGACTGTCTTATCAATGTGCCAAGAAAACCGTTAAGTTTGGTGGCGACAGTGTGATGGTGTGGGGAATGATTTCATCTGCAGGAGTTGGCCTATCATCCGCGTACATGGCAATATCAATGCTGAGATTTACAAAAGCTTCTTCAGCAGCATGTGGTACCAAGATTATACCATAATCTTTATGAATCTCCTATTTTCATGCAGGACAATGCAACTTGCCACAAGTCTCAGACGGTTATGGCTTTATTTGAAGAAGAAGGAATCGCCCTAATGAAGTGGCCAGCCCAGAGCTCCGACCTGAATCCAATAGAAAATGTTTGGAAGATAGTTGGAGAAAGGACTCAGAAAAGAAACCCGAAAAAACAGGATCACCTATGGGAGTTATTGAAAGACGAATGGGAGGGAATTACTGCTGATTTTTGCAAGAAATTAATTAGATCATGTGGTCGACGATGCAGAGATGTCATTGAAAATAAGGGGATGTTTACCAAATATTAAATTTTGTTGATATTTTGTTCACAATCAAGTATTAACAAGACCGTTCCTTAACTTTGGTCAAGTAGCTTATTTCCTTTGTTCCATTTAATCTTTATTAAAAAAAAAAAACTATTATGTAAATTTTTGTAACTTTGTATAATATTTATGCATTACACCCTAATCTTTATTCGGTAAAAATTTCATTGCTAATCATGCATTACTTTTTAAGTAATACACATATTTATGTCTTTGTTGTTTCCGTTCCTTATATTATGGCCGCTACTGTATATACATACGCACATATACATGCACACATATGTATACATATACACACGTTCATACACATATGCATACATACATAGAAAGAGAGAGAGAGAGTGAGAGAAAGAGAGAGTGAGAGAGAGAGAGAGAGAAGGAGAGAGAACACATAAATAACTGATAATCATGTCAACACCCAAACGATGTAAGATAGATATCGATAAAGAGAGATCGATAGAAAGGAAGACTGATAGATCAATTAGGTAAATTCAAAGACTTGTCCTCCATTGCACTGAATAACAGATCGATGGACAGGAAATTCTGTGAAATGTTTGGTTCTCGCCAGAGCTTGAGGCATTATGAATTGAGTTGCTTCGATTAATAAGATCTTGATTTGAAACGTGTATCCTTTACGTTTAGGGATTTCGATAAATGCTGAGCATTATAACGAGATAGAGATGTGCGGGTGGTGTAATAGACAACGACTCAGAAGGAGAAATCAGAGATACGTGTTCGAATTCCAGCTTTGAGTTCGTTCCATTCACTTACGCTCAAATAGCCTCGGGAAAAGTATAAACTCACCTCATCTTTCTCCCCATATATAGGTTAAATAGCAGAGTTCTTAAGCCGTGGTTGGCAATTATTAAGGTCTTTTTTGTATTGATTTGATATAGGTTTGATATATTTTTTAAGAAAGCAACATAATATTTAATAATAATATATTATATGTTCTTTTATATCAGTGTTGCATTTGTCTCCATAATAACTTCTATCTGAGTTTTGTCTAGCAAAGAAATCGATCAAGTTATCGTTCGATCTATATCAGTTTGGTATCACTGTTCATACCACGTTATTTAAATTTTACTTATAATTACTGAAGTAATAAACCTTATTAAGTTTATTTAAAGTTAGAATATATTTTTTTACGTTGTAAGAATTTATTTGAGATAATTATTTTTAATAATACGTTCTAATAATTAACCCCTTAGCTGGGGGAGAATAGATGAATTAATATCTTTCCCAAGTGTATTTGCACGTAGATGAATATAATGAACCCGACTGGAATTGGAACTCGACAAATCCAAGCCACACATCCAAGCTTACAGCATCTGATATTCCCGAGCAGTCACCCTTTTAGGTAACGGGCAGGTTCGACGTAGCTTAACTTCGGTGATCGTATGAGAACCGATGTTTCGACGTGATATGACCGTGAGCCCGTAATTATTTATGGTGAAGGCCAACTTTCTTTTTATGTGCCGTGTCCTTTCAAGACGTAGGCGATCATGGCTCTCCACTTCCTCCTCCTATCCCTTGTGGCTCTCAATAGGTTTCGACCTTCTGCCATCTCCCCCAAACCACGTTCTGTCATCCACTTGCTCAAGCCTGCCAAGTATGTCATGCGTTTATTTCTCTTGTCTCTCTTTCCTTCTATTTGACCTGTGAGTATCAGATTCTCCAGGCCCTCCTTTCTCATTACGTGTCCCAGAAACTTCCGGTACCTTTTCCTGATGTTAAGTATAAGACTCCTCCTTGTTTGCATCCTCTCCAAGACCTCATTGTTGCTCACAGGCTCGGTCCATGATATCCTCAGCATCCTTCTGTAGAACCATACCTCAGTTGCTTCGAGTCTCTTCTCCATCTTTGAGGAGACTTCCCAGTATTCCCTGCTGTAAAGGAGGGCAAGTGTCACGTACAACTCAATACTCTTTTCTTTCTTACCAAAGAAATCCTCCTGTCTTGCAATACTCTGCCCAGCTTTTGGAATGCGTCTTTGGCCATCCCAATACGTCTACGGATCTCAGTGTCGCACTTGCCATCCTTTGTCAAAACGCTTCCCAGATATTTAAACTTCCGCGCCAGCTTGATCTTAGTGTCCCCGGGCCGCCCATCGCATTTCGGACTCATCCTTTTACTGATGACCATGCATTCTGTCTTCTTGTAGTTTATGCTTCGTCCTTTCTTCTCGCTTTCCTTCGCTATCATCTGTAGGGGGGTTTGTAATTTCTTTTCCGTGTCTGCTATCACTGAATTTAAAATTCTAAGTTTCCCTAACGCTGCCATATAGATAGCTTAAGCAATATCTTTATTCGGTTTCGACAACTCATTGAACAAATGTTGGGCCTAGGATCCATGTAATGGATGCATATAATGAATTATGCAAAGTCCCAAATCTCTGGTTCAGGGCCCTCCCATTCTTGTTGGAGGAACCACTACCTGATTGACAATGTCGTCATTGGTTTCGCCGTACTAATCACACTTGGGCAATTGCAGGTTGGTGAGGCTATTTAACCCATAGTTGGAGGATTAAATTCTAGACCAAAGGCTATAGAACCCAGTCAGTCTTACTATTTAACCTATAGTGGGGGAGATAAGAGATAGATTTCTGTCCATCCCCAGGGTACTTGCACGTAAGTGAATATAACGAATTCGATTAGAAATCGAACTCGGCTCCCCGATTCTTCAATCCGAGCCGCTATTACTCGAGTAATTATAAGAAGAAAAAGGTATAGAACATGATATGAACAGTGATACCAAACTGAGATAGATCGAACGATAAGTTGATCGATTTCTTTGATAGACAAAACTCAGAAGTTATTATGGAGACAAATGCAACACTGATTAAAAAAAAAACAACAACAAAAAAAGAACAATGTTTTAATGCATTGCGGGATTCTTTTAATATTATGTTGCTTTCTTTAAAAATTCAAAACGAATAGCTTTGATCTTTCGATTCTGTACAAAGTTTCAATCGTCTGTTCTTTTATTCCTATATTCCTTTATATCTTCCATTTTGTTATTCTTCTGTTCTTTTATTCCTATATTCCTTTATATCTTCCATTTTGTTATTTTTCTGTTCTTTTATTTTTCCCTTCCTTTAATCCGTCATTCTTTTATTCCTTTTTTCATTTGCATCAAAGCAACCAGCGACTCGATGTTAACCTTCGTCATAAGATGCGAATAATTTCAGTTCGACATTTGAGATTTAAATAAAGCTGTTTTTGCCGGGTTGAAAAAGAATAAAGACTGCGGATCTTGTCCTTTTCATAACTATCAATTCTTAAAACAAACAATGTCTTTGGAAAATGGAATCATATGTCAAGAAAGAGCACCAGTCATTCGTGAATAAGAGGATTTTTCAAAAGATCTTTTCTTACTTGGGTTTTTTTTTCACTCCAATGATTTTCTCTTTCTTTTTATTTTTTGGCTTTCTATAATTCTTTATTTATTCATTCATTTATACTTCCTTTCTTTCTTTCAATCATTTTTTATTCACTTTCCTTCCCCCCCCCCTTTTTTTTTGCTATATTCACCGTCTGTTCTTCATATACTTCTTCAGACTTTAAATATATTAATATTGTTTTCGTTCACTTTTTATTCTTTAAATATATTTTTATTTTTTTAAAATTTCGTTCCTCTCTCTCATTTACTTTTAAAATTCTTTCTTTCTTTTAGCCATTCATTCATTTATACTTTTGTTTGTTTGTTTGTTTGTTTGTTTGTTTGTTTCTTTCTTTCTTTCTTTCTTTCAGCCATTAATTCTTTCATTCATTCATTTATTTTTTCTTTCTTTCTTGCTTTTTTCTTTCCTTCTTTCTTTCTTGTCATTAAAATTTTTATAATTTTCTCTCCTCTCTCAATTTTGAATTTGCATTTACGCGCGACACACCTTCTTGTAAACCTTTTACTTATATTTTCTTTAATAACCTTTCGAAATTACTTCCTACCTGTCTCGTTGCTTCTCTTCTCTGTCTGCTTTGCAGATATCGACATATCCCTTCGGAATCTATCTACCGAGTTTTAATCTTCGTCTATTCCTCATAAGAACGCCACAATCTCAACTAATACTGCGGATTTTGCATAAATGGTGTGAAGGCTTCCCTCAGAGTTGTGTTCAACCGTGCGTTAGCTACCACCATGAACTACAGCAGACGATGTCCTATATGAAAAAAGTTCAAGATGGCGGATTGCTTGTCGAGTAAGTCTTGGATCCCTTCTTCTATTCTTTACTTCTTTCCTCTCGTTATTGTCAATTCTCCCAACTAGGAATTTTCTGCTAGCGTTCTCTTCGTCTCGCTAATGCTATGACCCGGAAAGAAAGACGATATAGAAATGTAAAGAAAATTGTTCGCTTAATTCAATCAAACAGCTCACTAATAATTTAGTATGAATGATACATGCATATGAACATATGAAACATATCTTTATAGATCAATAAAGGAACTTTCCATTGATTTAAATTATCTTGAAGAATTAGAATTTTATCATATATATACGTACACACACACACACACATACATATATGTATATATATATATGTTCGTTCCTTTTTTTTATATATATATATATATATATATATATATATATATATATATATATATATATGTGTGTGTGTGTGTACATTGTTATGACTATATTCTTTAGCAGATATACGTAGTTGAGTAAACGTTTTGCTTTAAAAGATCAATAAAGGAACTTACCATTGATTTAAATTATCTTCTTCAAGAATTAGAATTTTATCATATACATACATACATACACACATACACACACGCATATATATATGTATATATATAAATGTTCGTACATTTTATAATATATATATATATATATGTGTGTGTGTGTGTGTGGTGTGTACATTGTTATGGCTATATTCGTTAGATCTAGCAGATATACGTATTTGAGTAAAAGTTTTTGCTTTTTAAACAGTATATTGTCGTCTAAAAACATGTGTTTTCTAGGTTTTCAAGGAAATGTACTCTTCGCCCGCACTTTCTATTATTAAAGATAATCGAAAAATCCAGAGCGACAGACGAAAATTATAGTGTTTAAAAACAGAGACGTCGATTGAAACATGAGATCCATTAAATATAACGTATATAGCAATGAGATATAATGTCGTACTATGGATAAAAATTCATGAATTCCTTCTATCTATCTATCTATCTATCTATCTATCTATCTCTATCTATCTATCTATCTATCTATCTATCCAGGTAAGATGAGAAACAATAGAATACAATTCAAACATTCTTAATATTTAATTTAAAAGAGGGCTCAATACAAAGTAGAGCAATATTCTTTATTTCAGGATATTACATAAAACACATGTCAAAATCGCTACACAATTGCAGTCATGTTTCGATGCGTTTCAACGCATCTTATCAGGTCTAATGAGATGCGTTGATACACATCAAAACGACTGCAGTTGTGTAGCGATTTTGACATGTTTTTGATGTAATATCCTGAAATAAAGATATATATATATATATATATATATATATATATATATATATATATATATATATATATATGTAAATGTAGTTTTATGGTATGCTATATTTATTCGTTAAAGTTCTCAGTATCAGGGATAGACCATATGTAAATATAAAATTGGATACTGAAGTCATCATCTAGCGGCAACAGTCTGTTTCATGCTTATACACAATCGTCAGGCCATATGCGTTGTGTTTTTGCGCGACTATTTATATGTACAGGTCAGTGATGCATTGTGGGTAGTCTACTGTATTGCTTTAACGGTTGTTTTGGTGGGTGTTAACGGTTATATTTCGAATTATTCTAGGGGCTATTGGGCGGAAATAATTATGGATCCAAATGCAGGTTTTTGGTTATTTATAGTGTTGTGTGTAGGAAAAACATACATAAACACTTCCCACTTTTATGTATTTTCCACAAGATATTCAACAAAAACACAGTAAAAATCAGCTGCAGTTGCACCGAGAACACGACACAAGTAATTAAAAAGCATAACAAGAAAGCAACCAACAAACCTCCTGCGCAAATGAAACACACGTGTAACTGCAGAACAAACAACGAATGTCCCTTAAACAGCAAGTTCTTGCAGAAGAATGTAATATACCAAGTCACTGTAAAATCAGAAAACAACGAAGAAAAATGTAATTGAAGGAGACTGGAAACAAAGAAACTACGCACACACAAAAAAAATCCTTTACAAATAGTAAAATATACGAACAGCACAAGGCTTTCTAAATATATCTGGGAGGTTAAAAAAAATCACAGCTATAACATTATTGAGGAGAAAGTAGCTATCATTACCTTCCCAGACCAACACAAATTACTAAATAAGCGATCAGAAGTCATCTCAAAATGCAGACACAAAAACAATTTTTTTAAATCGAAAACTAAAAACGAACAAGAATAAACAAAAATAAATAAATAAAAAATAAAATAAACAAAAAATAAGTAAAATAAATTCATCCAAAACAATAAATAAGTAAATAAATTATATAAATAAGAAACAAATTAACAAACCACAAACGCACATATAAGCACACGTAAACGTAATAAAAACAGCCAAAAATAAACGTTAGCAACACTATAAAAAGCCAACAATCTGCATCTCGATCCACAATTATTTCCACCCAATAGTCCCTTGAATAATTCCAAAACGTAAACGTTACTGCCCACAGAAACAACCGTTAGAACAATACTATAAACTGCCCACAATGCATCACTGAATAGACGAGCAAAAATACAGAGCAGAGCATATGGCCTAACTACTGCATATGAAACAGACTGTCGCTATATATATATATATATATATATGATAAAATATAGTTTTAAGGAATGCTATATTATAGGTTAAAGGTTATATAGGTTAAAGTTCCCAATATCAGAGTATGTCAATATAAAAGTGGACATAGAAGTCAACACACGGACGCGAGAGTGTTTCATGCTAGACGCAATCGTTATGACCTTCAATGTCCACTTATATATATATATATATATATATATATATATATATATATATATATATATACTCTTGGACTCTTGGACAGTTCTAGATAGTTGGAGTATGATATCATAAACCCACACATTAAAATTTTTACATTTCGATTCCATTTGCGGAAATGCAATTAAAATCAAAATAATATCTTGCAGATTGTTGTAGTGTCTTGAATGTTAAAGGCGTTTTTAAACCAGTATTTTATTTTTAAAACATTATAAATGATGAGACAAAAATAGATAGAGAAAAGGTTAAAAGTAATGACATATGAAAGACGCACTGAAGATATTAAAAAGCTTATCTGTTTAAGTTGATGTATATGTCGGAGTTAATCCTTCTTCAGTTCGTAAACCTTTCACCAGGGGTCGCTTTTCGCTGCTATAAATAGCCGCTGACCCTTCGCCTCTTCCTTTTTCTCTCTCAGCCTTCGCGTCGACACCTGGAGGTAAATCTCTCTTTTTCCTCAGGCTTTCAGCTTACAAACTCGAAATGTAGGCGCTAACAAGGGATAGCGTATCCCAAAATGCTGGGAGCACGCTAAGCACAATACACACACACACGCACATACAGAATAATCACACACACACGCACATACAGAATAATCACACACACACGCACATACAGAATATTCACACACACACTTTGTCCTTTGTAACTGTTTTTGTGTAACTTGTTATTAATACATATATTTGTTTGTGTTTGTTTCTCTTTGCCTTCTTCTTTGGACTTAATAAAAGTCCAACCTTTTTATGTAGTTGGGCCGGCGAGCAGGAAAAATCTGAACCCAAATGCGTTTTTTCTACGTCAACTCAACAACATAACAGCCACTGTCCTCTACATATATATATATATAATATATATATATATATATATATATATATATATATATATATATATATATATATATATACATTCAGGTAAAATGAAAAGAATAGAGTACAATTCCAACGTTCTTAACATTTAATTTAAAAAGAGGGCTCAATACAAAAAGAGAATATTCTTTTTTTTTGTCACTTGGTTAATATTAATAAATGTTTTCGTTTGCCATTTTATTGGCCAACTTATCTACTCTATTATATATATATATATATATATATATATATGTGTGTGTGTGTGTGTGTGTGTGTGTGTGTGTGTGTGTAAAATAGGTTAGTTAATAAAACAAGGACAAATGAAAGGGTTCCAATATAATCAGTACGACAGACATTTATTAAATATTAATTATTAATCAAATGACAGAAATGAAGCACCGTGATAAAGGTTTTAAGTTCGGAACTTTTGGACACGCCTGTGTCCTTCATCAATGGACCGAGCAATAAACAGAGAAATGGAAATTACTCGCCGACAGATGTTTTTGTCGGTGGAGTATTTTTCAGTGGAAATCGTATTGTTAGCAAAAACCCGATTTCTCTCTGATTGCTCGATGTGCAAAACTTTTTTATGAAAATAAACTTAAATTAAAAATTTTGAGCGGTATAAAAGCGTTAGGCAAGTCTATACTTACTAGTGTGTGTCGAAGGGTGGGAAGTGAGATTGTAGACATAGATGAAGAGAGTTATAGTTTGTGGAGGGGGAAAAGACGTCTCGCTTGTCGCAAGTTGTAGACAAAAATATCGCACCAAATTGTCAAGTTTAGAAAGACGGACACTGGTTAGAATATGATGTGATGAAAAAACAAGGGTAGGAAAAATAAAATATATAATAATAAAATGAAATGAAAAAGAAAAAAAAAGAGAAAGAACAAAAAATGTATAAAAATTTGGATAAAAAATTTGTGAATATATTGTTAGCAAAAAAGGATATATATATATATATATATATATATATATATATATATATATATATATATATATATATATTTGATAAAATATAATTTTTAAGGTATACTATATTTATAAATGAAAATCAGGATAGAGTACATGTAAATATACAAGTTGGGTTTATTGGTCAGCACATATACGTAATAATAACAACAATCAACAACTATATATATATATATATATATATATATATATATATATATATATATATATATAAACGCATGCACACACACAAACACACACAAAACGCACACACACACAGTTGCACACACACACATACACATATATATATATGAAATGAAAACGTATCAAATATAAATTCCAACGTTCGCAACATTAATTTAAAAAAAGTAGAACAAACGCCTGGTGAGATGTGTTAGTACACATTGAAACATGATTGAATTTATGTAGCGGTTATTCGCATGTTGATGTAATATCCCAAAATATACTATATATATATATATATATATATATATATATATATAAAATATACATATCTTACATTTAATTCTGTTGTATATATATATATATATATATATATATATATATATATATATATAATTATTTATTTAAAAATATGATTCCAAATCGCTACATAAGAGGTCTCATGTTTCAAAACAAGAGCCGAAAACTTCAATATAATCATTTAAGTTAAATTGAGTTGAAATTAAATAGGAAAAAAAAAAACAGGAAAAGAAATATCATTTGGTACACCCCTCCGTTCAACCAAAGGGTTAGTATTAAACTAGGACAGAAATTCTTAGCTCTAATTAATAAACGCTTCCCCACCAATAGTAAGCTTAGTAATATATTCAATAAGAACACCCTAAAATTGAGCTACAGCTGCTCTGATAATCTTGAACGCATAATAAAAAACACAATAATAAGATCTTGAACAAACCCCATGCCAAAACAGTATTAATAAAACTCTGCTTAAATCAGACGATAAAAGGGAAAAATTACGTAACTGTAGAAACCCAGAAGACTGCCCATTAGAAAATAAATGTTGTATTAATTCTGTGGTATACCAATGTACTATTTCATCCACAGAGAGAGCCCTAGCACTAATATGATATACATTGGGTCCACGAAGAATAATTTTAAAGATAGATGGAGGCAGCATAAAGTGCTCCTTTAATAATATAAACAAAAGAAATCAGACTTCACTATCAAAATATTTTTGGCACCTGAAGGAAACAAATAAGACACCAAAAGTTAAATGGAAAATTATTGACAAGGCTAGAATATGTAAAGCTTGGGATGACCCATGCCCTTTGTGCCTCCATGAAAAATTGCACATTATTAAACTTCTAAATAATAATAATCTATTAAATAATAGACACGAGTTAACGCTTTTTTGTAGGCATCATCAGATTTTTGGTTTGTATTATTAGATAAAAAAATAAAAAAATTTTTTTTATATAACTTGTTTAACAAATAGCCCAATCATCAGATTCATAGTAGGAATAATTAACTACAAACATGCATACAACATAACACACTTCATAATCCATAGCCCAAATTAGTAGTTTAAATACCTTACATAAAAGATAACCCTTTATGAAGTCGTTAAAAAACAAACGTTACGAAAGTTTTTCTTTTTTTATATGCACAATTCCCTTTCATAATAAAATAAAATAAAATAAATAAATAAATATCCATAGACAAGCAAACTTGATGAAGGTTAATACATCATCCGTTTCATTTTAGACACCCCCACCTTTCCCCGACTTGACACCTTGAAAGTATCTCTATACCGCTACTTATTATTAACACCCTACCCAATTTAGACAATTCGCCCTAGCTATTACCATGGGGATTTTGATTTCAATTTTTAAAACAAGTAAATTTCAGATATACGTTATTCCAACAAAAATTTCGCTTGAAGATGGAACGGAGCCCATTTTAATTTCAACTCAATTTAATTTAAAGGATTATATTGAAGTTTTTCGGCTCTAGTTTTGAAACATGAGACCTCTTATGTAGCGATTTGGAATCATATTTTTAAATAAATAATTATATTTATGCTCTACTTTTGTATCGAGCACTATTTTTTAAAATAATAACTAAAATACGAAGGGACTTTGGATTATTTACCTAACCAGTTCCTTCCTATTTTCTATATATTTTCACACACACACACACACACACACACACACACACACACACACACACACACACATATATATATATCCCATAAATATAGCACACTTTAAAACTATATTTCTGTATATATATATATATATATATATATATATATATTTATTTATTTATTTATTTATTTAAAATATGATTCAACACGCTACATAAGAGTCCTCATATATGAGAACTCAAATGTAGTGTTGGAATCATATTTTTAAATAAATAATTATATTTATGCTCTACTTT